>NW_024121765.1:16701009-17060949 GCF_016745375.1 Pimephales promelas
CCGGCCCATAAAAAATAGCTTATAAATCACTCATTATACCATATTTTCACCCAATCTTGGATTCAATCTTTTGTCAACTTGTTCTCTTTCAATTAGGACTGGTTTTATATTTCTGTTTGCATCTGATTAATCGTGGGCCTTGTTTGTCTGAGAGTAGGCATCTCATTTTTTGAGTAAAAAAAATAATAATTTATGATTAAATTTGGAAATATGAATTTTTTTTTGAAAAAAATGGCTACTGTTCATCACACTAGTCTACTCTAATGTTTTACCAGGAATTTTGTTTTGAAACTTTTGTTTTGTAAAAAATATGGAATATAGTCACACTTGTGGTGTTCCCGGTCAAAAATGACCGGCCTATAAAAAAATAGCTTATAAATCACTCATTATACATATTTTCACCCAATCTTGGATTCAATCTTTTTGTCAACTTGTTCTCTTTCAATTAGGACTGGTTTTTATTTCTGTTTGCATCTGATTAATCGTGGGCCTCGTTTGTTTGAGAGTAGGCATCTCATTTTTTGAGTCAAAAATAAATAATTTATTAGTAAATTTGGAAATATGGAATTTTTTTTTTTAAAAAATGGCTACTGTTCATCACACTAGTCTACTCTAATGTTTTACCAGGAATTTTGTTTTGAAACTTTTGTTTTGTAAAAAAATATGGAATATAGTCACACTTGTGGTGTTCCCGGTCAAAAAATGACCGGCCTATATAAAATAGCTTATAAATCACTCATTATACCATATTTTCACCCAATCTTGGATTCAATCTTTTGTCAATTGTTCTCTTTCAATTAGGACTGGTTTTATATTTCTGTTTGCATCTGATTAATCGTGGGTCTCATTATCTGAGAGTAGGCATGGTCAAAAATTGTCACAATGGGCGACCATTGAAAGTGAATGGAGAGACTGAAAATACAGAACAATTTAGTTTTCAGGAGCATGTTCATTATTTTCATGTACACATATGAGCATGTGTGCTTGCAAACATCGAGCCCTTGGACCTGTGCATGTATCGATACATTTATACACACCGCTACCCAGACACACACACACACACACGTTAAAACACACAATTTTTTTTGAGTATTACACACATTCTTTTCCACAGAGAGAAATGATCCTCCCACTATTTTCTGAGTCAAAAATCTGATGAATAACATCATGTGCAGAGAGCTGCTTTGCCATTGTGCTGCCACAAATGAATGACAAGCAAGGTGCTGTGAGGCATTTATATATGCCTGTGGCTATGCATATATTGTCTAGTTCTGTGTGAGAACCACTGTCTATGGTGAGAACCTCACAGTTCCAAAACAAAATGTCATAATATTTTTTCTGGAAGCTGTGATGAAACAAGAACATGAAAGAAAGATTATTTTGAAGCCGGATCACTGCAGTCACAGCCAGTTTGTGTGTGTGGTGGTGTGTGTGTGTGTGTGTGTGGTAATGTCAGATGGATAAATGTATATTAGATGCAGGTTAGGGTAGAATCAAATTTCTCTCTGTGGAAAAGAATGTGTGTAATACTCAAAGTTTTCTGTGTTTTAACGTGTGTGTGTCTGGGTTGCGTGTGTACAGTATAAATGTATCGATACATGCACAGGTCCAAGGGCTCGATGTTTGCAAGTACACATGCTCAAATGTGTACATGAAAATAATGAACATGCTCCTGAAAACTAAATTGTTCTGTTATTTTCAGTCTCTCCCATTCATTTTCACATGCCTACTCTCAAATAAATGAGGCCCACGATTAATCAGATGCAAACAGAAATGTAAAACCAGTCCTAATTGAAAGAGAACAAGTTGACAAAAAGATTGAATCCAAGATTGGGTGAAAATATGGTATAATGAGTGATTTATAAGCTATTTTAATAGGCCGGTCATTTTTGACCGGGAACACCACAAGTGTGACTATGTTCCATATTTTTTACAAAACAAAAGTTTCAAAACAAAATTCCTGTAAATCATTAGAGTAGACTAGAGTGATGAACAGTAGACATTTTTTTCAAAAAAAAATTCATATTTCCAAATTATTCATAAATTATTTATTTTTTACTCAAAAAATGAGATGCCTACTCTCGGATAAATGAGGCCCACGATTAATCAGATGCAAACAGAAATGTAAAACCAGTCCTAATTGAAAGAGAACAAGTTGACAAAAATATTGAATCCAAGATTGGGTGAAAATATGGTATAATGAGTGATTTATAAGCTATTTTTTATAGACCGGTCATTTTTGACCGGGAACACCACAAGTGTAACAAGTAACAGAACTCCCACAAAAAAATACGAAAATATTCAAAAAACAAATGAGATATAGTTATACCGCTTGGGAACAAAGTCACTAAGTTTCAGTCCAAAGCGATAACATTAACTAGTATTTTCAGGAAAAAGAAAATCTTCTCCGGGTCAAATTGACCCGAACACCACATGAGGGTTAAAAACAATTAATATTCTGTGGAATAAATTATGTTTGTGTGCGGGCATACCATCGCTTTTTTGCTTGCCATTTTTGTATTTCCTTGCACCTCAAGAAAATGTGATGTGTATATAAAAAAGTATTGCTTTCACAAGCTTCGTTTTAACCCCCTTTTATAATAATTTTGAAATTTTATTTTAAGTTGGGAAGCCAACCAGAGGGGATGGGGAGCAGCTGGTCGCCCTTGACCAAATTAAAAAGCCATCATTATTGGTGAGTAAATGTATAAAAGTTTTGTTTTCCCTTCTCAACGCATTAGGATTTTATAAGTTCACCACTTTAACCATAGCCTACTACTTGTTCAATGTTTATTAGGCATCATTGGAGACTGTATAAGGGATTATTAGGGCCCAAGCCCTGAAAGGGCGAAGGCCCTATTGTTTTCCTTAGGATTATTAGGGCCCAAGCCCTGAAAGGGCGAAGGCCCTATTGTTTTCCTTAGGATTATATTATTAGGGCCCAAGCCCTGAAAGGCGAAGGCCCTATTGTTTTCCTAACGATTATTAGGGCCCAAGCCCTGAAAGGGCGAAGGCCCTATTGTTTTCCTTCCGATTATTTTTTTTTTTTTCTTTTATTTTTCTAACGACTATTCGGGCACTTTTGGGGCCCTTAACATGCTCGAAAACTCTTGAAACTTTGCACACGGGTCAGAACCCGCGGCCATCAGAGCCGGGCTGAAGCTGGTACCTGGGCGTGGCAGGGCGGCTCGTCAGCGCCCCTGGAACGGGGTCCGAACACTTGGTCCATAACTCAAACACGCTTGTATGTAATAATATGAAACTCGGTACACATGTTGCTCTCATCGTTTCATCTATACCTCACACTCTTACTTTTTACCCCAGCCCAACAGGAAGTCGGCTATTGAGGTTTGTTTGTAAAACGCTCGCAATGGAATGTTAAATACTCCTCCTAGAGCTTTGATCCAAGTTCGACGAAACTCAGTCAGCGTGAAGTCAAGACATTGAGGATGAAAGTTTGCGAGGGGATTTTTGATATCTCGAACGGTTTGTCCGTGGCGAGGAAACGAAACTATGGCGAGAAACGTGAAACAGGAAGTGTGTTATAACTTCAGCATACATTAACTGATCTTGATGAAACTTCAGCAGTGTGTTCGCTGTAAGAGGACGATCACATGGATGTGACTATTGTGAGTCAAAGTTATAGTGCCACCAACTGGCAGCAGGAAGTGTGTCACTTTCAAAATGCTTTGAAATCACCCTTTTATTTTTACCCGATTTGCTTCAAACTTCATCTGTATAATGTAAACATACGATAGATGTAGACCTGTGAATGGATTCTTGATATCTTTTAAACTGTTGCCGTGGCAACGCATCAAATTTTACCATTCTTATAGGATGCTTTTGAGACCCTTAGCATGCTTCAAATTGCATGAAACTCGACAGACACATCACATTTATTAGCCAGTAGACATGTGCAAAGTTTCAGAAACGGGCGTGGTGAGGGCTCAGTAGCGCCACCTTTTGACAAAAGTGGGGTTGTTAGTTTTATCTACAGTTACAAAAATCGGTATGTATATTGTACTCCTCGAGCCGGACAACTTTCTAATTGACACTCATTAGCTAGGACCCACAGAAAGTCAGATATGTTTGTTTGAATGTAGAGAAAATCTCAGAGTTTTGCCAGTGTCTCAGTGTCCCTCTGTGTGAGTGAGAGGAGGGGCGCCTGTCAGGTTAATTTTAACCCTTTATTTGCTGTGTGCGACTTCTCTGGCATTTTCGGGGGCCTTAACATCCTCGAAAACTCTTGAAACTTTGCACACGGGTCAGAACCCATGGCCATCAGGGCCGGGCTGAAGCTGGTAACCGGGCGTGGCAGGGCGGCTCGACAGCGCCCCCTGGACTGGGATTCGAACATTTGTCCATAAATCAAACACACTTTCATGAATTAATATGAAACTCGGTACAATTATAGATCACATCAGGCCAAACAACTTTCGTGCTCTAAGTTTTATGACAGTTCAAATGGAAGTTATTTATGAATTATGAATTATGGGTTGTTTGAATAATTGTCCTAGGAGAAATACATCAAATCACAATGCATGTGTTTACCAATCACAACCAAAATCGGTGTGCATGAAGTCAAGACATTGAGGATGCTCAATTCCGGACGGATTTTTGATATCTCGAACGGTCTGGCCGTGGCGAGGAAATGAATTTTATGACTAAAAAGACACATAAAAGTGTGTTATAACTTTGCTCAATTTACCTACAGTTACAAAACTTACCACGTATATTGTTCTCGTCAAGCCGATCAACTTTCCAATTTAAAGTCATTCGCTCTGAGCAACAGAAAGTCAGATATTGTAGTTTGAATGGATTTATTTCCCCTGCGATTCTCTCTCTCTCTCTCTCTCTCTCTCTCTCTCTCTCTCTCTGTGTGTGTGTGGTGTGTGTGTGTGTGTGGGGTGGAGGGGAGGGCTGTTGTCTGTGTTTATGTGTGTGTGTGTGGCTGGCTGTGATTTTTCCTACAAGTCCTTGTCTCTAAGTCCTTGTCTTTTTGCATAACAATTTTGCATAACAATATTTTTAAATGACAAAATAGGCATATAACCCCCATCTTTTAAATGTATAGATTGCTTTAAATAAAAGTAAGATTGTATTTGTAATTGAAGTTGAATGAATTTAAAATTCATGTGCTATATTTCATTCAATATATTTGTTTTCCTTAAGATTTTAAAACACTAACTTCATTCTTATCTGAATTACAAATATTTGTTTCTGTATAAAATAATACTCTGACTAAAAACACATTTGATGTTTTTTTTGGTATTTTTATTTACATGTATTTATATGTGTGTGTGTGTGTGTATAAAGTGCAGGGTTTTTTTTAGATAAAGTAGAATTTCTATAACTATGTGTTGAACTAATAAATCACTCTTGTGTGTGTTAAACACAATCTACTTAATACAGACAACTTCATTCTAAAGATAAATAACAAATCCAAAAAATATATGATTATAATCTATGACAAAAAAAGCCATTACAAACTATATTATTGGAAAATACACATTGCTCTTTGTATTGTTGTAAAATATTCATGAAAAACAAGATAACAAAAATCAAAAAGATAAATTATTTTAGATATAGCCATGTTTTAAATGTATAGCAGAGATGTTAATTGAGGCAGCAACATACAAACTTTCTAGAACAACATGGACCTGGATAGCTGGTTTTTATGGAGGACAGTGAAGAGGAAGAGGGTGCAAATCAAACAGCTCATTCTCAGACTACACAGCAAACAGCTTAAGTTTTTAGTGCTTTGTTTGAGGTTTTTAGTGCTCTGTCCTATCTATTATCAACATATAATAGATGGACAGAACAAGAAAGGCAATTAATAATCTGTCATTGCGTCACTGCATTATGATATGAAAGGCTCAGTACAGTGTGGCACAAAACGCTTTATGCGCATCCCGAGTGGAGAATGATGCGCTTAAAGCCACATGGAGTTACAGCGCACAGCGCATCGAGTCCGCATTGATGCAAGCTCTACAATACACTTCTTTTTGATAGTCAAAGCGGGGGTTACGTTTTTACACGTCGTACAGAATAACCCTAAAGGCACCAAGGTGGCGGTGCCACCGGCTTTTTATTAAATATAAATATAGCTGTGAGCAGCGATAAAGGGCCAAAGCCGGCGGTACCACCATCCCGGTGCCTTTGGGTAACTAAAGGCATCGGGGTTGCGGTGCCACCGGCTTGGGCCCGCAATCGCTGCTCGCAGCTATATTTATTATTATTATTATTATTTATACGACTATTTGGGCACTTTTGGGGCCCTTAACATGCTCAAAAACTCTTGAAACTTTGCACACGGGTCAGAATCCGCGGCCATCAGGGCGGGCTGAAGATGGTACCCGGCGTGGCAGGGGGCTAGACAGCGCCCCCTGGAACGGGGTCCGAAAACTTGGTCCATAACTCAAACACGCTTGCATGTAATAATATGAAACTCGGTACACATTTGATCTCATCGTTCATATATACCTCAAACTATTACTTTTTACCCCAGCCCAACAGGAAGTCGGTTATTTAGGGTTGTTCATAAAACACTCGCAATGGAATTTGAAGTACTCCTCCTAAAATTCAAACACACGGCACGAAACTCGGTCAGCATGAAGTCAAGGCATTGAGGATGAAAGTTTGCGAGGGATTTTTGATATCTCGAACGGTTTGGCCGTGCGAGGAAACGAACTTATGGCGATAAATTGTGAAACAGGAAGTGTGTCAGAACTTCAGCATACATTAACTGATCTTGATGAAACTTCAGCAGTTTGTTTGCTGTAAGAGGACGATCACATGGATGTGAATATTGTGAGTCAAAGTTATAGCGCCACAACTGGCAGCAGGAAGTGTGTCACTTTCAAAATGCTTTGAAATCACCCTCTTATTTTTACCCGATTTGCTTCAAACTTAATCTGTATAATGTAAATACATAGCAGATGAAGCCCTGTGAATGGATTCTTGATATCTTTAATACTGTTGCCGGGCAACGCATCAAACTTTAAAATTCTTTTTTTTTATGATTTTGAGACTCTTAGCGGCTTTTGGGGCCCTTAACATGTTTGAAAACTCTTGAAACTTAGCACAGGTCAGATCCCGCAGCCATCAGGCCGGGCTGAAGATGGTACCTGGGTGTGGCAGGGGGGCTAGACAGCGCCCCCTGGAACGGGGTCCGAAAACTTGGTCCATAAATCAAACACGCTTGCATGTAATAATATGAAACTCGGTACACACATGTTGATCTCATCGTTCATATATACCTCAAACTATTACTTTTTACCCCAGCCCAACAGGAAGTCGGTTATTTAGGTTTGTTTGTAAAACACTCGCAATGGAATTTGAAGTACTACTCCTAGAGAATTCAAACACACGGCACGAAACTCGGTCAGCATGAAGTCAAGGCATTGACGATGAAAGTTTGCGAGGGGATTTTTGATATCTCGAACGGTTTGGCCATGGCGAGGAAACGAAATTATGGCGAGAAACGTGAAACAGGAAGTGTGTTATAACTTCAGCATACATTAACTGATCTTGATGAAACTTCAGCAGTGTGTTCGCTGTAAGAGGACGATCACATGGATGTGACTATTGTGAGTCAAAGTTATAGCGCCACCAACTGGTAGCAGGAAGTGTGTCACTTTCAAAATGCTTTGAACTCACCCTTTTATTTTTACCCGATGTGCTTCAAACTTAATCTGTATAATGTAAATACATAGCAGATGAAGACCTGTGAATGGATTCTTGATATCTTTGATACTGTTGCCGTGGCAACGCATCAAACTTTAAAATTCTTTTTTTTATGATTTTGAGACTCTTAGCGGCTTTTGGGGCCCTTAACGGGTTTGAAAACTCTTGAAACTTTGCACACAGGTCAGATCCCACAGCCATCAGAGCCGGGCTGAAGATGGTACCTGGGTGTGGCAGGGGGCTAGACAGCGCCCCCTGGAACGGGGTCCGAACACTTGGTCCATAAATCAAACACGCTTGCATGTAATAATATGAAACTCGGTACACATGTTGATCTCATCGTTTCATCTATACCTCACGCTCTTACTTTTTACCCCAGCCAAACAGGAAGTCGGCTATTGAGGTTTGTTTGTAAAACGCTCGCAATGGAATGTGCAATACTCCTCCTAGAGAATTCAAACACACGGCACGAAACTCGGTCAGCATGAAGTCAAGGCATTGAGGATGAAAGTTTGCGAGGGGATTTTTGATATCTCGAACGGTTTGGCCGTGGCGAGGAAACAAAATTATGGCGAGAAACGTGAAACAGGAAGTGTGTTATAACTTCAGCATACATTAACTGATCTTGATGAAACTTCAGCAGTGTGTTCACTGTAAGAGGCTGATTACATGGATGTGACTATTGTGAGTCAAAGTTATAGCGCCACCAACTGGCAGCAGGAAGTGTGTCACTTTCAAAATGCTTTGATATCACCCTCTTATTTTTAACCGATTTGCTTCAAACTTCATCTGTATAATGTAAAAATACAGCAGATGTAGACCTGTGAATGGATTCTTGATATCTTTGATACTGTTGCTGTGGCAACAAATCAAACTTTAACATTCTTTTTTGATACTTTTGGGACTCTTAGCATGCTTGAAATTGCTTGAAACAGATAGATACAGATAGCTCGACAGATACATCACATTTATTAGCCAGTAGGCATGTGCAACTTTGGCAAAAGATTAAAGTAATGTCAAAAAAGTAAACACTAAAAGCCTCATATCTTCTAAAAATGTAATTATACATCATTTGTTTCTAAATTAAATTATACAAATATTATAATTAAAGCAGTTTTTCCCTTTTTTCATTTAAGAATTATGTTTACGTTCAAAAACAGCCAGGTTGTAAAATTCAGAAGAAGAAAAAATAATCTGAGTCATACGTAGTGCTATACTGCCCTCTTGTGTTCAATATCAGTTAGGCCTATTGTGTATATTCCCACCGGTTAATCAACGTGTGACTCCGCTGGGACTCGGGAACTTTTAAATCGCTTACTTAAAACCGAAAGTCAAAATACAGATATCCGCACAAGACATTAATGTTGTGGAGTAGAGCAAGCATTTTAAATAAATTCCTATTAAGTAGGATTGAACTAAACAGAATGAACGTTCACTCTGTTCTGCTGGTTCCTCGCTGTTGGCGCGCACAGTTATGAATGCTTGTGCAGCCATGAGTTTTAGTTTAATTTTAAAATTAGCGCAATTTCGGGATTTGTATTATTTGAATTTATTTTTAAAAAACACAATGTTGAGTTTTATTGTAACACTGTTTAATCGCGCCCACGGTTATATTTTGTATATTATATATAATTATAATGTATTTCTGTATAAAATAATACTACAATAAAAAACACATTTGTGACCGACCTGATCCAGCAAAATTAGTCACAGTGACCCAAATTTAAAAATTGAGATTTTGATATTAATGGAAAGAGGACACTGTAAGCTTTCAAATGATACCTTGGTCATACCTTGAATGGTTGTAAAGATATACAGATTTGAATTCTGGTCGTCTGCCCTTTTTTTCCAATTGAAAACCTAAGAAAATCGCTTTTAAAGTTTTTTTGCCCGTTTTTTTTTTTTTTTTTTTTTTTTATATCTTTCAAAATCCATAGCATTTTAAGGGATAAACTATTTATTTTATATAGCTTAATTTGACCAAATAGATTAACATATATAAATGCAATTTAACGAGGCTGAAACTCAACTTATTTTTAATTTTTTTGAAATAAATAATTAAAAGTCACTTTTACAAAAATGTTCTAAAATCAGAAAGATTGAAGAGGAGTCAGAGAGAAATTCAGTTTTCATACGGATTAGCCCACATAAGCAGAGAGCAGTCTGTTTTCTTTCATTTTGAATGGTTGTCTTTAAAAGTAGACATTTCAATATATATGTCTGTGAGGATACCTTATACGCTGACTTTCGGTTCATGAGACAAGCTTCAGTTCACGTGCCGCGCGTCTCCGCGTCGTGATTAGGCCTAGCCTATTGTCTGCAATTTATTTCTTATTATTAAATCCTAGTAATTGGTTGATGAAACATTGATTTAAATTAAGATAATTATTTTAAAACGAAATTTACTTTAAAGAAAGGCTTTGTGCTTGCATGTTTAAGCTATGTGAAAGTTTTAGTGCTGCTTCCAGAGAACGGTCACGTTCGGATTGTTTTTCCTCATAAATGCGACACGGAATGAAAAGATATAGGATTGAAATAAATGCATTTTAATCTAATGTTCGTAAAGTTTAGAGTCATCTTCTTCTTCATCGTTGTGAGTTTATTACTTTTGTAATGTGACAGTAAAATAAATAAAGATTTTATGTTCTGGAGAGAGTCAACCCTTCTTCATCCGGTGAGTATTACTTTTGGTTTGTGCAGTGTGGTTCACATAGGCCAATTTATTAAAATATTTAATTATCTGGGAATTGGATCTCCTCCATAATGCTGAAATTGCCCAATTTTAAAAAATTTAGTAATAATTTAAGTTTTGTGGTGTAAGTCTACGTATTTTATAATGTTAACTTCAAATAATACTAATAGTAATTTAAAGATGTTGTAGCTAGCATTGGGTCTGGACGTGAAGGATAACTTCGGGAGTTGAAGGGACGTGTCGGTGTCGTGATTCTGTCTTCTCACACCGCGACACAGGTTCGTGGATCTGAGTGTCGCGATCGTTACAGCCTTACATAGGCTATATTCTTCTTGCAGATAAATATACTCACGCAGTTTAGGTTAGAAGCCTCCAGTGAGTTCAACGTTTCAGGGGATACCCGGGAAATGCTCAGAGGTGACGAGGGGAGTTGAGAAGAGCAATGTTTATTTCAGCGAATTTAAAGCTTTGACAACTTTAATCGTTATTTAAATACCTTTACTCAATTATCTCGACTACGAAACCCTGTGAGATTATTTTTGAATGTCTGTTCTTTGAAATTAGCAAAAAAAAATTTTTTTTTTTTTTTTTTTTTTTTTTTTCATGGTTTTTCCACATAATCGGCCCATATCTTAAAATGGAAGGTTGCAACTTCCGACTCATTTCGCCAGAGCGGGTCACATTTGATTTTTATTTTTTAAACAATGTAATGTGTAACCTAAAAATAAACAGATTATTTGATAAATGGTATATTTAAATCTGCATATTGTAGCCTAATATCTGCAGGGCAGCCTAGTCTTAATAAATGTATGCTTCATTTTTCATTAGTAAATTTGATCAATAAATTCAATAATTTAGAATAATAAGACACTATAGGGCTGTTACCCTAGGTAAGGCTGATCAAATTAAATCGGTTACACAATAATGTTACGAGATTGGTTTAACAGGAGTCAATTAAAAATCGCTGTAAAGAACGATACTTTTAAACATAACCCTAAATCACCATAAGGTGTCGCCAGATGACCGTCTTAATGAACGAGTCATGGATTCAAAATGCTGAATCATTCAGTAATGAGAAAACACATTGCTTTGAGATGCGCGATGGGTCGCTGTGATCTTTGTTTAACTATTTTCTCTGCTGAAACAGAAAAAAGTCAATATTGCATCTAAAAAGTCAATATTGCATCTAAAATGTAAGTGACTTGACTTGTGTGTGTGACTATGTTTGTTGTAGTGATAAGAGTTGCACCCTTGTTAAAGTTTAAGGCCTTGTGTTTTTGGATATATATCTTTCTTTCTTTTTTTTTTCTTTTTTACAAAATATGCATATAACCCATATATTTTAGATTTATTATTTGCTTTAAATTAAGATTGTATTTTTGGTAATTGAACCTGAATGAATTTAAAAATGAATGTGCTATATTTCAGATCATATATTTGTTTTTCTTAAAATTTGAACTAACTTTATTCTCAGCTGAATTATAAATATTTTATTTCTGTATGAATTAAAAACACATTTGATTTTTCTTTTTTAATCAATGTAGAATGTGTAACTGAAATATAAACAGATTAGGGCTCTGTTCGAGGACAAGTAACTAAAACCAATGCGACATGATGAATGTTTGTTTCCCAAACCATCTCAGAGTAACAGCTTACTTTTCTTTCTTACTATATTCTTTCTTACTATAAACTGTGCTGTAGAGCTTGCATCAGTCAAAGCAGGGTTACATTTTGCATGTCGTGCACAATAAACCTAAAGGCACCAGGGTGGCGGTGCCACCGGCTTCATATATATATGTATATATACAGTATATATATATATATATATATATATATATAGCTGTGATCCGCGATGAAGGGCCAAAGCCAGTGGCATGGCCACCCTGGTGCTTTTAGGTAACTAAGGAACCGGGGTTGCGGTGCCACCGGCTTGGGCCCTTCATCGCTGCTCGCAGCTATATTTATTATTATTATTATTATTTATACGACTATTCGGGCACTTTTGGGGCCCTTAACATGCTCAAAAACTCTTGAAACTTAGCACACGGGTCAGAACCCGCGGCCATCAGGGCCGGGCTGAAGATGGTACCCGGGCGTGGCAGGGGGCTAGACAGCGCCCCCTGGAACGGGGTCCGAAAACTTGGTCCATAAATCAAACACGCTTGCATGTAATAATATGAAACTCGGTGCACATATTGATCTCATCGTTCATATATACCTCATACTATTACTTTTTACCCCAGCCCAACAGGAAGTCGGTTATTTAGGGTTGTTCATAAAACACTCGCAATGGAATTTGAAGTACTACTCCTAGAGAATTCAAACACACGGCACGAAACTCGGTCAGCATGAAGTCAAGGCATTGACGATGAAAGTTTGCGAGGGGATTTTTGATATCTCGAACGGTTTGGCCATGGCGAGGAAACGAAATTATGGCGAGAAACGTGAAACAGGAAGTGTGTTATAACTTCAGCATACATTAACTGATCTTGATGAAACTTCAGCAGTGTGTTCGCTGTAAGAGGACGATCACATGGATGTGACTATTGTGAGTCAAGAGTTATAGCGCCACCAACTGGTAGCAGGAAGTGTGTCACTTTCAAAATGCTTTGAACTCACCCTTTTATTTTTACCCGATGTGCTTCAAACTTAATCTGTATAATGTAAATACATAGCAGATGAAGACCTGTGAATGGATTCTTGATATCTTTGATACTGTTGCCGTGGCAACGCATCAAACTTTAAAATTCTTTTTTTTTATGATTTTGAGACTCTTAGCGGCTTTTGGGGCCCTTAACGGGTTTGAAAACTCTTGAAACTTTGCACACAGGTCAGATCCCACAGCCATCAGAGCCGGGCTGAAGATGGTACCTGGGTGTGGCAGGGGGGCTAGACAGCGCCCCCTGGAACGGGGTCCGAACACTTGGTCCATAAATCAAACACGCTTGCATGTAATAATATGAAACTCGGTACACATGTTGATCTCATCGTTTCATCTATACCTCACGCTCTTACTTTTTACCCCAGCCAAACAGGAAGTCGGCTATTGAGGTTTGTTTGTAAAACGCTCGCAATGGAATGTGCAATACTCCTCCTAGAGAATTCAAACACACGGCACGAAACTCGGTCAGCATGAAGTCAAGGCATTGAGGATGAAAGTTTGCGAGGGGATTTTTGATATCTCGAACGGTTTGGCCGTGGCGAGGAAACAAAATTATGGCGAGAAACGTGAAACAGGAAGTGTGTTATAACTTCAGCATACATTAACTGATCTTGATGAAACTTCAGCAGTGTGTTCACTGTAAGAGGCTGATTACATGGATGTGACTATTGTGAGTCAAAGTTATAGCGCCACCAACTGGCAGCAGGAAGTGTGTCACTTTCAAAATGCTTTGATATCACCCTCTTATTTTTAACCGATTTGCTTCAAACTTCATCTGTATAATGTAAAAATACAGCAGATGTAGACCTGTGAATGGATTCTTGATATCTTTGATACTGTTGCTGTGGCAACAAATCAAACTTTAACATTCTTTTTGATACTTTTGGGACTCTTAGCATGCTTGAAATTGCTTGAAACAGATAGATACAGATAGCTCGACAGATACATCACATTTATTAGCCAGTAGGCATGTGCAACTTTGGCAAAAGATTAAAGTAATGTCAAAAAAGTAAACAGTAAACACTAAAAGCCTCATATCTTCTAAAAATGTAATTATACATCATTTGTTTCTAAATTAAATTATACAAATATTATAATTAAACCAGTTTTTCCCTTTTTTCATTTAAGAATTATGTTTACGTTCAAAAACAGCCAAATGGTTTTAAAATTCAGAAGAAGAAAAAATAATCTGAGTCATACGTAGTGCTATACTGCCCTCTTGTGTTCAATATCAGGTAGGCCTATTGTGTATATTCCCACCGGTTAATCAACGTGTGACTCCGCTGGGACTCGGGAACTTTTAAATCGCTTACTTAAAACCGAAAGTCAAAATACAGATATCCGCACAAGACATTAATGTTGTGGAGTAGAGCAAGCATTTTAAATAAATTCTATTAAGTAGGATTGAACTAAACAGAATGAACGTTCACTCTGTTCTGCTGGTTCCTCGCTGTTGGCGCGCACAGTTATGAATGCTTGTGCAGCCATGAGTTTTAGTTTAATTTTAAAAATTAGCGCAATTTCGGGATTTGTATTATTTGAATTTATTTTTAAAAAACACAATGTTGAGTTTTATTGTAACACTGTTTAATCGCGCCCACGTTATATTTGTATATTATATATTATTATAATGTATTTCTGTTAAATAAAATAATACTACAATAAAAAACACATTTGTGACCGACCTGATCCAGCAAAATTAGTCACAGTGACCCAAAATTTAAAAAATTGAGATTTTGATATTAAATGGAAAGAGGACACTGTAAGCTTTCAAATGATACCTTGGTCATACCTTGAATGGTTGTAAAGATATACAGATTTGAATTCTGGTCGTCTGCCCTTTTTTCCAATTGAAAACCTAAGAAAATCGCTTTTAAAGTTTTTTTGCCCGTTTTTTTTTTTTTTTTTTTTTGATATCTTTCAAAATCCATAGCATTTTAAGGGATAAACTATTTATTTTATATAGCTTAATTTGACCAAATAGATTAACATATAAATGCAATTTAACGAGGCTGAAACTCAACTTATTTTTAATTTTTTTAATAAATAATTAAAAAGTCACTTTTACAAAAATGTTCTAAAATCAGAAAGATTAAAGAGGAGTCAGAGAGAAATTCAGTTTTCATACGGATTAGCCCACATAAGCAGAGAGCAGTCTGTTTTCTTTCATTTTGAATGGTTGTGTTTAAAAGTAGACATTTCAATATATATGTCTGTGAGGATACCTTATACGCTGACTTTCGGTTCATGAGACAAGCTTCAGTTCACGTGCCGCGCGTCTCCGCGTCGTGATTAGGCCTAGCCTATTGTCTGCAATTTATTTCTTATTATTAAATCCTAGTAATTGGTTGATGAAACATTGATTTAAATTAAGATAATTATTTAAAACGAAATTTACTTTAAAGAAAGGCTTTGTGCTTGCATGTTTAAGCTATGTGAAAGTTTTAGTGCTGCTTCCAGAGAACGGTCACGTTCGGATTGTTTTTCCTCATAAATGCGAACACGGAAAATAAAATAAAGATTTTATGTTCTGGAGAGAGTCAACCCTTCTTCATCGGTGAGTATTACTTTTGGTTTGTGCAGTGTGGTTCACATAGGCCAATTTATTAAAATATTTAATTATCTGGGAATTGGGATTGCTGAAATTGCCCAATTTTAAAAAAAAATTAGTAATAATTTAAGTTTTGTGGTGTAAGTCTACGTATTTTTATAATGTTAACTTCAAATAATACTAATAGTAATTTAAAGATGTTGTAGCTAGCATTGGGTCTGGACGTGAAGGATAACTTCGGGAGTTGAAGGGACGTGTCGGTGTCGTGATTCTGTCTTCTCACACCGCGACACAGGTTCGTGGATCTGAGTGTCGCGATCGTTACAGCCTTACATAGGCTATATTCTCTTTTGCAGATAAATATACTCACGCAGTTTAGGTTAGAAGCCTCCAGTGAGTTCAACGTTTCAGGGGATACCCGGGAAATGCTCAGAGGTGACGAGGGGAGTTGAGAAGAGCAATGTTTATTTCAGCGAATTTAAAGCTTTGACAACTTTAATCGTTATTTAAATACCTTTACTCAATTATCTCGACTACGAAACCCTGTGAGATTATTTTTGAATGTCTGTTCTTTGAAATTAGCAAAAAAAAAATTTATATTTTTTTTTTTTATTTCATGGTTTTTTCCACATAATCGGCCCATATCTTAAATGGAAGGTTGCAACTTCCGACTCATTTCGCCAGAGCGGGTCACATTTGATTTTTATTTTTTAAACAATGTAATGTGTAACCTAAAAATAAACAGATTATTTGATAAATGATATATTTAAATCTCCATATTGTAGCCTAATATCTGCAGGGGCAGCCTAGTCTTAATAAATGTTGCTTCATTTTTCATTTAGTAAATTTGATCAATAAATTCAATAATTTAGAATAATAAGACACTATAGGGCTGTTACCCTAGGTAAGGCTGATCAAATTAAATCGGTTACACAATAATGTTACGAGATTGGTTTAACAGGAGTCAATTAAAAATCGCTGTAAAGAACGATACTTTTAAACATAACCCTAAATCACCATAAGGTGTCGCCAGATGACCGTCTTAATGAACGAGTCATGGATTCAAAATGCTGAATCATTCAGTAATGAGAAAACACATTGCTTTGAGATGCGCGATGGGTCGCTGTGATCTTTGTTTAACTATTTTCTCTGCTGAAACAGAAAAAAGTCAATATTGCATCTAAAAAGTCAATATTGCATCTAAAATGTAAGTGACTTGACTTGTGTGTGTGACTATGTTTGTTGTAGTGATAAGAGTTGCATCCTTGTTAAAGTTTAAAGATGAACTGAACTGAAATTTGAGAAAAGGTGATATAACAGATGTATTTTATTTATTCTCATTGGTACAATTTTTAAAATGGCAGAATTTGTTAAAAGGGATAAAATGGTACATTAAAAGTGTTGTTTTTGTTACACGGGCGCCGCCATGTTGGATTTCAACGTTCGACTACGTCACTGGCATGGTAAGCCACTCCGTTGCCTACCCGCACCAGCAGAACAGCCGTAGCTTGTAAACAGTCTGAGGCTAGCTGACATGGCTGAGGAAACAGATTTTTTAGCGACACACTATTTAGAGATGTGTACTTTCGTCAATTAGTACATGAAACGTCTGACAATGCATGAAATGTTTTATTTACACAAGTTACAAGTTCAATGCATCACGTTAACGTTACTCGAATCCTTGATATTCGGGTGAGGGGGAAAAGATCCCTGATGTATAGTTTACTGTAAAGGATGGGATTTTCTCATTCCTAAATGCACCCTCGCCCATAGAGTGAACTACCAGTACGCTGTTAATCTAAACAATCTGAGAAAAGTGTAACAAGTTAGCCCAGCCGTCACCTATTCGTAAAATACCCTGCTACTTATGGGGCGCTCGCGTCTCAGCTCGGACATCCATTAGAGACAGCATAGCCTCCTTCAACACGTTTCTCTCACCGAACAGCATCCGAAATGAACGGTGCATGGTGATGCATTTTTCGCCGATCAATAAATGTCCATGTTGACCTCTCTGCAACAGATCGTCTCCGTGCAGTGTCTATGCTCCACAGCGCTCGCGCCCACAGTCACTTTCCCCCAAACGATCCTGTACTGCAAGTGAAGCCTGAAACTGATCGTCCTCCATGTGGTGGTAGTCAGACACTACCGGCCTGTCCCTCACGGGCTCAAATGCGTAATCCATGCCGTTAAAAGTGCTCATTTTCGTCTGTGTATACAGGACCTACAGCTGTTGTCTATGGCGCTCCGCGGGTCCTACCATGCCAGTGACGTCATCGGAACTGCCAGCGCAAACAAGCGCAATTTTGCGTTGCTTAAAAAAGCTATATTAATATATATTTTTAAAAAATGTTTAGTGTAATTTACTTTTAATTGTCATAAACAACACGTTTTCAACGTCGAAATTTTTCAGTTCAGTTCATCTTTAAGGCCTTGTGTTTTTGGATATATATCTTTCTTTCTTTTTTTTTTTCTTTTTTTACAAAATATGCATATAACCCATATATTTTAGATTTATTATTTGTTTTAAATTAAATTAAGAATGTATTTTTGGTAATTGAACCTGAATGAATTTAAAAATGAATGTGCTATATTTCAGATCATATATTTGTTTTTCTTAAAATTTGAACTAACTTTATTCTCAGCTGAATTATAAATATTTTATTTCTGTATGAATTAAAAACACATTTGATTTTTCTTTTTTAATCAATGTAGAATGTGTAACTGAAATATAAACAGATTAGGGCTCTGTTCGAGGACAAGTAACTAAAACCAATGTGACATGATGAATGTTTGTTTCCCAAACCATCTGAGTAACAGCTTACTTTTCTTTCTTACTATATTCTTTCTTACTATAAACTGTGCTGTAGAGCTTGCATCAGTCAAAGCAGGGTTACATTTTGCATGTCGTGCACAATAAACCTAAAGGCACCAGGGTGGCGGTGCCACCGGCTTCATATATATATGTATATATACAGTATATATATATATATATATATATACAGTATATACACTCACCGGCCACTTTATTAGGTACCCCATGCTAGTAACGGGTTGGACCCCCTTTTGCCTTCAGAACTGCCTCAATTCTTCGTGGCATAGATTCAACAAGGTGCTGGAAGCATTCCTCAGGGAGTTTGGTCCATATTGACATGATGGCATCACACAGTTGCCGCAGATTTGTCGGCTGCACATCCATGATGCGAATCTCCCGTTCCACCACATCCCAAAGATGCTCTATTGGATTGAGATCTGGTGACTGTGGAGGCCATTTGAGTACAGCGAACTCATTGTCATGTTCAAGAAACCAGTCTGAGATGATTCCAGCTTTATGACATGGCGCATTATCCTGCTGAAAGTAGCCATCAGAAGTTGGGTACATTGTGGTCATAAAGGGATGGACATGGTCAGCAACAATACTCAGGTAGGCTGTGGCGTTGCAACGATGCTCAATTGGTACCAAGGGGCCCAAAGAGTGCCAAGAAAATATTCCCCACACCATGACACCACCACCACCAGCCTGAACCGTTGATACAAGGCAGGATGGATCCATGCTTTCATGTTGTAGACGCCAAATTCTGACCCTACCATCCGAATGTCGCAGCAGAAATCGAGACTCATCAGACCAGGCAATGTTTTTCCAATCTTCTATTGTCCAATTTCGATGAGCTTGTGCAAATTGTAGCCTCAGTTTCCTGTTCTTAGCTGAAAGGAGTGGCACCCGGTGTGGTCTTCTGCTGCTGTAGCCCATCTGCCTCAAAGTTCGACGTACTGTGCGTTCAGAGATGCTCTTCTGCCCACCTTGGTTGTAACGGGTGGTTATTTGAGTCACTGTTGCCCTTCTATCAGCTCGAACCAGTCTGGCCATTCTCCTCTGACCTCTGGCATCAACAAGGCATTTCCGCCCACAGAACTGCCGCTCACTGGATGTTTTTTCTTTTTCGGACCATTCTCTGTAAACCCTAGAGATGGTTGTGCGTGAAAATCCCAGTAGATTAGCAGTTTCTGAAATACTCAGACCAGCCCTTCTAGCACCAACAATCATGCCACGTTCAAAGTCACTCAAATCACCTTTCTTCCCCATACTGATGCTCGGTTTGAACTGCAGGAGATTGTCTTGACCATGTCTACATGCCTAAATGCACTGAGTTGCCGCCATGTGATTGGCTGCTTAGAAATTAAGTGTTAACGAGCAGTTGGACAGGTGTACCTAATAAAGTGGCCGGTGAGTGTATATATATATATATATATATATATAGCTGTGATCCGCGATGAAGGGCCAAAGCCAGTGGCATGGCCACCCTGGTGCTTTTAGGTAACTAAGGAACCGGGGTTGCGGTGCCACCGGCTTGGGCCCTTCATCGCTGCTCGCAGCTATATTTTTTGTTTGTTTTTTTGCACAAAAAGTATTCTCGTCCCTTGATAAACTTATAGTTGAGCCACTGTAGTCACATGGAATATTTAAACATTTTCTTCATTGACTTTCTGGGCCGTCAAGTGTCTTTCCCTTAGGAGCCTGTGTGGTAGTTATACAGCTCTCAAATTTAATCAAAAATATCTTCATTTGTGTTCCGAAGATGAACAAAGGTCTTACGGGGTTGGTACAGCATGCGGGTGAGTAATTAATGACTTAATTTTCATTTTTGGGTGAACTAACCCTTTAAAGTCAATTAAATGGAAGTAGTGAAACGGTTTCTCAAACTAGAAAAAATCTTGGGCGGGACTTAATTTTGTCCTACGGGAATTGATTGGATTGTTGTTGATTGCCATTGCTTTGCAATCTCATGTGATTGCCAAGGTTGTCCCATCCTTGCGCCAAAAGACACTTCATCAGAGATGTCGCTGGTGGGAGGGGACTTTTATTTTGATTAAAGATTAGGAGGGCATACAATTGGTCAATTTAGATTCTATGGTGACTTTAAGAAATGCTGCATTTGGCATCCAGATTTCAAAATATGCAATATTAATTTTGCCGTTGATAGGGCTGTCATTGAAACTCAGGGTTCCATCTCCTCCAAATGACAGTTGGTGTGAACGAAGCATAAGTTTGTTGTTTTGGTTCAGGAGGAACTGTAAAAGGTGACTGACATCTGTCTAGTGACGAACTCTGCATAGCATGAAACGTGCTGATGACGCGTGATATCTGCAGGGTGCATGCGTGAAGGTATGAAAATACAGGGAAAAAGGGAAAGGGAAAATACAGGGAAAGTCCATGTGGAAGTGACCATCTCTATACCCTACTAACTCTTAAGACCAAAGCCCTTAAAATGGAGGAGTATGACACTTGTATGTCATAATGAAGCCACTTAATGCTCTTGTTGTACTCACATGGAATGTTAGTACAACAATGCTACGCAGTGACAAAAGGAATATGTTATTATTGGTGTTAATATGAAACAAATAAATGTAAATTTATAATTCAGTTTTTAAAATATGCTTTCAAGGTCCCCTGACATGGGGTTATTTTATTATTTTATAATGTTTCCTCGGTAGTGTTAGTATATTTTTTAGATTAAAAATAGTCATAATTTAGTAATAAAGGGCATTTTTCCTAGCCTGATTTTTGCCTCTGATTTGAACATTCTGTTTGAAGGGGCGTTTCTGCTGTGGGATTCAGTGTAACCACAGTTCTATCGCGCCTCTCTCTCTTTCTCTCTCTCTCTCTCGCACGCACGCACGCATGCACACACATACACACACACTGCAATCTTGACATCGCAGCCTGTTCATTATGCGGTCACACAAAACACGAACAGAGTGCCACATTCGCGTCTAGTTTGACGCAAAGTGAGGATGCGCGTATAAAGCCAACATTTGAAGTGAACGCGCGTTCAGAGCTAGCCGATGGTACAGATTATGTGTCCCTAAAGAACGCGAGTATCTAACAGTAGTTCCGCATTACATAAATTAATATGCACGCGAGTTTTATTTATTTTTGTACCGTGTATTCTCCGTGTAAATTCGTGCATCGAACCGTGATGCCCGTACCGTTTCGGTTCAATACGAATACATGTACCGTTCCACACCTAGTTTCTCGATGATTTCCAGAAACAGTCAGACTCACCAGAATAGTAGCCCGGTGAACCCTCTCAAGGAGGCTGCCAGACGTGAACTCTTCTAAATCAACTAAGGGAATGCCCTGTTCAAGGGCCCAGGCCTCATCAATAAAACTACCCTCGGCTCCCAAGTAAATTAGGGCTTGACAGGAAACAGAGGAGCATGGCCAGTGGAGAGTAGTGGAAAAAGTAGTGTGGGTTCTGAGCGGAGGGTCAAGAGCAGTGGCGCTCGGAGAGGAGATGAGATGCCTCAATTCCGTGAGCGGAGCGGTCAAAAACTCAAATCATCTCCTCCTTATACAGCGAATACCGGTCCAAGCGGTCCGACTTGGCGTTCCAAACGACCGTACCCCACTTGCGTGCCCTCCCGGTGAGCAGAGAGACAATATAGGTGATGTGTTTTTGATCCTGGGAGTAAGTGACAGGATGCAGAGAAAAAACACCTCACACTGAGTCAGAAAGGGGCGACATTCAGATGGCTCACCGGCAAAGCAGGGCGTGTTGTTTACCCTGGGCTTATGAACCTCCTGTTGTCTAGATGGAGGGTCGCGACGGAGATGAGTAACTGCTCAGAGAGGTCAGTAATTCGAGCTGCCAAGGTATCCACGGCGTGTCTGGTAGCGGACAGTTCCTCCTTGTGACAGCCCAGCATGGCTCCCTGAATCTCTAGCGCAGTCTGGACTGGGTTCTCCAATGCTGGGTCTATAATGGCCAGATTATTCTGTCAAGGATGTCTGAAGGAAGGACCCAAGGGCGT
Organism: Pimephales promelas; assembly: GCF_016745375.1. The sequence goes on from NW_024121765.1 coordinate 16,723,411, forward strand.
AAGCAGATTAATAGTCTCTTTAATATAACCAAGGAATGCGCCGCGTTGGGCTAACAACAGAAAGTCTCTTAAACAAAACAGTAGAAATGACACCCGGGCTGGGCTGGCTGGTCCCGGAGAGACAACGGAGAAAGCAGATGAGGAACAGAAACAGCGGTCAGAAACACAGGTGAGAAACCCGTCTCTCTTCTTCAACTGGGCAGACTTTAGCATATGAACAGTAAGAGTTACCGACAGGACAGGACTCACCAAACAGGACAGGACTCACCAAACAGGACGGGACTTAGTTAAACAGAAGAACTATCCGACATGAATGTAACCATCTACAATAATCTGGCAAAGGAGAGTTGGGAGATAGGCCGAGAAATAGAAAGACAAATTAGAGATAAAGAGGTAGCAGGTGAGGAGGAGATGAGTGCAATAGCGATAATTGACGAGACGGCTGGTAGAAAATGAAGAGTAATACTAAGTGGGCGTGTCAGCACAGAGAAAGGGTGAATGAAGATGACAATGTGTGACCAAAAGGGGGAGACAGAGGAAGGAGAATACCAGGATCATGACATCATTGACTAATGGCAGCGATATTTGCTCGCTTTCTGTATAAAATTTATATTTTTCATATTGCTAACCTACAAATCAAAAGGCGCTTTTCCACTGCATAGTACGGTACGGTTCGGTTCGCTACGTCTCACTTGTGGTGCTTTTCCACTGCATGGTACGGTACAGTACGGTTCGCTTCAGGCCGCTTTAAATGGTACCTGGTCTGTTGAGGTTCCAAGCGTACCGTACCGGTATTAAAATGTGACGTGAAACACTGCAGATCACTGATTGGTCAGACAGAATCGTCATTCCCTGCGTCACTACTAGCTTCATTGGATTTGCGACACGAGACACGAGACACTTTTTTAGCAGTATTTTTGTTTTGCTGCAATCAGCCTCATTTTAAACACATTTTTCCGTCTAGCAGTTAAAAACAACCACATACCGAGAATCAGGAACACCATCCCCTCGATAGTCTCCATTGTCCCTGTGTTGTGGGTTTGAAAATGTGGCGCTTTTAAGATGATGTCATGGCAGTAGAGGCGCGCGCAAATAACGATCAGTCCCACACACTTTGAAGGGGTACTACTGCGGTGGAAACGAAAAGCGATCCGAACTGTTCCGCGCCGAGTCGAAGCGTACTGAGCCGAACCGTACCGTACTATGCAGTGGAAAAGCGCCAAAAGTGTCTGGACTGACAACCTATGTAAATGCACGATTGAATCCAATTGACAGTGATAAACATAGCAATGGGCAAAACAAATATTCTGTGCATCAATTATTGGTGTAAATGCAAAATAATTGACTTTTTCTATGTAATGTGTTCCGTTGTTGTTCTTTTTAAATCAGTCAGTTAGTGAGTTTTTACATATAAATTAACAGATTTTTAAATATAAGACAGTTCTAAGCACTTTGTTATGAATTGTCCTGACAGTGTTTATTTTTTTTTATTTCATGAATAAATAGGATAAGTTAATATTACAAACTTTTTTTTTTTTTTGCAATTATTTTGATTTATTGTCAGTACTGGGCTCACAGTTCACATGGGTAGGGTACTTTTTATTGTGTTTGTGTGGATGACTGTGGTCGTCCATCACCACCGAAGATCATGTTTGACCCAGGGAAAAACCTGATAGAGCTTTAGTCTATCTTAAACACAACCAAATTGTACATGCTTTCCATTACTTGTTGCCTTTAACAACATCATAATAGTGCTCCATTAAGTGTTCTTTACAAAGGAAATTAATTAATGCTGAACTTACTTAAAGCTACACTGTGTAACTCTTTTAGTTTATTCTTAGCTAAAAACACTTAGTTCTTTCAAAAATATATGTGCTCATTAATGTATATTTACTTCGTTCAAGTAATAAAGTATTCGTGAGTGTATAATATGCCATTGAAAATATATACGGGTAAGGGGTTCTAATGTCGGTCGCCATGCTGCCCCTCCATCTTGAATGTACATTAGCCAAAGAGGGACATACATGTTAATTCAGGCTTTGCCTTTCGCGTTTACGTTTGAGTTAACACTCATGGACTAGGTCGAACTGGAAGCCATGTTAATCTTGGACTACATTGGCCACCGTAGGAGTTAAAACGAAATCGGAATTGAGAGGAACAGAAACTAATATTCACTGGATGGTCATATACATTTTCACCGCTAGATGGGGGTAAAAATCACACAGTGTAGCTTTAAACTGGACAATATCTTTCTATAGATCTGCTGTAAAACAATCTTTGTTACCTTCATTTTCTGTTATCACTGTAAAGCTACTGAAACCATCTGTATTGTAAAGAGCACCTTACAAATGAAGGTGACTTGACTTGATTTTGTATAAATCGTCAAAAGATAGGAAAACTAAAGGGCATTCACAAAAAGTGATACTATTGTCTGTTTAATGTACCATTTTGATGGAAAGAGAGAAATAAACGTCAATTAGTACGAAAAAAAAGAGTAAACAGGTAAGGGCAGTGTGATTTTTGAAGGAACAAAAGAGTAACGGATGGCTAGTGAGTTTGTCAAGCTCTGTGGTGTTTTTTTTTTTTTTTTTTTTACTATATGTTAAATCAGCAGGCTAATTTTAACAGCCTTGCTGCTGCCAAAATATATTTCTTAAATGTGTATGCTATATGAAAAGATATAACTAGATTTAATAATAATATGGATGTTCTGTTTTTTCACATTTTTACAACACATATTTTGTATCAAAAACACAAATTCAGTAACCATACTTGGACAAAATAATGAACACAGATCTTTTGACGAGCTATCCAAGGATAGTCTGGTGCTGAATCATAGTATGTCACCATCATAATAATATAGAATATGTTGTAATAGCAGTACTGACCTTTGCAAACTAGGCCCTCCTTCGTCAAAGCCTGCTTGCATACTGCACAACTCTTTGCCTTTTTGAAGGTCTTAGCCTTGAAGGTGTGGGAATGGACATCCTCAAAGTCTTCTGGCTAGAGAGAGAGAGAGAGATAGAGAGAGAGAGAGAGAGAGAGAGAGAGAGAGAGAGAGAGAGAGAGAGAGAGAGAGAGAGAGAGAGAGAGAACAAGGTTCATCAGAGTAATTACATTTTTAGACCATATATCTCTTTTTTATGGTAGTGATATTTTTGAGCCTCACACAAATGTCACAGCTAATTTTAAGTGATGGCAGGTCCTGTACAGTTTTATTGATTGAATGACAGAAAGGATGTCAACATTACAGTTACACACACAAACACACAACACATGTATTAAGTCACTGTACCCAAAAGCCATTTGGTCAAGGTAATGAAAAGTATGATCCTCAGCATTTTCAACTGTACTATCTCCCTAAATCTTACTGCCTTTTTGTCACACATTGACAAGACCATTCAAGCTCAGGACAGCAAAGCCTGGCATCAGTGACCTTGGCTGTAGAAAGCCAGAGAGAAGGGTGGACAATCATTGGACATTTATTAAAACAATTCTATTAAACCACCATTACCGTAAGTGCAGCATTCACTCCGAATGGGAATGGTTTGTGTTTAACAGTGACCTTGACGAGAGGCACGCGCATTTATATGCATCAAGACTTCACATCCAAAAAAAAATAAAAAAAAAAAAATATATATATATATATATATATCAATCATAATATTTAGAGTCTCATAAATAAAAAAAGGTCATTAACAGGTCGTTATTGCAAACAAGTAGTTATTGCAAACAAGTAAAGTTGTTTTGATTGATACTATGAAGCAGCTTTGATACAATCTGTATTGTGAAAAGCACTATATAAATATATTTGACTTGACTTGAGTTGACAAGTAGTTATATGCAAACAAGTAGCTATTATGGGACACCTCCAAAACATAGTGAATCATTGCTTCCAGATGATTTAACAAATTAAAAATTAGCACTTTCTATGAAGAATGTATTTTTGATGGATTATAATTCATGCATAATGCTTACAAAACAACCTTATGTTGTACCATCTGATAAATAATTACGACAATGTAAAGTTTTAGCTCCAAAGAAGACAAAGATGTCCAAGAAGTACAAATAACAATTGTATTTATTAAATAAAACAAACTAGAGAAGAACAAACATAACAGCGTATCATACATAACATAGTTGTGACATAACGCCCCCTCCGGGAAGATGTGACCTTGCGCCGCAAGAGATGATACAAGGGAGGGATGTTGGGGCTATAGGCCGTGTGTCCACCAAAGCGTTTTTCAATTATTTTCAATGGGAGCACAGCGGGGTTTTTTTTTTGGTTTGTTTGTTTTTTCACACTGAAGTGCTGAGCACCCAACGTTTTGTATGGTTTGTAAAATATTCAACTTTGGATAAAACACACCGCTCATCATTGTCACTTTTTACCCACCCGTCCAATCACAGTGGAGGAGGGGCGGGACTAAAGCACACTAACCAACTGTCACAACATTCTTTCTGTAAAACGACATCAACCAACAGAGCTAACCGAACAAAATGGATGAAAAATACATTTTTATTATGAAACAAATTATCTGCGAAATCAGTTACAAGTAAACTGTGCTGTGGATATTCTGTATCATAGCAACGAAACGTCTCAACGGAAAAGCACGGCGTCTTCAGCAGAGCATCTGCCGTTTTCAACTGGGTAAAAACGCTTTGGTGGACACGCGACCTTAGAGGTGGATGAGGAGCAGGTGAAGGCCTGTAAGAGGGCAGACATACAGGCAGGAGAGACCAGGGTGGCGATAATGGAGGTAGCATCCATGGTGGAAATGATGGAAGGAGTGGTCAGTTGTTAGTGACCCAGAGGACAGCTAGGATGAAAGCCCATGGCGGAATCGATGGAGGGAGGAGCCATGATAGTGACTTTGTAGGTGACATCCACTGTACGACCAAGGTCGCAACCGCTACTATCTTATCAATTTGGGAACGCACCTGTCCGTGACCCAAGTGGAAGCCCAGATACCTTACTTCCACACGTCCAATCGCACACTTCTTTGGGTTGACCATAAGCCCAGCCCTTTTCAGCGTCTTCAGGACAGCACGCAAATGTTGCATATGATGCTACCAGTCGTTACTATAGATGATAATATCATCCAAGCAGGCAGCGGCATGCAACATGCGGTCTGAGAATTTTGTCCATCAGACGCTGAAAAGACGCAGGAGTCCCGAACAAGCCGAAAGGAAGGGTGACAAATTGGTCCAAAAATCCAAACAGCGTTGTGAAAGCTGTCTTTTCTTTAGACATGGGAGACAAGGGGATCTGCCAATATCCCTTTGTTAAGTCCAGTGTCGAATAAAAACTAGCAGAACCCAGGCGATCAAGCAATTTGTCAATACTTGGCATTGGATAAGCATCAAACTTAGACAGCGCATTCACCTTTCTATAGTTCACACAGAAACCTATTAAGCCATCGGTTTTAGGAACCAAAACTATCGGGCTCGCCCAGTTGCTGCTGGACTCTTCTATTACCCCCATGTCCAGCATTGCCTCTAATTCGTTCTGAAGTACCTTTTTTGTGTGTTCAGCGCACTCTGTGATGATACTGTAGTTCTCTCCAGAGCACTCCCTTCCCCTGCAGCAGAACCCAGAGGTCCCGGCTCAGCATCTCTCACCTGAACCACCACTGTCTTTCCCTTACTTTTCTTTTCCCAAGAGGCAGCCGCACACAAAGATCCAAATAATTCACTAAAAGCCGGACAATTCGTTCCCAAAATTAGCGGATGCTGGAGGTGCGGATTAACTGCTACCTCCACCACACTATGCTTTTGTCCCCTGAATTGAATTACCACAGGCATTATAGGATAACTCACCACCACCCCGTCCTCACATACCGTACCTTAACCATGCGACTGTTATCCAATGCCAAAGATTTAATCAGGCTTTGATAAATGGAGGTTTGGTTGCAGCCTGAATACACCACAGCCTGATGATACTCACTGGTATCTGGTACAGGCCAGCTTGATCAGGTGCAGCCTGTGGTGCGTCGGGAACCTGGATCAGTGTCCCCACCCCCATCACCGCACAGCGGTTGATAAAGTTTTCTGGGTCCCCGCAGCATCAACAGGCCGGCCCAGGCTTCCCCGCCGCCCCAGTAGCGGGGAGTGGGTCAAGAGATTGGCGTGGAGAGAACGGGGCTGCAGAACCCGGGGTGGAGTAAACCATTAATAATAATTCAAAGAATAAGAAAGCTAACACAAACAATACATACTTCAGGTGAACAAAATTGGTGCTTGGACCTTTAACAATAAAACATACATTTTTAGCTTGCATGGTTTTCACCAGTCCCTAAGGAATCTTCGCTAAAATGTTGGAAATAATGGATATCTTTTCTTGCCCTGTGACCCTGGCTGTCTCCTAGGCGTTAGGAGCCCATTGGACTGAGAGCACTCTGTTTTCTGCAACCAGCAGATTAAATTATACACGAGCATAACAGAATAAAAATATCTTAAAAGACAGCTCTCACTCCATAATTCATATACACTAACAAAACTAAAATAAATGCTTGAGTCAATGTAAGCACAAAGCTCTGTTATACCTTAAAAATGCTATTCTAAATGCTGTTCTGTAAAAAATCTTGAATTTCACTCTAAAATGTGTAGATAAAAGTAGCTCCCATTTTGTTGCATAATGTCTATGTCAGTATATTTTAAGAAGAAAAATGGCCCCTAATCTATTTCCTTAATTTTGCATTAATGAAATATTGTCCTTAATATTGTTATTGTGATTATGTTCATTTGTGATTATACCCAAGGCTTTCCTGCACATTGGATCTTGAGTATATGTGGTATGTGTTGAAGGGAGCTGTATTATTTGTTTCTCACTTCTCCCTGACCCCTTCTTTAGAATGTTGACGCTATTTATATAAACTACAAATTTGTAGGAGTGAATGTATTCATTAATGTTGACCTCTTCTTGGGTTGATGACAATGGCAACCTGATCAAATTTATTCTGAATCGGATTCAAAATTATATAAATCCCATGTATTCTGTTCAACATCCAGTGGTGGTTTTGGAGATCTTCTCTGTGCTCCCTCCTCTTTTTCATTTTTCTGTCTTATTCAAGTGCTGTTCTCTTTCAAGCAACACAGCCCACCCCCAATGCTTAGCATCCTTTTCTGTTTCCCTCCTCCCTTCTCTGCTTTCTTCCATCTTGCCTGTATGCCTGCATGCCTGCTTGATTATGTCTCTGCTAACACACATTACTTAAATTTTTCATTGCCCCTCTACTCTCTATCTTTCACTACTCTCTTTTCTTTCCCATGGCTTCCCCTGCTTAGCTTGCCTGAATTCCTTGAGCAGTCCATCACAGAAACATCTGGCAGTTTTAAAAAGGAACACAGGATTGAAAGCCATTGTCTCTGTCAAAAAGGTGTACTGTGTAGACTGTGGTGACAGTTGCCATGGTTGCGGCTATGATGTGATCACGTCAGGGGGCGGGGGAATGGCAGTTGAACATTACCAGAGCCCGTGTTGTGTACTGTATAAGCTGTGGGTGTTAAGCTACAATAAAGGCTAGTGTTCTCAACACGGAGATTATTATTTCATACACGCTCATCTACATGGTGTCAGAATGGCTCAAGGACTCGGCCGGATCGACCCGCTCGTTTTCAATGAGGATATCGCTCACAACTGGGAGAAGTTCAAGCGGGAATGGCGCGTCTACAGCAACGCCGGACTATCAACAGCTACAAAAAAGGTGAAGGCTTATACGTTTCTTAACCTTGCCGGCCCACTGGATAAATTTGACACGTTTGACTTCGAGGGGGACGAGGACCGAGAGGACCGTGACGTTCGCGTACATAAGTTTGAACAGCTATGCCTGCCAGTTAAAAGCATAATTATGGACAGACATGCATTTAACACGACCAACCAGAAACAACATGAGTCGGCCCAGTCTTATGTTTCCACACTGAAAATAATGGCCAAGAAATGTGAGTTCGGAGCACTAAATGATGAACTGATCAGGATCCACAGTGACCCTGTCCGTGCATAGCTTTTAAAGGAGAAAAAGAGAACATTAAATTCTGCCATTCAAATCTGCATTCTGCATGAAGTGGGCCGCTATGCCTTCCTTCGAATGCCCTATGGCATCACCACAGGGAGTGAGGTTTTTCAGAGGTGCATGGAGCAGCTTTATGAGGGGCAGCCATGTGCAATTGTTATCGACGACATCTTGGTGTGGGGCCGCTCAAGAGAGGAGCATGATTTGCGCCTTTGCCAAGTCATGGACAGAATACGGGCTGTCAGCCTCAAATTGAACCCTGACAAGTGCCGGTTCAGGGTCACCGAAGTCCCTTATGTTGGTCACCTACTCACTGACCAGGGTGTTAAACCTGATCCTGCCAAGACATCTGTTGTCCACAGCCAGCAGCCATATCACCCTGTAGCCCAGGACCGGTTGCCCACTGAAGCTAAGCAGGGCTGAGCCTGGTTAGTACCTGGATGGAAGACCTTCTGAGAAAACCAGGTTGCTGCTGGAAGAGGTGTTAGTGAGGCCAGCAGGGGGTGCTCACCCTGTGGTCTGTGTGGTCCTAATGCCCCAGTATAGTGATGGGGACACTATACTGTCAAAGAGCACCGTCCTTCAGATGAGACGTTAAACCGAGGTCCTGACTCTCTGTGGTCATTAAAAATCCCAGGATGTCTTTCGAAAGAGTGGGGGTGTAACCCCGTCATCCTGGCCAAATTTGCCCAATGGCCTCTGTCCATCATGGCCTCCTAATCATCCCCATATACATACAAATTGGCTTCATCACTGTCACAGCAGGATTTTTCCCTCCACAGACGGCGCAAACATTTTTCTCTTCGTTGCAAACATTCCCTGGTGCTATTTTACACTTCCAAAAAACAATTGCGCCACTCACCAGAAAAAACCTAACCTGGTCTAAAGTCAGTGGTGCGTTGCGCATTGTTCAAAATGCTATTTTAAGCGTGCATGCTTGGCCATAATGTAGCGGGTGCACAGCGAGCATACACTTTGATTCTCTCATCAACACAGATGCAGCAGTTTTTATTTTTGCAAATCATACATTATAACAAGGAAAAATAGTAAAACATGAGGGAAATCATTGTGCTTTACATGAAGATGAAAAAACCTTATTATCCATTTTTAATGCTAATTGTAGTACTAAAGGATCAGACCTGTTTGCCCAGTAGTGGCAAGAAACATACCTATATAATGTTTAACCGACGCTGATGTGCGAGGGTTTCTCCCATCCCAATACAACGTCACTTCTCTGTCTTTTACTGCCCTGACAAGAACGTCGGTCTCCTCGGCTGTGAACACTCCTGGCGCACGCCTGGAAACCCGCCGTTATAATAACAATCCGTAATGCAACATGCGTACCTGTTCTTAAAGGGTATGTTGGATGGCGCTCTGATTGGTTTATTTTTACGTTACGCCCAAACCACACCTATGAATAATGAAGCTACTTCAGACCAACCTCTTTTAGATTTGCGCCAGGTGCAAGAGGCATTTATCCCACCGGGAAAATAGCAACAGCGCCGGGACTCGCCCACAAAGTTACTTGCACTTTGCGCTTTGACACTTGCGTTTCAGATCGTTAAAATAGGGCCCACAGTGTTCTCCAAGGATTTGTTGTTCAATAATACACTTTGTATTGTAATAACTCCTGTTTCATGGAAGGAGAAATTGTTTGCATACAGAGAGGCCTTAAAAACGGCTAGGTCTGCATATTTTTCAAACCTATTTTAAGAAAATAAACAATAATCGTAGGTATCTATTTGAAACAGTGGCTAAACTAACGAAAAAGAAAGCTTCAAGCCCAGAAGTGTCCAAGCAACACAACAGTAATGACTTGAATTTCTTCACTTATAAGATTGATAATATCAGGGATAAAATTATAACTATGCAACTGTCTACTACAGTATCACATCAGGGGGTGCGTTGTTGTCTCCCTGAGGAAACATTTGTTTAATTTGCTGCTATAGACCATTTCACAAGATGTAAACAACACTGGTCCAGAAACACTTCCTGTTTCAGTTTGTAACTGTTTTCTTTATTTCACAAGAAAACATCTTAAAGATGTTTGTTTAACTTTTTGATTCAGTTTTAAATGTTCTGTTGGTTGTATCTTATCCCAGCTTTTATGTAGTGTTAAAAAACTGAAACATGAAGTGCTTCTGGACCAGTGTTGTTGTGAAATGGTCTAGAGGAGAGGAAGAATTTTGCAATCTCCTTAATTCATCTAAATCAACAACTTGTATGCTAGACCCTATACCGACTAAACTACTGAAAGAGATGCTTCATCGGTCATAGATCCTCTTCTTAATATCATTAATTTGTCTTTGTCGCTAGGATACGTACCAAAAACCTTTAAGCTAGCTATGATAAAACCGCTTGTTAAAAAAACGCAACTTGATCTTACAGAATTAGTTAATTACAGGCCAATCTCGAACCTGCCTTTTCTGTCAAACATATTGGAAAAAAGCAGTACTGTGTTCCTTTCTTGAAAGAAATTATATCTGTGAGGACTTTCAATCAGGATTTAGACCACATCATACTGTAGAACCGAGACAGCTGTCATTATCGTCCGATCGTGGTTGTATCTCTCTATTAGTGTTACTCGATCTTAGTGCTGCATTTGACACAATTGACCACAACATTCTTTTAAATAGACTAGAAAACTATGTTGGCATTTGTGGAACTGCATTAGCATGGTTTAAATCATACTTATCTAATCGTTATCAGTTTGTTGCAGTAAATGAAGAGATGTCTTATCGATCACAAGTTCAGTATGGCGTACCACAAGGCTCAGTACTAGGACCGCTGCTATTCACTCTGTACATGCTACCATTAGGAGATATCATTAGGAAACATGGAATTAGCTTTCACTGTTATGCTGATGATACCCAGCTGTATATTTCTTCAAAACCTAACGAAACTTACCAACTCACAAAATTAACGGAATGCATTGCTGATATAAAAAATTGGATGACTAGTAATTTCCTACTACTAAATTCTAGATTCTAATTATTGAACAAAAAACTTCCACACGTAACAGCCTAGAATACTCCCTAACACTTGATGTCAGCTCTGTTAAGTCTTCGTCTGGGTGTGCTCTAGTGTTGGGAAGTTCGGATAATTTTACTGACTTGGATCTTTGAGTCTCGTTCAGCAAAATTAACGAATCTTTTATCGAGTAATTTCGTTCATTTCGGTCATTTCATCATTATATAATTAAAATGTCATGTTAAATATCCAAAAACATCTAGTACCTACGGAAATCTTGATTACATTTGTAAAAATAATAAAAATAACATAAATAACTATAGGGTAATGCAGCCAAAGCCAAATTATAAGCAACTGAAATAACTGTTTTAATAGTTGCTGGGTCTCAAGTTCAGGCTATTGCAGTCTGACCCTGTTAGTTCACCTCACCTCCTGATCCGAGACGTTCTTTCATTTGCAACTTCATATTTATCAGGTTTGTTCTCCTCCTCTCATGTCTCGAGGTTAGCTGTTGACCCGTCAGTGTCTAACTCTGATCTGTGCTGTCTGCTGGGCCGTGCCGTGCGATATAGCAGGACCGGAAAGAGTAAAGATTAGTTCATCTCTCGAGTCTCGAGTTCGGGTTCGCCCGAGTCCGAGTCTTTCGTTCTTCCTGTCAGTCCCATAGAGTCTATGGTGTCAGCACCGAAAAGAAAAATGATTAGTTCATCTATCGAGTTTGGATTCGGCGGGTCCGAGTCTTTCGTTCTTCCTGTCAGTCCCATTGAGCCTATGTGTCAGAACACCGGAAAGAGGAATGATTAGTTCATTTGAGTCTTCGGGTTTGAGTCCTTCGTTCTTTAGTCACATGAATTGTCACCGTATTGAATAGCCTAATTATTAAGGGAATTGTCCACTTCCATCTGTTTGGAAGTCGAAGTAATCACGCCGGTTTGGAGACGATGTTGTGGATTAGTGCCAATGGCTGTCGTGTCGATGAGGCCGGCACTTAAGGATGAGTCGGGATGGGTCCAGGCGCAGGTCCACCATAGAGGGTCCCTCAGGATAAACAGAGAAACTGATATTAGCGTAGACGCCATCCTTCTTTTGTACCAAGTACATCAGGATTTACAGGACATGTTCCCAGTTCCGGCTGATCTAATCTATGTAGCTATCTACCCATAGAGCCTATGCTGTCAGTCATGGGTTTGATGGGACTGACAGGAAGAACGAAAGACTCGGACCGACATCAAAATGAACGAATCGTTCATGAACGACACATCACTAGTGCGCTCTTTGATACTAATCTCTCATTTGAAAGTCATGTGTCTAGTGTCTGTAGAACCGTATTTTTCCATCTTAAAAATATATCTAAATTACGCCATATGCTCTCATTGACAAGTGCGGAACAATTAGTTCATGCGTTCATGACATCAAGGCTAGATTATTGTAATGCTCTACTGGGTGGTTGCCCTGCACGCTTAATAAACAAACTTCAGAAACAAAACTCTGGAACAATCTTCCAAACATTGTCCGGGAAGCAGACACAATCGGTCAGGTCAAATCTAGACTAAAAACACATCTCTTTGACCTAGCATACACATAACACACTATAGATTTCCTCAATTCAAATTAGGCTACATAGTTTAGATCAGCCGGAACTGGGAACACGTCCCATAAATCCTGATGTACTTGGTACATCAAAAGAAGGGTGGCGTCTACGCTAATATCAGTTTCTCTGTTTATCCCGAGGGACCCTCTATGGTGGACCTGCGCCTGGACCCATTCCTACTCATCCTTAAGTGCCGGCCTCATCGACACGACAGCCATTGGCACTAATCCTCATCTAAACATCATCTCCAAACCGGCGTGATTACTTCGACTTCCAAACAGATGGAAGTGGACAATTCCCTTAATGTTTCGATCCAATTTGTTTTGTAATCACTGTTCCTTTATTGGCCAGAGGAGAACTGGCCCCCGACTGAGCCTGGGTTCTCCCAAGGTTTTTTTCTCCAATCTTCAATCACCTGATGGAGTTTTGGTTCCTTGCCACTGTTGCCTTGCTTTTGGCTTGCTTAGTTGGGGGCATTTAATATTCAACAATATTATTGATCTGTGTTGTATTACCTTCATGGTATCACTGTGAAGCTGCTTTGATACAATCTATATTGAAAAAAGGGCTAATATAAATATAAATAAATGTGACTTGAAATGTGAATAATAATATATAATATCCGCTGAATAATAATTAGTATAGTAGCACAGTAAAGCTACAAGAAATATGCTTTGCTGTTTTATAGTTATAATTATAGTTAGAGTAGTGAAAAAAATCAATGTAAATAAATTATATTTTTAAATAAATATGAAAATATTTAAAGGGGTGGTTGATTATGATTTAACTTTTTTAACTTTAGTTATGTTAGTAATGTTGCAGTTATTATAAACAACATCAAGCATTACAACATCACAACGCTCAAAGTTCAAAGAAAAAGGAGATATTTTCTATTACAGAATCGCTTTTAAAAAGGGACAATTTGTACTTTTTAATGTATTTTATTATTTAAAATCAATATTTTTATTCATAAATGTCCTCAGTGGTGTACAAATACCTCTGCCAATGATCATTTGACTTATCCTCGTAAACAAAGAATTTATTATCTTTATATACATGGGACGGGTAGGTCCATGGAGGCTTCCATGTAGTTCCGCCATCTTAACTATAATAGCAGAGAGGGACAAAAAGTACTAGGCCAACGCATTTCCACAGCGCGTTTTCGTTCAGAGCCAGCGTGATGTAACTGAAAGCAGCAGAAACGGAGGAGCAGAGCAGTGAGAGGCGCTCGCGGCCCGGCAAGTTTAAAAGGCTGCATTGCAAATCCTTGTTGCCAGAAAAGTAAAAAAAAAAAAAAATAGATCGTAAAAGTGAACGTGAACGGAGATTACAAAAAACACAAGTTAATGTCGGGATAGCTTTTTCCAGGTGGATAGAGCTAATGCAGGAGAAAGAGTTCAAAAGAGACACTAAAGTCCTGCTTTCTTCTCGACAGGTAAGGCAATGTTAGTGTCACAGTCTGCGTCTGCACCGTCCTGTCTTGTCATCAGCACTACACTTCCCAGGATCCTCTTGTCTCCACTCCTGAACTCACTCCCTCATCAGCCACCTGTTCCTCGTCTTGTTCTTTAGTATCACCTGTCTTCACATCGTTATGTTTGATTCCTCCCTGTATTTAGTTCCCTCTGTTTCATTCAGTTATTGTCGGTCAATGTCTAATGTTAGCCTGTGTTGCACCTGAGTTCCTGTCTTCCTGCCTGTTTTGAACATTAAATATTATCTTCACCGTTACTCCGGACTCCTCGTTCCTCTGCCTGCACCACAACCGTGACAGTTAGTCTTAATTACAAGCTTTTTTCCTTGTTTGGTTGTGTACTTTATTATATAGACAGATAAACATTTATAGTTAAAAGTTGATGATGATATGTGATGCATGTAGGATACTTCAAAAAATATAACGAATAAAGAAAACATAAGTACTTATTACAATAGTTCATGTTTTTCACAGTAAGTAATTAGTAAGTGATGAGTATCATACTGTAAGTAATAAGTATCATACTGTAACATTCGTTTATTCGTTGTGTCAGTTGCTGTTTGTTTGAAATGACAAATCTGTTCACCTGAAGGAACACTTGACAAAGTGCAAATCCTGTCATAGCTTTTTGGTACATAATGGTACATAAAGAGCACAATTCATTTGAATGCAAAATACATTTTCACTATTAGATGGCAGCAATTCCTACACAATGTCCCTTTAAAGGGACACAAATAAGGTGCGTTTTTGCACACCCTCAAAAAGTGACTATTTTGAGCTAAAACTTTACATACACACTCTGGCGACATCGGAGACTTATTTTACATCTTGTGAAAGAGGCATTATAGAACCCCTTTAAGAATTGGTTATTTCTTTATAGTGTAGTCCTAAGTAAATTATGTTGCATTAAGCCTGAAACAGTGTGAACAAAAAAAAATAAATAAATAAATAAACATACATCCCCTTGACCCCACATCCCTCTAACACTTTTAATCAAACCTCCTCCTCCCCAGTGAGAGTGATCAGTACATCTGGGATGGAGTATTCTATATCTCTCTTTTTGACTATATTAACCCTCTGATGGTCTTCCTTTATGAGTCATGTACGGACTTTGCCAGGCGACTCAACCCTCCCCCGGAACTTAAACACACACACACACACGCACACACACACTCAGCCACTTACCCCAGTGGCATCGAGTTACAAGACTTTTATGACACCACTGGAATGTGGCAGAACGTATCTCTGAACAAAGAAAAGGCATTCCTTTTGTGTTTAAAGACATTTAACAAAATATTTTCAATGTTTTTATGTATGTGTGTTTTCCCCCATGTCACAGTGAAATAACTTTGTTTGGTCACAGCATAAATAGAAATTAGAAATACCTTCTTTTATGCATGTTAAACATAAGTGTATATCCCTTTAATGTAACATAATGTTCCTTGATGTCTCCAGAATGCTGAGGGAATGAAACACCCGAATATGCACAGAGATATAAAGTAAAGTGTATTTTTAATATGTTTTACCGCCAATGAAGATCAAATTGTTTTACTATTAGACTTCCTTGAACACACCCCTTCCCACGAGGAGCGCGTGGTCTTAGAACAAAGGACCATAAAAACTCAAGCTCCCGCGTGCAACTCCCTCCACACTCCTCATGGAGATCAGATCCGATCCTGGATCTTTTCTTTGTTCGTCTAAAGTTTCGTCTTTTCCTCAAGTGGACTGCCAAGTTCGCCTCCCAGGAAAGGAAGCAGACTTTGCCGAACTATTTCATTGGGTAACGTCACCTCAAAGACTTCAAACCTCTCAAACACTCGCGCCGAATGCCACGTGACGCCCCGCGCCCACGGGACAAAGGAGCCACGCGCACAGCTAAACCATGCGGGCCGCACGCGCACGGAGGACAAAAGATCCGCCGTCCAACTCGCGGCTAGACCACGCAGGCCGCTCAAGGAACGCAGCAACACATGAGACCACTTTTCCCATACAAGTAAATTTGGGTTACCCTGTTTTCAGAGCATTAAGAATGTGTTTTCGTGTGTTTCAGAAAGGTGATTGTCTTGGTGAATGTAACTCTCTCTCTCTACATACCCTCTCTCTCACTCTCTCTCCCCAACTCACTTACGTGTACTCATTGTCTAAAGGCCCCGCGTCGTCTTAGTTCGTGTTTTAATGTTTGTAAATACATGTATCATTGTAATGTAGTAAATGCTTAAGTAGTGTTTTGCCATATTAAAATTCATTATACTCATTTTTGACTGATTTACTGTCTGCTCATAATACTAGTCAATGAAATGTCGATCAAAAGCTACAAGCTTTACAGAACTAAACATACCTAAAAGGGTAATTGTTTATACAGAAGGAAAACTAATTCTTGTGGCCACAGAATTTGTTTTCACAACTCTATAAATTAATTGAGCTAATTAATTTTACTTGTCTTGTAAAACGTGGTCCGTGTAATTGATTACAATTATTTTGTGGTTAATTGCAGGGAAACACATGTATGCATACAGGTAAAATTGATAAAGCCTCCCTAAATGGGAGATTTATTAACATGTAAGACTGGTCTGATCCAAATCTGTATGAATAATTATTAATTATCAATTATTAATTATGATATGCAAATTCCCACTTGATCAGACCAGAACAGAGTCTCTACAGCAGAGGTCTCAAACTCGCGGCCCGCGGGATGATATTTTGTGGCCCCCTACTTGATATTAAAGTTTAATGTTTCCCCATTAATTTCCTATGGGGGTCATTTCTGACCAAAGACCAAAATTGTGAGTAATTGTTTTTACGACCACTTAGCATGCTCGGATCATGAACTCAAATTTGTTTGTGTTCACATACCTAATGCCAGAAATGTCACCAAGTTTCGTAACATTCCGATGAAGCTGTGATTCTTAATAATTCAAAACAGAAAATTATTTGGTCAGAAGTGACCGAGGACCATCAGAGTTAAATAAGTTCTGGAAAGAATGAACTGAAAGATCTATACTGAAGGTTGAAGGAAGGAGGCTGGGGGAAGGGAGGTATCCAGACAAATACAGAGTTTTTTTGAAAGGATCCATTAATCTGACACTCTGAGCTCATCTACCAGTAAAACCCTTTCACACGTAAGTTTAAAATATTCTAACTCACCCCCCAGCGTGAGTTTTTCAAGGCGACCGTTATTTAGAACTTGCCACTTTAATGTTTCCATGGTGATGCGTCATTGCTTGTCACGTGACACAGCACAACCACAACACAGTGCTGAATGAATGATGATCTGCTTTTATGTCATTTTTCTTTTTTTTATTAAAAATATTCACAAATGTATTAGCTATAGCATTAAACACTGATATTCCGATTGTTCGCTTGTCCCCTCCTTGAACTGCCACCTTAACGTGGTGGAGGGGTTTGAGTACCCGAATGACCCTAGGAGCTATGTTGTCTGGGGCTATATGCCCCTGGTAGGGTCTCCCAAGGCAAACAGGTCCTAGGTGACGGGTCAGACTAAGAGCGGTTCAACAACCCCCTTATGAGAACAGTACATTTAAGGACCGTGACATCGCCCGGTATGGCGCAGCCGGGGCCCCACCCTGGAGCCAGGCCCGGGGGTTGGGGCTCGTATGCGAGCGCCTGGTGGCCGGGCCTCTCCCCACGGGGTCCGGCCGGGCTCAGCCCGAAAGAGCGACGTGGGGCCGCCTTCCCGTGGGCGCACCACCTGCAGGAGGAGCCGTAAGGGGCCGGTGCAGAGAGGATGGGGCGGCAGTCGAAGGCAGGGGTCCTCGGTGACCCAATCCCTGGACACAGAAACTAGCCTTAGGGACGTGGAACGTCACCTCGCTGGCGGGGAAGGAGCCTGAGATTGTGCGTGAGGTTGAGAGGTTTCGACTAGAGATAGTCGGGATCACCTCTACGCATGGCTTGGGCTCTGGAACCACACTCCTTGAGAGAGGATGGACTCTTCACCACTCTGGAGTTGCCCATGGTGAGAGGCGACGAGCTGGTGTGGGTTTGCTAATAGCCCCCCAGCTCAGCCGCCATGTGTTGGAGTTTACCCCGGTGAATGAGAGGGTCGTTTCCCTGCGCCTACGGGTCGGGGATAGGTCTCTCACTGTCGTTTGTGCCTACGGGCCGAACGGCAGTGCAGAGTACCCGGCCCTCTTGGGGTCTCTGGGAGGAGTGCTGGAAAGTGCTCCAACTGGTGACTCCGTCGTTCTACTGGGGGACTTCAACACTCACGTGGGCAACGACAGTGACACCTGGAGGGGCGTGATTGGGAGGAACGGCCCCCCCGACCTGAACCTGAGTGGTGTACAGTTATTGGACTTCTGTGCTAGTTACAGTTTGTCCATAACGAACACCATGTTCAAGCATAAGGGTGTCCACCAGTGCACGTGGCACCAGGACACCCTAGGTCGTAGGTCGATGATCGACTTTGTGATTGTTTCATCTGACCTGCGGCCGTATGTCTTGGACACTCGGGTAAAGAGAGGGGCGGAGCTGTCAACTGATCACCACCTGGTGGTGAGTTGGATCCGATGGTGGGGGAGGAGGCTGGACAGACTTGGCAGACCCAAGCGTACTGTAAGGGTTTGCTGGGAACGTTTGGCCGAATCTCCTGTCAGAGAGATCTTCAACTCTCACCTCCGGCAGAGCTACGACCAGATCCCGAGGGAGGCTGGAGATGTTGAGTCTGAGTGGACCATGTTCTCCACGTCCATTGTCGAAGCGGCTGCTCGGAGCTGTGGCTGTAAGGTCTCCGGTGCCTGTCGAGGCGGCAATCCTCGAACCCGGTGGTGGACACCGGAAGTAAAGGATGCCGTCAAGCTGAAGAAGGAGTCCTATCGGGCCTGGTTGGCTCGTGGGACTCCGGAGGCATCTGACAAGTACCGGCAGGCCAAGCGGACTGCGGCCCGGGTGGTTGTGGAGGCAAAAACTCGGGCCTGGGAGGAGTTCAGTGAGGCCATGGAGAAGGACTATCGGTTGGCCTCGAAGAGATTCTGGCAAACTGTCCGGCGCCTCAGGAGGGGGAAACAGTCCCCCACCAATGCTGTTTACAGTAGGGGTGGGCGGTTGTTGACCTCAACTGGGGATGTCGTCGGGCGGTGGAAGGAATACTTCGAGGATCTCCTCAATCCCGCCGCCACGTCTTCCATTGAGGAAGCAGAGGCTGAGGGCTCAGAGGTGGTCTCGTCCATCACCCTAGCTGAGGTCACCGAAGTAGTCAAGAAACTCCTCGGTGGCAAGGCACCGGGGGTGGATGAGATCCGCCCTGAATACCTCAAGTCTCTGGATGTTGTGGGGCTGTCTTGGTTGACATGCCTCTGCAGCATCGCGTGGCGGTCGGGGACAGTGCCTCTGGGATGGTTGAGCTGGTTGTCATTGACAGCGACAACAACACCCGCGAGCCCACGATCTTTTCCGAAGTCATCAAAGTACGCCTTTTGTTATTATTTTAAATTAGTGACCCCTGGTGGCCAAAAAATTACATACTGTACGTTTAAACTACGTGAACTAACAAACTAACTCCCTTAGAAGAGGAGTGATCCAGGTCTCAGATTTAATAAAAAATATCTTAATTTGAGTTCTTATTTTGAGGGGTCGGAACAACATGAGGGTGAGTAATTACTGACACAATTTTCATTTTTGGATGAACTATCCCTTTAAGGTCACAGTTACAATAATTTAGGACACTGAACAGACTGAATCCCTGCTAACCTGTGTGAACATGCCATAGATTGCAAATGTGGCCAGAGCAATAAACAGCCATGTTTGAAATGTAAAGATGCTATAGAGTGGTGTGGTCCCCCTGGTTAATGGATGCCAGAATGAAATTGTATTTAAAACATGAGTTCTTCTTTGGCAAAATTACATTTCTTTAATAGCCTAAACCAGGGTTCGGCAACCTATATGGCACACATAGGGGTAATTGCTAGCATGTGAGCAAAAAACAAGAGATGTCTAGGTATGTGTTTAATTATTTTTAATGTGTTTAATTGTGTTTATTTATTTTTAATTTTTATAATTAGAGTCGGTAGGCAGGCTTAACATAATGACCACAGAGTTGTGACGGTTCCATTACTTGAAAACAAAGAATGGCTGCTGCTCTTGCTGGTGAACAGTGGCCTTTCAAATCAGCTTGGATTTGGAGTTAAGCTTTGCTTTGAGAAAAGAACAAAGAATGGCACTTAAGTCATTCTTAAAAAAGGAAGATGTGTTCGTAGTTTGCCGACCAGATACGGCAAAATTTTTATCTATCAACTAGCTTCGCTGGTGAGAAAACGCTCTGGTTGGTTGTAGCGCTATCCTATTGCATGCAGAGGGAATTTGAAAGACAACCGTTTATCCTGCCCCTCGGATTGAGCTCTGCCAATGTTGAGTTCCCAGACCCAATATCTTGATGTGGGTCTGGCTTGCGAGGCTAAAAGCACGCAGCTCTGAAAGCATGAACGCTGTGCATCACTCTCACACAAAAGTCAACATGATATCATGACTTTTGCGTAAACATACTCGCCATTTTCAAGTCAAGTGGTGTGTTATCTATACGCATTTTGAGCTATACGCATGTATCCGCATGTACGTCTACGCCATTAATGTCCAAGTGATTCCGCGTATATGTACATGGCGTTAAATGTCCGAGCAAAACGAAGCAAAATGTAGATCTACATCTGTGGAGCGATATTTTTTCCTAGGATATAGGGAAGACTCATAAATGGTATTAACCCCAGTGACGGGTAGGTTTAGGGACGGGGTTGTGGTAGGTCATATATTCATATATACAGTAATGTAATGTTAAGTCAACAGCGTTCATAAACACGATTATGCATGTTGATAGCACGCCAAAAATGAAAATACAAATTGGCGTGTCATACACACGCAATTTCATGAAATCAGTCTGCAAAAGTTCTGACTGAAAGCTTAGCTTGTTCCGCTATTTATTTCACTTAGCTTTGAGAGAAAAAAAAAAGTTAATGGTATACATTTCAGAAATATAAAGTATAAAAAGTCCCTTTAAAAATTCCACACACATCGCAATGACGGTGACGCATGTGCAAACTCCATTCATGCTGGTCGCTTCATGTGTTTCAAGTAGCTCAGTATCCCTTCAGCAAACTGATGCGCAAACTGCCGCAAATGAAACTTAAATGTTCAATGTCCCATCCTGAAGCTTAACACACAGTTGTCCTCATTAAAAATAGTGAAACTAAATTAAATTACCAGTGCTGATGCTGCTCTCTCCCCCTTTGCGGTCTTTGATCTTGAAATTAGCAGAGGATAAAATTAACCCCATTTTGAAGCTTTTGTTGACATGAGCTCAGTTAAATATGTATGTATGTCAGTTTATCAAACTGCTAATGATGCTGTTAATGTTACACAAACCATGTTTTCCGTTCCCCATCTCAGATAGACAGCTCCTAACAATCATCAGACATGCTTTGGACAACATAGAACGTCAGTGGAGAAAGGCATATAATGTATCATAACATTTTAATATACATCTTACCCGTTATATTGCTAAATCTACATGAGTTTTCATTTTTTTGATTTTCAAATCTTCATTTTCACCACAGGGGGCTATAAGCTTGTGTAAGCAATCTTATGTAGGTTCTTTTGTGTTTTATATAATGACCACTAGGAGGTGCTCTAGGCATATGTTTTTAGGGGCCAAGCACCGAAGGTGCGGAGGCACCTATTGTATCTGTGCCGGTTCTTATTATTATTAGGGGCCAAGCACCGAAGGTGCGGAGGCACCTATTGTATCTGTGCCGGTTCTTATTATTATTATTATTATTATTATTCTTCTTCCGACTGGGCGTCTATGGCAGCCCATAGACCGGTTTGCGGGAAAGTTGTTTTGGTTTGACATTCTGATAGAGGACAGTCCCAACTTTAAATACACCAATTTTGGTGTCTCTAACTCATTCCCTCTAGCGCCACCAACTGTCCAAAGTTACACTTTTATTATGCTAATAACTTTTGAACCGTAAGGCCTATCGACAAAATTCTTTTTTCCTCTTGTTCCTGAGCTCATGGCGATTCAATCGCACCCTATGACGTCATTTTCCGTCATAAAAAAACGGCCGCCATTTTGAATTTTCCAAAAAACCTACTTTTGCGAACTCGTCCTAGACGGTTTGTCCGATTTTCACCAAAATCGCACCGGATCATCTCCAGCCAGTGTTGACAAAAAGTTATGGAATTCAAGATGATTCAAATAACCGTTTTCGATAAACGCGCAAACAAATTTTACGTAGCGCTTGCGAAAACAGACGTGAGGCGGTATCTCCGCAACGCTTACTCATTTTCAGACCAAACTTGGTACGTGTCATCACAAGCATGACCTGAGGCTACATGCTGCGTTTCGGCGCAGCGCCACCTAGTGGTCCGGAGATATGAAAAATGGCTATTTTTGCTCATAACTTCTGAACGGTTTCTCCAAAAATCAAAAACTTGGTCTCGTTAGATTCAGGGGGTCATGCCGAGTCGACCGATATCCAATTTTCCCAGATCGGCCATTTTGGCTGTCGGCCATTTTGAATTATGTGCTAAAATGCTGTATTTTTTGAACGCATGAACGAATTGTTACGAAACTCGGTATGGGTCATCAGTACGATGCCCTGAAGGAGACTGAGAAGTTTCGAAACAGCGCCACCTAGTGGTGAATTGTTTTATTCAAACGCTTATAACTTTAAGTGTGGTACACTTATTTTCACGGGAGTTATATTTTTGAGGTCCTGAATCGTTGCCGAGTCCAACGATACCAAATATGTCGGGTTTCGTCTCACGGATGGCGTAGCGTAGCGATTTAGCGCGAAAAAAACACTTGGCGATATCTTCAAAACCGCTGTTCCGATCGAGACGAAACCACCGTCAGAAACACGGAATCATAGCTTGTTAACTATACGTCAATGCCCAAATGCAAAAATATTGATAGTAAGGGGTAGTAAAATTCAAACAAAGTCATATGTCAGTCATTTTTTACGTGTTTTTTCATATAAATGTTTATAACTCGGAAGCGAATTTAGATATTTTCACCAAAATTGACACACATATGTATGGGGTCACTCTGAGGACACACACAAACAATTGTGGGACTGAGCCTCTTGGTGGCGCTATAATAGAACAAAACGTGAAATTCCCATTGACTTCAATACAGTTTTGTGAAATACAATGCTATACTAAATAAATCCTTTGGTATAACATTACGAAACTCAGTGTGTGCCATAAGCAGCATGCCCTGAAGGTACTCAAAAGATTTTGAGACAGCGCCACCTGTTGGTCAAAATTTATAATTAATTTCTGAGAACGCTAATAACTTTTGAATAAATTTGCCTATTGCAATGAAACTGATCTTAATAGATTCCTTGGGTTATTCTGAAAACATAGATATCAGGTTTGCCATAATCAGCCAAACTTCCTGTCCGCCATCTTTATTTCTTTGAAAAACCTTCTTTTTCGAACTCCTCCTAGACCGTTTGTCCGATTTTCACGAAAATTGAATCGTATCATCTCCAGACCGTGCAGACTAAAAGTTATGAATTGCATGATGATAGACAAAACTGTTTTCGTATACCACAGCATCAAAGTTTAGGCATGCTGCCAAAATTACTATTTAGGCTTTATCTCTGCAATGCCTTCACATTTTGACACCAAACTTTGCATGTGTCATTGTCACCTCACTCTGACCACATCACATCTATTTCGTAACTGCGCCACCTATTGTTAGAAAGTGATAACCCATTAAATCGTCTTATAAGTTAATGTTTATGTGATTTTTCTTAGCCATTTGCCCAAAGTTCTCTCAAAATGCCTTTAATTGCTCCTTGCTGCAGTTGGTCTGCCACTCCTTGCCATTTTGGCATATGTTGCCGCTTCTTGCGCTTGGCCCCGGTAATGGCTGCTTGCAGCTATATTTATTATTATTATTATTATTCTTCTTCCGACTGGGCGTCTATGGCAGCCCATAGACCGGTTTGCGGGAAAGTTGTTTTGGTTTGACATTCTGATAGAGGACAGTCCCAACTTTAAATACACCAATTTTGGTGTCTCTAACTCATTCCCTCTAGCGCCACCAACTGTCCAAAGTTTCACTTTTATTATGCTAATAACTTTTGAACCGTAAGGCCTATCAACAAAATTCTTTTTTCCTCTTGTTCCTGAGCTCATGCCGATTCGATCGCACCCTATGACGTCATTTTCCGTCATAAAAAAACGGCCGCCATTTTGAATTTTCCAAAAAACCTACTTTTGCGAACTCGTCCTAGACGGTTTGTCCGATTTTCACCAAAATCGCACCGGATCATCTCCAGGCAGTGCTGACAAAAAGTTATGGAATTCAAGATGATTCGAATAACCGTTTTCGATAAACGCGTAAACAAAATTTACGAAGCGCTTGCAAAAACAGACGTGAGGTTGTATCTCCGCAACGCTTACTCGTTTTCACACCAAACTTGGTACGTGTTATCACAAGCATGACCTGAGGCTACGTGCTGCGTTTCGGCGCAGCGCCACCTAGTGGTCCGGAGATATGAAAAATGGCTATTTTTGCTCGTAACTTCTGAACGGTTTCTCCAAAAATCAAAAACTTGGTCTCGTTAGATTCAGGGCGTCATGCCGAGTCGACCGATATCCAATTTTCCCAGATCGGCCATTTTGGCTGTCGGCCATTTTGAATTATGTGCTAAAATGCTGTATTTTTTGAACGCATGAACGAATTGTTACGAAACTCGTTATGGGTCATCAGTACGATGCCCTGAAGGAGCCTGAGAAGTTTCGAAACAGCGCCACCTAGTGGTGAATTGTTTTATTCAAACGCTTATAACTTTGGGTGTGGTACACTTATTTTCACGGGAGTCATATTTTTGAGGTCCTGAATCGTTGCCGAGTCCAACGATACCAAATATGTCGGGTTTCGTCTCACGGATGGCGTAGCGTAGCGATTTAGCGCGAAAAAAACACTTGGCGATATCTTCAAAACCGCTGTTCCGATCGAGACGAAACCACCGCCAGAAACACGGAATCATAGCTTGTTAACTATACGCTAATGCCCAAATGCGTAAATATTGATAGTAAGGGCGGGGTAGTAAAATTCAAACAAAGTCATGTGTCAGTCATTTTTTACGTGTTTTTTCATATAAATGTTTATAACTCGGAAGTAAATTGAGATATTTGCACCAAAATTGACACACATATGTATGGGGTCACTCTGAGGACACATACAAAAAATTGTGGGACTGAGCCTCTTGGTGGCGCTATAATAGAACAAAACGTGAAATTCCCATTGACTTCAATACAGTTTTGTGAAATACAATGCTATACTAAACAAATGCTTTGGTCTAACATTACGAAACTCAGTGTGTGCCATAAGCAGCATGCCCTGAAGGTACTCAAAAGATTTTGAGACAGCGCCACCTGTTGGTCAAAAGTTATAATTCATTTCTGAGATTGCTAATAACTTTTGAATAAATTTGCCTATTGCAATGAAACTGATCTTAATAGATTCCTTGGGTTATGCCGAAAACATAGATATCAGGTTTTGCATAATCAGCCAAACTTCCTGTCTGCCATCTTTATTTCTTTGAAAAACTTTCTTTTTCAAACTCCTCCTAGACCGTTTGTCCGATTTTCACGAAAATTGAATCGTGTCATCTCCAGACCCTGCCGACTAAAAGTTATGAATTGCACGATGATAGACAAAACCGTTTTCGTATACCACAGCATCAAAGTTTAGGCATGCTGCCAAAATTACTATTTAGGCTTTATCTCTGCAATGCCTTCACATTTTGACACCAAACTTTGCATGTGTCATTGTCACCTCACTCTGACCACATCACATCTATTTCGTAACTGCGCCACCCATTGTTCGAAAGTGATAACCCATTAAATCATCTTATAAGTTAATGTTTATGTGATTTTCTTAGCCATTTGCCCAAAGTTCTCTCAAAATGCCCTTAATTGCTCCTTGCTGCAGTTGGTCTGCCACTCCTTGCCATTTTGGCATATGTTGCCGCTTCTTGCGCTTGGCCCCGGTAATGGCTGCTTGCAGCTATATTCTTTGATTGTTTTTACTCTGAAGAGATAGACATTGTTGTTGAAAACAAAAAAGAGTGGCACACGTTTGTCGCTTTTTACCATGAAATGATGGCTAATGAGTTTAGTTTAAACATAATATTTTAATAAAGGAGATTTATTTTAATAAACATGAGTTATCTCTCATTCACCATGACACACCAGCAATTTTTGGAATGTTATTACTTTACCTGCAGCGTCCGTGTAAATAACCATGAGCCACGCATCACTAGTTTATGTTAACTGAAGATATAACTGATTAACTGACTGTGTTTGCCAAGGCTGGTATTCTGACATAATGTCATATGCATTTGGCCATTCAAGGACAAAAAGAAGTAAAAAAGATCTTAACTCTCTGTGCGCACTTCAGATGTGTGTGCACAGAAACTTCACTCAGTGTGCGATTACAGAAATGCGTCTTTTTTTTGTCAAGTGTTGCATTGATACATCATGTCGTAGTCATTTAACCGATGTATAAATCCATATCTATTGTTACACCCCCAATTATGAAATTGCCATTTGTTTGATGACTGTATAGTAGATGAAGAAAGGGGATAAGGGTCTACAAAGAGCAAAAAATGGTGTTGCTGTGAAAGCTGATGGGGAAATTGGATTAATAACACTGGGTTATGGTCTTGGCAGGAGCTGAAGGATAGAAGCGTTTGCTGGGACAGATTGAAATTTGGGGGTGGGGTGTATGGAACGAAAAAAAAAAACAGTAGTTCTGCGGCAGAAGAATTTTTTTTTTTTGTTTTTTTTTGGCAGACACATCAGCATGGAGAAAACCACAGAGACATAAAATGAGAAAAATAATAAAAACTTGACCCATAATCTGACCATACTCATTAACTTTAGACTAGGTATCTCACGCTACAAATCTAGTAGGCATCACCAGGAGTTGGTAAAGCTAAAACACCACATAAAACTCTACTGCACTAACAAAACCAAACAATTTTATGCAACGGGTTCACAATGTACCCACAAAATTGCTCCTTCCTTAGAAATGGCAGCCATTAACTAAGCATAAACCTAAGGGACCATTTGCAGCATCTCAAAAATTAGCACATATATTGGCAATAACATATCAAATGGGGGTGGGGGAAAGTGGGGACACTGAACCTCTCAGTTTTTTTTATTTTTTTATTATTATTATTAGTATTATTATTATCATACCAGCACAACTAGATATGAGATTCAACACTGTCACTAATAACACTCAAAAAGAGTGAAATTAAAGTGACCATGCACCATGTACAGTAGGATAGCATCTTGAACACAACAATCTGGACAAACATACAAGCAGGACAAGACTTCACAAAATAGACTTGACTAAGACAGTTTTAACATGTACTGAGTGTCAGAAAACACACCACGGGTAAAGGAAGGCTGAAACAGCAAGGGTGAAACAAAACATTAACCATGTCTGAATAAACAGGCTGTTGTCTGGTAGCACTCACAATCAGTTTCAAAAGGTGACCCCAGTTTGTGTGTATGTATTGGAGTGAGACAGCGCAGTATGCAGCCTTACCTTATCCCTCCTAGCTGCTCTCAATGGAAAGAAACAAGAGAAGAGGAACTTCCCCCAGCTTATCACTGCTGCCAGACACCAGTTCAGCCGGGCCATGGTTGCCTCCTTCTGTCAGTATTTTGCTGCCTTAAATTCACCCTTTCTATTCTCTGTGTATTCTCCAGTAATATCCAATAGCAGAGAACTGATGGGAAAACAGATCCCTTTAGCTGCAGAGCAGGTAGCAAAAATTACCCGACTCTTACTCACACACACGTTACCTTACTCAGTGGATGCTGCAGCATTCTGTCTGTCGAAGGAGGATGAAGAGGAAAGAGGGAGGGTGTGAGAGAAAAAAAGCAGAGAGAGTGAGGGAGAGAGAGAGAGGGGCATGCAGTGGGAAAAACTAGAAATAGCAGAAAGGCAAGTTGCTTTTGATGAGGAGGAGGTAGAAAATGAGAAAAAGGTTTGAGAAGAAACTGAATGTGTGCGATAGAGAAATGGGTTTTTAGAAGGAGAAAACATTTCAGTGATTAAGAGGAAAGAAAGAGCACAATATTGAGAAGGAAAACGCAAATAGGAGGCAGGATTAGATAGAGAAAGGATGGAGTGAAAGAGAGGGAGATCACAAGAGGGAGACTGAGTGAGGAAGGCAGAAATAAACTGAATTGCAGTCTCTGAATGTCACCGCACTGCCGCACATGCACACGCACAGACACATGCACGCACTCTAACACGAGGCTATATGAAGAAGGGGGGACAAATAACGTGCCGTGTGCAACTGGGTTTCTGTGGGAGCATTTCTGTTTTTTTTTTTTTTTTTTTTTTTTGAGAGCATATGTGTGCATGTGAATGCTTGTGGAGCTCTGTGTAAAAGCTCTCTGGTGTCAAGTGCTCATCCAACTGCAGGTGCATCGCACCACTGCAGAGTCGCCACGCTTCACTAACAAACGTACCCTCACACTGCATAGGTGGGGGCGGGGGTGGGATTAATAGAGAGCAAGCAGAGACCGAGAGAAAAAGAGATGCCAAAAATTGTAGAGAGAAAAAAGCAGAAATGGAGGAAGAGATACAGATACATGTTCATACATACACACTCTCTTTTCCCCTTCACGTCTTTTTTTTTTAACTAATTCCTATTGCATATATTCTCTCCCAAAAGACAAATTCTGGCACTACTGAACACCATAGCATCAAAACAGTGCTGCAGATGCTTTTTAACATAGCTGCAGGATCTATTTTATCCAAGCAAATCCATCATTAAAAAACAACAGACTCCCATAATCAGTCTGCCGCCATATTGACTGTGCTGTCATATTCAGTTTGAACGTTGAGTGTTTTTTTTTTTTTTAAATGAACAGACCTTGTGCCAGATCTGAGAAAAATGAATCTCCCAAGCTCCCTTGCTAATAAAGCTCCTTATTTACCATAGTCCATATGACATACCACAAATTTGCATTGCAGATCTGAATGGATCTTATTCATACTTAGGCATACTGTATATTACACAGTGACCTCTCATGCTACTTTTTGTGTTGCACTCATCCCCTTCCCACATTCTTGACAC
Source organism: Pimephales promelas (assembly GCF_016745375.1). Next base: position 16,752,592 of record NW_024121765.1, read on the forward strand.
AACTAAGATTATCACTGAGCTCAAGGGAAGCATGAAATGTGTCACTTAAGAAAAACTCCCTTGCCTCATCTGAGAAAATGTCCCTGCTTTATAAATTATACATGCTCTGCAATGTGTGTACTGCACATTACAACCTATGATTTCTCTCCAGCTTATTTTTTTATATATATATATATAGGTAAAATCTACACCAGATTTGAGAAATTCCTTTTTTCGTCTGCATACGGTCAGGGTTCTGTCACCTTGGACTAGTGTGTTTCTTGGTTTTGTGAAAGAGCCCTGACACTCCTGTAGTCTCCTGTCTTTGTCTGAGTGTCTTGTTGTGTTTCTGTCTTGTGCTGTGTCAAACGCAGCTAGTGTTTCTCACTGGTTACGTGCATTCATGTTATCTTGTTCTGTGTGAACACACAGCTTATGAGTGTCTCTCATTAGTTGTCTTGTTCTGTGTAAGCTCATGGCTAGTGATTGGTTATTGTTGGTCATGTACTTGTGTGTGATTTCATGTTTGATGTGAGCACATGGCTAGTCTCATTATGCTTCCCAGTGCCATGTGCTCTCTCTCTCTGGTTCAGCTTGCCCACCTGTTTACTTGCCTTGTTTGCTGTCCTATTTATTCCCCTTGTGCTTGCTATCCTGTGCCAGATTGTTGTTGCACATTGATGCATGCTGTTGTTACCCTGCCTGAGGATGATTCCTATTGTGTGTTTCCTGCCTAGTCAGGTCTAGTCTGTAGTGTTTAACACCACAAGGTAGTTCCCATTCAGTCGGTCAACTCGGGACAAAACATTACTATGGAATATCGCGCTCTAGTGCCATCTGCTGAAGACACCTATATTCACGCCTGAAAGGCCAATGACGCATGACGACGTGGGCGGGTCTACCTGACCACAGCATATAAATGCAGTCGTTTGCGTCAATGCCTTTGTTCCTCAGCTCTTCGCCGTGCTGTTGAAACACCAACACACCACATTTTCGCAGGAATAAAATCCCACAGTGGTGATTCTTGTCGAAACTAAGGCAGAAAGAGAAAACTTTTAGCACAAGATCAGCTTTGCTGGCAAACGTCTCATAAGTTTTTCTCAAACAAAAATGTTCAAACATGCCTTGTGTTCACATAATTCCTAAAATCATTTATTTACGTACTGCTAGGAAAATAACAAGAGGACTACTATTATGAAGTAATCTAGCTGTGTTGGTTATAGAATCAGCTGCGCGATGTTTATGGTGCGTATGCGAGGATGTAAGAAAAAAGGAAGTTCAGTAAAAGCATGTAATACGACTTCTGTGTGTCTCGGCTTTTTTGTAAACATTATATTGGCGACGAGGATGGCTGAATTTTGTTTACCCCCACCTGCACACTTTCTTGCCGTCCTCGGTGACCCTCCAGTTCCATGGGCAAACTGGCTGGAGAGTTTCACAGTCTACCTGGACGCGTTAGGCTTTGATGACATTACTGACAAGAGAAAAATGGCGCTCCTCCGTCATTGTCTGGGAGTGGAGGGGCAACGCATCTTTCGCAATCTTGGGACGCCCAACGACTATGATGCTGCGGTTACCCTCTTGACGACTCATTTCACGGGCCACCAAAGGACTTTACTCCATCGCTATAAACTTCGGAAGCGCCTGCAACGACCTGGTGAGTCTGTTCGAAGCTACGTGACAAACTTGAAAGACATGGCGCGTTTGTGTGATTACGGGGTTTTGCAAGATCAAATACTTCGGGACCAGTTCATTGAGGGGACATCATGTGAAAAAAAAACAAGAGAAAAGCTGTTACTAGAAGCGGACTATTTGACTTTAAGCAGAGCTGTGGATATAGCGCTACAGATAGAGACAGCCATGGAATGCACGTCTCAGCTGGCAGGCGCGCGGCCACTAGCAGACGGAGCTACTGAGCAACTACAGCCTGCCTATCACACCAGCATGCACTCGGACAATGACAGTCGGGGTTCAGAGCAAGGTTTCCCAGTACAATTCACACAGAGACAGAACAACAGGCGAACTGCACGGGTATGTGGTCACTGTGGCTTTAAATCACACAATTCTAAGGCGGAGCATTGTCCTGCCAAAGGACAACAATGTAGAAACTGTCTGAAGCAAAACCATTTTGCCAAGATGTGCCGTTCAGCCCCGGCCACGCTCCCACAACACACTGGACCTCCACCAGCTCAGCACAGCTATACAGAGATCAGAAATGTGACTGCTGGTCAGGTGGCGTTCAAAACATGTACTGTCCAGTTAGCTGAAGTAACCTTACCCTTATTAATGGACACTGGCGTGGCTGCATCGCTCCTAAATTCAAGCACTTACTTTAAGTTTTTCTCTCACCTGCCATTAGACCATCCTACCACTGCTCTATGTGGCTATGACAGCTCCAGGATTGACATCCTAGGTGTGCTCCACGTGCCGGTCCACTATGGCTCCAAGCACCTACCATCTTTTCCCTTTCACATTGCGAGGAGGGGAGCCAACCTTCTAGGCCTGGACCTGTTCACAGGCCTGGGGTTCACGCTCCGGAACGATGCTGGCTCCGACATCCACCACATCACCTCCACTTGGCAGCAAAGGTGGCCGGCTCTGTTCGATGGCCTAGGCTGTCTTTCAGCCTTCACACACTGGCCTCTCATGAACCCGGAAGTGCCACCTGTCATCCAGCCCCTGCGCAGGATTCCCTTTTCCTTGAGAAATGAGGTCACCCGCGAACTTGGGACACTCCTGGACATGGGAATTATTGATCCAGTCAACGCTGCTCCCTGGATTTCAAACTTAGTCATTGCAAAGAAAAAATCTGGAGGAATAAGAATATGTGTGGATTTACGCTTGGTGAATAAGGCAGTTATTCCAGACAGATATCCTTTGCCCACCTCAGAGGAGCTCACAGCACAGTTTTATGGCTCAACAGTCTTCACAAAGCTTGACTTACAGAGCCAGCAGGGACCTCACTGCTATCGTGACGCATGCTGGGGTGTTCCGGTACACTCGAATGGCCTTTGGATTAAGCTCCGCCCCTAGCTGCTTTCAGAAGGTGATGAGCACAATACTGGCCGGCATCCCTGGAGTAGCGGTCTTTCTGGATGACATTGTTATTCATGCCCAAGACATCGAGACACACAACCACTGCACCCCTCTGCCAGCTGCTTAAAAAAGAAGAGCAATGGCACTGGACTACAGCATGTTCTGAGGCCGTACAAACACTGAAAGCCCAGCTCACAACACCTCCTGTACTAGCCCACTTCAACCCTGAATGTCTGACTCTAGTCACCTGCGATGCTTCAGATCGGGCTATTGGTGCAGTCCTTTCAGAGGTGCAGGATGGGGTGGAGAGACCTGTAGCCTTCGCCTCCAGGGCACTAACACCAACAGAACAACGCTACTCTGTGGGTGAACGCGAGGCGCTTGCCTGTGTTTGGGCTTCGGAGAGGTGGCATCTTTACCTCTACGGAAGACGTTTCACCCTCAGGACTGACCATCAGGCCCTGACTACATTGCTGATGGCATCTGGATCCGGTCATAAACCCCTGCGCCTGCACAGATGGGGGGAAAGGCTGAGGCAATGTGACTATGTACTGAAATTTACCCCTGGAAGGCACAATGTAGTCGCCGACTTACTCTCTCGTTCCATCGATGCTCCCACACCCATGGTCGCCCCTGACGAGGACACAGAGAACGAACTAATTCATATGCTTCACACGCCCTTGCAGTCAGGTGTATCATTGGAGGAGTTGCGGCATGAGTCAGAGTGTGACCCCACACTGTCCTCGCTATGCACATACATTCGCTCTGGATGGCCAGCAAGGGTTTGTGACAAACTCATGCCATTTAAAAGGGTGCGTGATGAACTGTCATGTTGGGGTGATGTCTGTGTCTCCAGGGGCTTGTGCACCGTGGTGCCCGGTAGCCTGCGGGCCCGCGTGCTATCCATGGCACACGAGGGGCACTTAGGCATTGTTAAACTCAAACAGCGATGCCGAGATCTCATCTGGTGGCCAGGCATCGATTGCGATATTATAGCCCTCGTTAAAGATTGTGTGCCATGCCTCCTTAGTGGGAAAAGTGGGCCTCCAGTGCCAACCCCTCTGCAGCCGGTCCCATGGCCGTCCCGCCCATGGGAACATCTCCAGCTTGACATCTGTGGAGAGATCCATGGGCGTGGAATTCCCCATCATCAGCGTTTTCTTGTGGTGCTGTACGACCTCCATTCAAAATGGCCTGAAGTGGTTCCGGCTGGAACAATCACAACCCAGGTTATCACAGACATTCTAGAAGTCTTGTTCGTGTGTTGGGGCACGCCTCGCGCCATCACAACAGATAATGGACCCCAGTTCATCTCTGCAGACTTTTCTCAGTTCCTCAGTGATAGGGGAATCAAACACATCCGCACAGCATACTACAATCCACAAGCAAATAGTGGTGTGGAGAGGTTCAACCAGAGCCTAAAGAATGGCGTCCGGGCCCACCTGGCTCAGGGGTGTACATTTCGAACAGCACTCAACCAAACCTTAATGCACTACAGGGCCAGCTAACACGCTACAACTGGGGCCTCTCCAGCACTCCTCATGCTGGGCCGGGAGATGGAACTGCCTCTGGATAGACTTAAGGCACACGGCATGGCAGTGCCTACAGCTGGCAGCTCTCAGGCCCAGACCAAGGCGGCTGTAAACAGACACCAGCAACGGATGCGACAGTATTTCGACCGGAAACACAGGGTCAAGGCCACGGCTATCACCGCAGGTGACTGGGTTCGAGCACGTAGGCCGCATCAGAGCAACAAGGTGGCTTCATACTGGAGCCAGCCCTGTCAGGTGCACCGTCAGCTGGGCCCAGCTACATTCATGCTTAGTGACGGTTCACGATGGCATGCTAAAAGACTGAGGAAAGTGCGGAACCCAGATGAGGAAATGGTGGCCCCACTGCCATCGGCCCTTCCCCCACTGGTGCCGATATGTACAGGGCCACAGCAGGCTTCCCATACTCCTCAGGCCGCACCGTCACCAGCGCCCCAGCAACATGCCCCTGACCTGCAACCTCACCTGCTTTCCCCTGGCCATCAGTCAGACCCAGGGCCGGGCTCTGCCACAGGTCCAGCTATGGGGAACTGCCCAGCAGTTCTTACACGGCTGCAGCCTGAGGTTGAGGAGGGCCGACCTGTAAGGGCCAGGGTCCGCCCTGCTTACTTAAAGGACTTTGTCACAGAGTGACAGTGTTGGCCTTGCACTAGGTATTGGACTGTTCTATTGTTTTGGCAAGGACTCAGTTATGTGGCAGTAAGCGATATAGGGTTCCCATTCAGGGAACTTCGAGCTGCGTGTAAACGCCGTGGGAACGCCTCTGCGTGACGAGTCATGAAGCACGTATGAAATCTGTCCAATGGCGAGACGGAACGTCATAGGCGGGGTGACGTATCGACCAGGAAACTATAAAGCATCCCCGAAACACAAGCGCAACAGCTTCTGAGTCTTCACAAGCGCTCTATGTATGAATTTTGTCTGTCTGTCTAATATTGTATATTTATATATATTGATATGGCAAGCAAACAACAGCAGAATTTCAGAAAGTGTGTTCATCCCTGCCCTCGCTTCATCACGGGTGGGGATACACACGATCTGTGTGTTGTTTGTTTGGGAGTGCAGCATGCTCAGTCGGCTCTCGAGGGGGCCGGCTGTGAGCACTGCGAGTGTCTGCCCATGAAGACACTTCGCTCCCGCCGGGCACTCTTCGAGGAGAGTGGTTCGGTGCGCGCTCCCCGCGGCTCGGGTCCCGCTGCTGCCGAGGCACAGCGAAGGCTTGCGTCGTGGGGATCGCAGATGGATCTATCAGCGGGGATTGAGACGGGCCCGCCCATTCTCTGCCCTTACCTGGTAGATCCAGTGCCTCAGTTCTCGCTGCGGGGTCCGCGTTGCGGTTTCTCATGCCCGGGCTGAGGCGCCATCACTTCAATTATCCAGTTCTGAGGAGCTGGATGTTGAAAGTGTGGATGCAGAGTCTATGGACTCAGTGGAGAGCGAGGGAAGCTCGTTTGCCATCCCAGTCTCCCGCGAATGTAGTAAAAAAAAAAAAAAAATGAAAAAAAAAAAAAATGGAGGTTTTTGACTCGGGCTGTGGAAAAATGAAGCATTGAATGGCCAGTTGAGAAACAAGAGTCGAGAGAGTAAAATGGATGAGAGATTTTTAAAATCACACTCACTACCTCCATGCCGGTGTTTGCCCTTCTTCCCCGATCTACACACCGAGGTGTGTAGATCGTGGAACAAACCAGTGTCAGCTAGAATTTTGACACACCAGACCTCTATGTATGCTAATATTGCTGGGTCTAGGAGATATGAGTGAGGGGGAGGTCGTCGGCACTGACGTGATTAATGAGATACTGCGTCAGGCGGCAGATATTTCTCTCCGTGCCACCAAGGAGACGGCCAGATCAGTCGGCCGCTCTATGGCAGCCCTGGTGGCCACGGAGAGGCATCTGTGGCTAAATCTGACTAATATGAAGGAGAAAGATAAAGCTTTTCTCCTGGATGCGCCGCTGTCGACCGAAAAAACAGGCAGCGGCGCTCCAGAAATGTCTCCCCCTCTGTACTCATCCTTCGGGGGCTGCTGGGCGAGAGCAGCCCCGCCCGTCGGGTTCCTCGCATAGGGCGCAGCAGAAGAAGAGCGTCGCGTCTCGGGCTCCTCCCCAGCAAAACTGGGCTGAGACGCGGCGTTCTCAGGCGAGGTCTTCCCGGGATAGAACCGATCTGAGGACGGTTATTGTCGCCAGGAAGGCTTCGTCGAAGAAGTCCTGACGCCACTGGTGTCAGGCTACTGAGGGTGGTCCCCACCGTGAGACAGAGGTGTTCGCCGCTGAATCCGGCGCCCGCTCTCTCTCGGTGCCCTCAGGGGTTCGTTCTGCCAACCCTGCCTGTAATGGGGGGTGCAGACGGTCCCAGCGCGCGATTTCCCGAGGGACGCTCGTTTGCTCCGAGGAGCGATACAGAACGGTCGTTAAACCCTGCCTGTGCGCGTCACAGGGCGCTGTTTCTGTTTTAAAAACTACTCCAGAGGCCAGTCTCGAGAGACTGGTACCCTTAGTAGAATTTCTGGTAGAATGGGGAAGTCTTCCAAATATATCTCGTTGGGTCCTGCAGACTATCGAACGCGGGTAACGGTGGGGTAACGGTGACGAGAACCGCCGGGTAACGGTGACGACGGATGCCTCTCTCACGGGCTGGGGAGCGATCATGAGTGGTCGCTCGGCCCGCGGGTTGTGGCAAGACCATCATCTCCGATGGCATATAAATTGTCTAGAGATGATGGCGGTGTTTCAGGCTCTGAAACACTTTCTCCCAGACCTCAGAGATCATCATGTTCTTGTCCGGTCAGACAACATGTCTGTGGTCTCTTACATAAACCACCAGGGGGGTCTGCAGGGACCCGTTCTGCTGAACCTGCCTGTGAGGGTGGGCGCAGACGGTCCTAGCGAGTGGTTTCCCGAGGGAAGCTCGTTTGCTCCGAGGAGCGATACAGAACAGTCGTTAAACCCTGCCTGTGCGCGGTCACAGGGCACTGTTTCTGTCTCTATAATTACTCCAGAGGCCAGTCTCGAGAGACTGGTACCCCTTAGTGGAATTTCTGGCAGAATGGGAAAGTCTTCCAAATATATCTCGATGGGTCCTGCAGACTATCGAACGCGGGTACGCGATCCAGTTCAGGTCACGTCCGCCTCGTTTTCGGGGGATTTTGCCTACAGTGGTATCCCCCGAGCAGGCTCTGGTCATGGAACAAGAGGTGAAAGCTCTGTTACTGAAGGGGGCGATAGAACGAGTTCTTCCCCCCGACAGAGAGTTTGGGTATTACAGCCGTTACTTCATTGTTCCAAAGAAGCTAACGATATACGCCTCCCTCACGGGCTGGGGGCGATCATGAGTGGTCGCTCAGCCCGGGGTCTGTGGACTTTCTCCCAGACCTGAGGGGTCACCATGTTCTTGTCCGGTCAGACAGCACATTGGTGGTCTTTTTATAGACCATCAAGGGGGTCTGCGCTCATGTCCATTATTCAGGCTAGCGCCAGATCCTTCTGTGGGCCCAGGGGAAGCTTCTTTCTTTGGCGATTATATATCCCAGGATATTTAAATCGGGGAGCAGACATCCTGTCGAGGCAGGGGCCGAGGCCCGGGGAGTGGAGACTCCACCCCGAGGTGGTGGAGCTCCTATGGAGTCATTTCGGTCATACCGAGGTAGGCCTATTTGAATCCAGGGACTGAGACACTGCAGGCTGTGGTTTCTCTGTATCCACCAGCCCCTCTGGGGTTGGATGTGATGGTACAGGAGTGGCCGAGGTCACCCCTGTACGCATTTCCCCCGATTGCTCTGCTCCCAGGAGTTCTGGAGAGGGTTCACCGAGTCGGGGTCTTTCTACTGTTAGTAGCCCCGCGTTGGCCGGCCCGAGTATGGATGCGGGTCGATACTTCACCCCCGCCCAGATCTATGGAGGTTGTGGCTTGGCCTCTGAGGGGGCCCAGCTCATAGAATCGGGTCTCTCGACTGAGGTCGTGGAGACCATCCTCCAATCCAGAGCTCCGTCCACGAGGAGATTATATGCCTTGAGGTGGCAATGTTTCACCTCTTGGTGGGGAGAACACCAGTTGGACCCAGTTAACTGCCCGGTGTGGCGGTGCTGGAATTCCTTTGGAGCATTTCTCCACAGGGTTATCCCACTCCACACTAAAGGTGTATGTGGTGGCCTATCTGCTTACCACGTCGCTTTGAGTGGAGCTTTTCACGGGAGATACCCATTGGTAATTCTTTTTCTTCGTGGTATTGTGAGGTCAGACCAAGAGAAACTAATCTGCTCTGCCCTCTGAGGGCTCTAGATGCTTATGTCCACAGAGCTGCCCTGTGGAGAAAGCCTGAACAGTTATCTGTTTGTTTTGGACCTCCGAAGAAAGGTTGTCCCGCATCTGAGCAGAGGTTGAGTAAGTGAGTGGTCGAGGCCATCTCATTTGCATATGAGTCCGCCGGTCAGCCTTCTCCTTTGGCTGTCTGGGCTCACTCAACCAGGGGTATGGTAGCTCCGCTCCAGGGGCGCAGGTGCTTTCGTCTAAATATGTGCCTGATTTCATACAACGGACACCTGCTCGCATGGCGGCGTTGGTATTAGCGTTCCCACGGCGTTTACACGCAGCTCGAAGTTCCCTGAATGGGAACGTCTCTGGTTACGTATGTAACCCTAGTTCCCTGAAGGGAACGAGACGCTGCGTGTCTATGCCATACTCCCAGCATGCCCGTGAGCGCTTGCTTCAGTCCTATCAGAAGCTGTTGCGCTTGTGTTTCGGGGTTTCTTTATAGTTTCCTGGTCGATACGTCACCCCGCCTATGACGTTCCGTCTCGCCATTGGACAGATTTCATACGTGCTTCATGACTCGTCACGCAGAGGCGTTCCCACGGCGTTTACACGCAGCGTCTCGTTCCCTTCAGGGAACTAGGGTTACATACGTAACCAGAGACGTTTTACTTTATGTTTTCCAGTGATAATTGTCGACTACGCCACCCTGAATAATTCAGGGAATATCTAAATAACCCAGCAATTTGCATTAGGTCACAGGTTCGTGTGTGCCAGGAAGGTCAGAGACATGTACAAAGAATTTACAAAAAATAGTTTTTATTGATATATAAAAGAGTTAAAAAGTGGTATGTCCTTGTAAAAAAAGGAGCGCACAACGCTACATGCACAAATAATGGCAATTGACAAAAGGTGTCGTCACTCACAGCGGGCAATATATAATGGCTACATCAGCAGTCCTCTACCCACGAGGGTAGGAGGAACAGCAAGAAACTCTACAAAGCTCAATTTACAGGTAATACAAACAAACAATATACCAAACCACCAGGCCGAGTCTGCCGGCGGAAGGACCACTTAATGGCTTTTTTTCAAAAGCACAATCCAACTCACGCACACACACGTCACCGTGCACCAAATCACACACACAGGCACTTCAAAAGTCTCACCCACTGCAAAACCACCGCTATCACCATACAAGAGAAGGTCCTTCCGCCTGGCCACCTCAGTTCCTGAGAAAACAAATAAACTGAGTTTAATAAAAAAAAACACAACAATGACCACAGAGAAAATAAAAATAAAATAATCAAGGTCGATAAGGATACGCACACATTTAGATAAAAGCAAAATCTAAACACTATTCACACATTAGAATTCAAGAAAATACGTACAGCAAAATCGAGCTAATGTAGCGCACACACACCCACACATCGGCTCTCATACAAAGGACAGACCGATTATAACTTTGCGATTGCTTTAGAAGTAGAGGAAGTAGACGATGCAAATCCTGCTGCTGGCCCACGGCGCGATCGCAGCGTAAACACGTGGTTCTCAAATGCACTTATTTATTTATTTTGAGCGCAATCCACTGCAGAACGGGAAGAAGATCGTACTGAAGACGAGAGCAAAGAACAGTCCGGAGAATGAGAGAGGAGACCCACGCCTTAAAGAAAGCGAGATGTTACTATTGCTCTTTACTACAATTTCCATCCATTTTACATAACACTTACCACAAATATTCCTCACATATAATTCCCTCTGGCTACTGTTTACAGCAATCATCAAGACCGCCGATTAACTGGGATACAGAAAGCAACACATTAATGGTAACATAGCGACCCACTATTACTGCACCCCAGTACTCAATACAGAGACAGAACCTACCTGAGGGGTGAACAGACACTCACTCTGAACTCATGTGCACCGCCGGAAAAGTGCTGATTGACAACTACAATTTGAAAGAATAATATCAGTAAGGTTCCAAACACCTGATTTAAACCAGACGCGATCAAAACATACCTGAGACGCGAGTGAATGACGCACACGGGGAGGCGGAGTAAAGACGCGACGCATCTCCGGACACAGCCAACCCGCATTAAATAGATGATACTATCCCCTGATAGGATGCCACAACTGTCAATCACTTAACTAATAATGTCACACATATGTTTTGTTCTTGAGAGGGAGGGGGAAATGTTGTGTTCACATAATTACTGAAATCATTTATTTACGTACTGCTAGGAAAATAACAAGAGGACTACTATTATGAAGTAATCTAGCTGTGTTGGTTATAGAATCAGCTGCGCGATGTTTATGGTGCGCATCAGTGGTGGAGGAAGTACGTACTGAATCTCAGTACTTAAGTAAAAGTACAAATACCCAGATAAATATTTACTTTAGTAAAAGTAGAAGTAACACAATGACAACCATACTTAAGTAAAAAGTACTTTATTTTAAATGTACTTTAAGTATTAAAAGTAAAAGTACTTGCATAACAATTTATTATCTTAATGTCTATTTTCTAATGATTAATAAAACATTTAATTCTAACTCATTCAACCTAATAGCCTACTCCTATAATGATGTTCAATAATGATGGAAAAAAATGTCACCATTTCTGAAACAAGCTTGCAATTAGGCAATATCATGCTTATCCTTACTATATGTTAATATGTTTGGCAGTAAACGCGATTCATTTATGGTGTAATTCTGAACCTCTTGGCTTGCCATAATCCTAACCAAACCAAACATATATTAGGCTACACACGGTGTGTTTCTTATGCACGTAAAAACAAATTTTCGCGTATGAGTTGCACAATAAAAAAAACACTGCGTGTGAGACGCATTTAGTGTGACCGGGTTGATATACTGTATCTATGGCAACCAAACGTCACTGGTGAGACAAACGTGCAACGAACAGACGGTCAGATTACGTTTTGGCAGGGAAAAACTGATCAGATAATGTAACGAAAATGTAACAGAAGTTGTAGAAATGTAGTGGAGTAGAAAGTATAATAATTGCTGCAAAATGTAACGAAGTAAAAGTAAAAAGTAGGCACTATTTATTGTACTTAAGTAAAGTAAAGATACGTGAAAAATGTACTTAAGTAAAGTAACGAAGTATTTGTACTTCGTTACATTCCACCACTGGTGCGCATGCGAGGATGTAAGTAAAAAGGAAGTTCAGTAAAAGCATGTAATACGACTTCTGTCTCGGCTTTTTTGTAAACATATGCCACATTCACAAGAAATCCCACAGTGGTTACTATTGTTGAAGGAAAAGGCATAAAAGAGAAGTGTTTAGCTCAAGCACAACTAACAAATGACTAATACTTTTTCATGAGAAGTATCTAAACATAAGTTATGTGGGTGTTTATTAGGATATATTGTAACTCACACCAGTATGTTTGGAATCTCTCCAATCCCAATGCATGTGTGCTGGGCGCTACCAGCAGCCCTATCGTTGCGCACTCGAGCGGTCTGTAGCACGTGCTCGGCGGGACAGTGACCAAACACGTTCTGCTTCTGTCTTCAGGTACTAATCCAGATTTGGGGGGGCCACGAAAAGCCGGTAAGCCAAGGAGTGATGGTGTAATGTTCACGACTACGTTCCTCTGGTTGCGTTGAGTCTGAATTTGGATGTGACAATATATATATATATATATATATATATATATATATATATGAAGAGTTCAGATGCAAAAGCCTCTAAATGCCATTTGAAATTTTCTTCTTTAATGATGATTTTTATCAAGCTTGTATATTTAAGTTCAGTAATTTCACTTAAATAACAATTAATAGGTAATCATCATTGCCATTTAAGTGAAATCACTGAACTTAAATATACAAGCTTGATAAAAATGATAATTCTAGAAGAAAATTTCAAATGGCACTTAGAGGCTTCTGAACTCTTCATATATATATATATATTAAGCAGGACAGATCACTGCTCCCCCGAGTAGGGTGGAAGTGAAGTGATGGCCCTTGCATCAATCTGTATTCGAGTGAAACAGTGGATGAGAACTCGCCTGTAGATCTATACAGATTGGGTAAAAATAAGCTTGCAAGATAGTGGGTTGGGTTCATTTATTTTTTGACAATAAAATAAATGTGTGTTTAACATACAAAGCCTCATATGTTTGCTTGTCAAAGCAATAATAATGCATTGGAATCGCTAACCTCGTAGTCTGGCCATGTGCCGACACAGAAGGGGAATGTAGTTGTAACTGTGAGACAGGGTTGTGCAGCACCACTGCTCTGAATGTACCGGCCGAGGCGTAAAAAAAATGAGATGACGTGCTGATGAAGTCAAAAGTACAGTGTTTATACCAAAAAAAGTGAAAAACAAAGATATTCCAAAAGAGTGCATCTGATATTTACAGTGAAAATCCAAAAAGTTCATATTTACAGTGAAAATCCAGATCCAACTCCTCCCACTTTATATTATTCGCCCCCATGCCCGACCACAACCAGATGAACCAGCATTTTGAGGAAGATAGTGGTCCATTGTTTGCTCTCATCAGTGTAAGTCTACATTTTGATTAACTTACTAATATAGTCGAGATAGATTAATAATTTAGTGTGTGTATTTAAGTAAATTTTTGATAGTGTCCATACTTTTTGATAACGCCAAGACATGTTTAACTAGTCCGCCAAACTGCCATCCATTAATATCAAGTTTAGGTCGTTTTTAGCGTTAACGTTAACATTAGCACACACGTGTAGATGTGGCCTACCTATCTATTTAGTTAAAGTAATTAGCTTGGGATAATACTGCTGGTACTACTGATAGATATAATGTTTATAGCTAGGGTAAGCTAATATGTGTTGTCAGTCACGCTAACGTTACTCACTAGCCAGGATATGCATCGCTAACTTGGCAAGAAATAACCTTTGAAATGTAATTAACGTTCTTCATAGATGCACAGAACAGTGTTGCAACATGGGAAGGTTGTCATTCAGAGATGCCAGAGCTGTTGTTGTAATTATCATTGCCCGTTCTGCATCTTCAAACCCACCACGGAACTTCACGTGGTTAAGAATCATGTCTCCAACCACTTATCGTTGGCAGTACAGCATCAAGGCAAGTTGGCATTGATTTTATTTTTATTCGAAAAAAATTTTAACGTGTCATTATTATACATGTTCCTAATGTTGATATTACTTTACTGACGTTATCGTTTGCTTATTAGCCTAATTTGCTTTATTTAACTAAATAACATATTGTTGACCTTTTTTAGCATGCTTCTTACATCAGTCTATTTCATAAGTAAAATAATCATAATCCAAATAATAGATAAATTGTTTATTTAATCAGTTATATCATAACCGCATCACCACGACTTATGCCATCATGACTCACAACATTAAAGGGTTAGTTCACCCAAAAATGAAAATTCTGTCAGTATTTACTCACCCTCATGTTGTTCCAACCCCGTAAGACCTTCGTTCATCTTCGGAACACAAATTAAAATATTTAAGATCGCTCCTGCATACAGTCCATAGGCTTCTTGAGAGACTGGCTCTTGCTGTCCTCGAAAAGTCATTAAAGACATCGTTAAAATAGTCCAAGTGACTACAGGGGCTCAATCTTAAGTTTATCAAACGACGAGAACACTTTTGTGCGCAAAAAAACAACAAAAATAATGACTTTATTTCAACTATTCGTTTATTTCTCCCTCTGCGCGAGTCAGGTTACTAGTTTAATAGCGTAAGTGTAACGGGTACCGTGGCGACGGCACCCGTGAGGGACAGATTATACTCCTGTAACACAGGAGAGAAACGAGGAGACAGTCGTGTCAGTTCAAGCTCTCTGGAGTAATTTATTCACAATATGCATTAACAAATATCTGTTTCTCAGAGTCACATTTTTAAATGTATTCTTAACATTATAATGACTTTTAGTGTTCATGTCAATTCACAATCTGCAATGAAATAAACTTCTCAATTTCACATTCATGTTCACTGACTCTGTATTTCTATGTTTCACACTATTCATCAAAAAAGAAATACAAAAACCATAGAGATATGCATCAATTACTTCTCTTAAATGATTATCATTTCTATTCACAGTATTTCACCAGTATTACATTGCTGCAAATCACTCTCAGAATTATTAATAGACTCCAACCAACTTTAAACCTTGTTTAACACATTAACAATGATCAATCGATCTTTAAACCACATATATAGTACATTAAACAATACCTATTAAACTTTAAAGCTTGTAAAATACCTTCATGTACATTTTGTACAATGGAAAGTATATATTTTTAACTGACACGCTCACTACGTTACATGTGCGTTCTCAGTATAGGCCGCTAATCGTTCGAGCTTTTCTCTCTCGTATAAATCAAACTCAAAACCAACCCCTGATGAACATCACTTCTCTAACATAATTCACTTATATTCTCAACACATTTCAGCATGGTTAAATTCAACTTTAAAGTGTTTTTATACGTAAACCCACCTGTAACACAGGAGAGAAACGAGGAGACAGTCGTGTCAGTTCAAGCTCTCTGGAGTAATGAGAAACTCACGACTCGCACAAGCTTAACACCCATCACTCGACTCTGCCCCTAACGGTCAGGAGTAGCATTGCACACTTTTCACTTTTTTTCTTTTAAAAGGAATCAAATTTAGAATAAAACCCTTCTGAATGTTTTTTTTTCAAAATAACACAATAACATCAAAATGAAACAAATAATTTTGAATATATTTAACATACAATTTCAACATTTTTGTGATTGTCACACACTTCCCAGCAAAAAGAAATGGGTCCCACCATTTTCTTCTCTAACTCAAAGTCTCCTTTAACAAGCAACCGGAACTGGCAATATATATGGTGTTGCTGATACCGTATAAGGCATGTATGTAAATAAGGGGTAAGGAGTAGAATAAGGGTTAAGTGGGCATGTTGGGGTCAAATAAGGCATAAATGGGTGCAAAGGTTGAGTGGTCTGAGGTACAGGGTAAACGGGTGATTGTAGGCGTGTGTTTGTTACATTAACTGTAGCCTGTGTTGTCTGTGAAGGCTGACCAAAGCTCTCATATGTGAAAATCTGTTTAGGTCGTCGCTCCCGACTTGACCTTCTGACCTGGGTCTGATTATCTGGCACTGCACTGACTGGAAACTGTTCATTTTGACTGAACTCTGGATCCTCATCATATCCATCTTCTTCCTCAGGTCCCGCAACAACAGACTGATCTTCCTCTTCTCCGGGTTCCTCTATCTCTACGTTTCCCTCAGGTAACAAATCCGTTTCAGGTAAGTGGTGCATCCTATATTCCTCCTCTTCTTCAGCAGGCATTGAAGTTGGCTGGCTCAGAGAGGTTACTGGTCGTTGTGGTGGGACTACCACGGGTATCTCCTTTATCTTTTCTCCTGGTACCCTCAACCAATAACGAGGACCATCTGAGTCATCTCCAGAATCTGAGTCTGAACCTGATGCTTTCTGTAGACTTGCACGTTCTGACACATTGGTGCGTCGAGTCTGGTGTTTCCTTTCCAGTGTTCTCTTTTCAGGAGCATCTTGGCATGGAAGAGTTTCCACCGGAAGGTCATTTGCTAGTAACAACAAATTACGGTGTAATGTCCTTGTCTTTCTCTTGTCTCCAAACTCAGGGTAGACTACGTATACTGGGTTATCCGCAAACTGTTCTTTCACAACGTAGATCGATTTCTCCCAATATGACCGTAGTTTTCCTGGTCCACCACGCTCACCAAGGTTCCTGACCAAGACTCTATCGCCAGGCTGTAGTACCACTCCCCTCGCTTTCTTATCGTAAAGCACTTTGCCTTTGGCACTGGCCTGTTTACTACTCTCGTTAGCAATTCGATAAGCCTCCGACATCTGCTTTGCCCACTTCTTCGCATATCCCTTTGGTGAGTCAGGCTCTGTTTCTTCAACCAACCCAAACAGTAAGTCAACTGGAAGGCGAGGATGACGACCATAGAGGAGGAAGAAAGGTGAGTAGCCTGTCGACTCGTGCCGAGTACAATTGTACGCATGAATGACTTGTGGGATTTGATCTTTCCATCGTTCCTTTTCTTTCTCTGTCAACGTTCTTAGCATCTGGAGTATTGTCCGATTAAACCGTTCCGCCGGGTTCCCCTGGGGATGGTATGGTGATGTTCTCGAATGACGAATGCCTGACAACTGTTGCAACGTGCGAAAGAGCTCGTTCTCAAATTCGCGGCCTTGGTCGTGGTGTAACTTTGATGGATACCCGAAGCGGAGGACGAAATCATTAAAGATGCGCTCAGCTGCCGTTTTCCCACTCTTGTTCTTTGTTGGATAAGCTTGGGCGAATCTCGTAAAGTGATCGACAACCACAAGGATATATTCGTAACCCCCACGACTGGTCTCTAGGTGTAGATAGTCGATACACACCAACTCCAGTGGCGAACTTGATGTGATACTACCCATTGGCGCGCGAACATGAGTAACTGGCTTCTTCGATTTTATGCATGGACATTTCCTCGTGATATGTTCTTCGATCTCTCTAGCCATGAAGGGCCAATAAAATCTCTCTCTGGCAAGATTGAGGACTCTTTCCGTACCGACATGGGCCATTTCATTATGGAGTTTCTTCAAGACAATGCCTTTGTACTTAGCAGGGAGCACCAACTGCCTTCTTTCATTAGCACGCCTGTACAAGAGACCATTCTCCAAAACTAACTTTCCCCATTCATGAAAGAGTCTCCTAGTGGCTCCACTAGCCGCTTTCCGTATCTCGTCAGTTAAAGGTGTACCCGCCTCTTTTAACTTGATCATTTCACCGATGGCTTCATCTGCATGTTGTGCCTCCACAAGCTCATCGTGACTGATTGCGGTCAAGTGATCAAATGAGGGGGATGAGTTGGCTTGAGAAGAGATGTTGAGAGCCGCCACCCACGGTACATCTTTCAGTTTGGCTACTTTACTTCCATCCCATATCGCACGAACCACGTCTTCGGTACACTCTTTGGTACAAGACTCAGCATAGGCCTCAATGTTTAAAGGTAGACGCGACAGCGTATCGGCATCGATGTTAGCCTTTCCTGGTCTGTACTTTATGTCAAATCTGAAATCGGAGAGTTCTCCTACCCATCGATGGCCTACTGCATTTAGCTTGGCTGTAGTCATGACGTAGGTCAGGGGATTGTTGTCGGTGAATATTGTGAAGTGGGGTGCGTAGAATAAGTAATCCCTAAACTTTTCACACACGGCCCACTTCAAGGCGAGGAACTCTAGCTTTCCACTATGCAAGTGGTAGTTTCGCTCAGCCGCAGTCAAAGTCCTAGATCCGTACCCAATGACTCTTAACTTGCCGTTCTGATGTTGATAAAGAATCGCGCCGAGCCCCTGGTCTGAAGCATCGGTATGTAATACAAAGGGTAAGTCGAAGTTGGGGTATGCTAGCACGGGGGGGCTAACAAGGAGAGATACAAGTCGATCGAGGGCTTCCTGGTGCTCGATGGCCCACTCCACAGGGGTTCTGGATGGTAGTTGAGGACCTTTAACTTTCCCACGTGCTACAGCAGCTTGTCCTGGCTTGACTTGTAGCAGCTCATAGATGGGCTTTGCTATCCTTGAGAAGTCCTGAATGTAGGAACGGTAATAGCCCAGGAACCCAGTGAGCTTTCTTACATCTCCCACTGTCTGTGGTGTCCTGCTGGCTAACGACCGCACTGCATCCAGGTCTTTGGGATCAATTCTCACTCCCTGAGCTGACACAAGACGACCCACATATCTAACTTCTCGTCGGAATAATTCACATTTTTCAGGTCTCAACTTCACTCCATGTCGCTGAAGAGCTTGGAGTACTTTACGGACCCCTTCCACATGCTCGTCAAAGGTTTTTGCGTAGCAGAGCACGTCGTCAAGGTACGGAAGACAGCAATCATCTCTCAAGGAACTCAACATCTCCTCCATACTCCTCTGGAAAGCTGCTGGGGCGTTAGAGAGACCAAAAGGGATACGCAACCATTCATATAGCCCCCAGGGGGTAATGAAAGCAGTGAGGTGCTGGGAGTCCTTGGCGATAAAGCCCTGATGATAAGCCTTTCCTTGGTCAAGGATACTGAACCAGGAATAACCACCGAGGGTGTCAGTCAGGTCTTGTATCCTAGGTAGGGGATGTCGATCAGGAATGGTCTTCTGATTCAAGAGACGATAATCGATACAGAGGCGGAGTGTACCGTCTTTCTTTCGGACGCAGACCACTGGAGCAGCATAAGAGGACTTTGACTTCACAATCCAACCTCTCATGAGCAGATCTTGTACATACTCCTTCACCTCTTTGAACAGTGGTTTGGGCACCGAAGAGTAAGCTCTCTGCACTGGAATCTCGTCTTTGAGTGAAATAGACATCTGTAAACTAGGAATACATCCAATATCATGACTGTCTTGTGCAAAAGCAGCCGATTCTTCCCACAGCATTTTCTTGACTTTCTCTTGTTCCTCATCACTAAGGTGGCTGAGGTCCACACAAGGCTGCCATAACGCTGGAACACTCTGTTTACCTGGGGCTGTTGTTGTTTTAACGACTGCTACTCTGGGTCTGGGGTTCTCTAATGGATTGTTCTCTATCACTCTGGCCACCGTCTGGACGCTACCAAGGGCTGTCTTCCTTGGTATTGTAACAGGATGCTTTGTGTTATTTCTTACTGGTATTATGACATAAGGTCTCTTTGCGGTATGTAGTTCTAGTAAGCCCTCCTCAATCTCAACCTCTGTGAGATGGCCACTGTTCTCGTTAGGTTCAAACAAGAGAAGGGGGTCTGACTGGTCTACAGCGGGTGGAACCTGACACTTCACACAGGCTACTTGTCCGGCTGGGACTGTAGTCTCATAATTACCAGTTCTTATTAATCTCTGATACATGGAGGGTTTGTCAGTCTGAATGAAGTTCATCAGCAGCTCAACTTTCTCAGCAGGAACCGATATTGCGTCAGATAGAAGCGTGGTAAGTGCTGGAACAAGTTCTTTTGTTCGATTCTGAATCACTTCCTCTAGGACATTAAATCCAAGTAGTGGCTGTGCAAGCGGAATGCTACAGATGAGAAAAGGCACCATGATCGATTGGCTAAGCGCACCATCTCCCCTGAAACTGACTGCAATAAGGACCCAGCCATCAAAAGGGAGGATTTCTCCATTCACCGCGTGCACTTCCAGCTCTTCTCTCTCATCAAAGATTTCACTAAGCGGCCTAATGGGTGTGTTTGGTAGATACCTCTCTTTCCAGCTTTTATCTATCATGCTCACCTGAGCTCCAGTGTCCAGTAAGGCATTGAATGTCATCCCATTGAGGTCACATCGTGCAAGGGCTTTGGCTCCTATGAACTTGGCCAGACGTCTACTGGTTTGAGTGGGTAAAGAGAGAGAAAGTTGGTTATTGACTTGTTCATTGTTTTCTTTTGGTCTCTGATTAGCTGAACTTGTCTCTGCACGACTATCAAAGCTCCGTACGCCACCCTCAGCACTGTGGGACTGAACGTGAAGCCCGGTCACTGCTTGTCCCGTGGCAGAAACCGGCTCCAGTTTTCCGGACGCTTGGGTTTTTTCAAACAGCCTACTGCTCTGTGACCGTCCTCACCACAGTAGAAACAATGAGTGCAACCTGGGCGGTTCTGGTCTAGACAATTAGCACAGCTATTTGGTCTGGTTTTCCTTTGATCCACTTTGACTTGGAAATGATGGCAGCATTCTGGGTTTTGAATATGGGGGGGTCTTTGCAGTAGTTCAACTTTATTCATTAACTCCTCTACTTTCTCAGTTAACTGCTGGAGTACATCAGCCTTTGACTGTTTGTCTGGAACATCTTTCTTTGTACTACTGCTTTGTACTGCTGCCGCTTCAAGCTCTGTGCTATTTACACTTATTTGTTTCTGCTTCACAACCGACCCCAAACGTCTCTGTCTCTCATTCTCAATGTTTGTTATCTTCATCATTTGCTTTAAGATTGTCTCGTCAGACACGCTGCTATCTGACAGAAATGGTTTCAGTTCTCGACGTATGTCGTTATGCTTATGGCTGAGACCCTGATACACAGCGTGCAGGAAAACGTCTTTAACTGTGTTCGCATTATACTTCACTTCTGTGTCAGCGTATTTTGAAGCGAACAGGATCTTTTGTTTGAGGCCTATCACTCGATACAAAAATTGTTGTGGAGTCTCGCCATCATTTTGTTTTGTGCACATGAGCTCTTGGAAAAGTTCTGTGTTGCTTCGCCCACCTAGGTGAGATTGCAGAAATCCTTTCAGCTCATCTATCGTCAAGTCGTCTTTGTGTATTAGCATGTCTTTGAAGTTTCCCGGTTTAATGGCTCTGAGAACGCCTCTCAATATTTCAGTCTCGCTGAATCGCTCTTTAACACCCTCATCGATTTGTCTGCATATGCTATTGTAGCTTAAATCTGAGCCCTGGTCGCCGATCTGTCCACCTTGGATCTTGAACTCGCGACGAAGCAGTGAAAGGTCTCGAAGGGGAATTATTCGGTCTTGTCTTCCATGTGGCTGCTGTTCTGGTGTGGTAGTGTTGTCATATTGTTGAGTAGGTTGTAATGGTGGAGGTGTTGGTGTGAGTGAGGATGTGGGGCTGTTAATGTATTGCATGACTTTATTGCTAAGCTCAGCGAAACTGGAGAGCACTTTCTGTAACTCTGTGTCAGCGTTCTGGGTGCTTTTGCTTTCAATAGGTGTAAGTGGGGGTTTGGTCATGCTAACTGCAGCTGTGCGAGTAATATTCGAACCACTGGCTGTCACGTTAACAGTTGTCAAGTTATCAGTATCTGTCGCTAGCGGACCTACTGTCCTGTTCTCACTCAGTACTGGAATTGGCATTGTCTCGTCCACATTTTCACCAACACCTAATTTAGGTTGAGCATAACGAATCTGAATGACATTATTCACAGTATCATTAAGCTCTAACAGCACTGCCATACCTGAATCCTCAGATTCCGCCAACATGTCACTGTTCATAAAAGTTAGAATGTACTCAAAGCAACTCTCTTCTTCGCCGACCTGAAGCGTGGATGAGTCCTTCCCTGGCACTGGACCAACTCTCTGGGCTAGTTGGAAAAGTTCATCGGCCGTCAGCATGAGTAGACTTTTCTTGATGCTCCACATCAAGCCTTTTCTCTCACCATCCGCCATGACTGCTTTTCTCTCTTCCCTTCCGTCGGTTGCTCGTCCTGGTCACGCTTTCACTCGCCTCTTGCTGGTCTGGTTCCACGTGTGCAGCACAATCGTCACCTCACCGGCACTCGTTCTGGTGAAAGCAGGATCCACGCATCACCCAGTCTTCCTCTCACTTCAAGCCTGAAGAGACGTCGGTTTCTGGAACATGTCAACTTCTGATTCTGGTCGTGCTTGTAGCCTGCGCATGTACTGTCAGTCCCCGTACGGGCCACCAAAAATCTGTAACGGGTACCGTGGCGACGGCACCCGTGAGGGACAGATTATACTCCTGTAACACAGGAGAGAAACGAGGAGACAGTCGTGTCAGTTCAAGCTCTCTGGAGTAATTTATTCACAATATGCATTAACAAATATCTGTTTCTCAGAGTCACATTTTTAAATGTATTCTTAACATTATAATGACTTTTAGTGTTCATGTCAATTCACAATCTGCAATGAAATAAACTTCTCAATTTCACATTCATGTTCACTGACTCTGTATTTCTATGTTTCACACTATTCATCAAAAAAGAAATACAAAAACCATAGAGATATGCATCAATTACTTCTCTTAAATGATTATCATTTCTATTCACAGTATTTCACCAGTATTACATTGCTGCAAATCACTCTCAGAATTATTAATAGACTCCAACCAACTTTAAACCTTGTTTAACACATTAACAATGATCAATCGATCTTTAAACCACATATATAGTACATTAAACAATACCTATTAAACTTTAAAGCTTGTAAAATACCTTCATGTACATTTTGTACAATGGAAAGTATATATTTTTAACTGACACGCTCACTACGTTACATGTGCGTTCTCAGTATAGGCCGCTAATCGTTCGAGCTTTTCTCTCTCGTATAAATCAAACTCAAAACCAACCCCTGATGAACATCACTTCTCTAACATAATTCACTTATATTCTCAACACATTTCAGCATGGTTAAATTCAACTTTAAAGTGTTTTTATACGTAAACCCACCTGTAACACAGGAGAGAAACGAGGAGACAGTCGTGTCAGTTCAAGCTCTCTGGAGTAATGAGAAACTCACGACTCGCACAAGCTTAACACCCATCACTCGACTCTGCCCCTAACGGTCAGGAGTAGCATTGCACACTTTTCACTTTTTTTCTTTTAAAAGGAATCAAATTTAGAATAAAACCCTTCTGAATGTTTTTTTTTCAAAATAACACAATAACATCAAAATGAAACAAATAATTTTGAATATATTTAACATACAATTTCAACATTTTTGTGATTGTCACACAAGCTTCTGTTATTGTACGTCACACGCATCACACACACATGACCAGCGTCGGCCAATAGTGAGCCTACGTGTGCAGCCCGATCTCATGAAAGTTCGTGTCTATGGCACGAATGTCATTTCTCGTGGCATTTATACGCCAAAAACAGTTTTTGCGTGTATTTGGCACGCGATTTTCGCGTACATATGATACGCACTTTTTTGCGTATAATACGCACGAACTCCCCACCCCCCTCCCCCCTAAACCTAACCCAGGGTTTTTTAGTGCGTACCATATACACGAAAAAAACACTTTTGGCGTATAAATGCCACGAGAAATGACACTCGTGGTATAGATACGCATCTTCATGAGACTGTGTTGACGTGTGACGTAGCTCTACGCAATCACACTACGTTAACTGACTTACAGGCTCATGGAGAAGGAAGTGAATAGTTGAAATAAAGTCTTTATTTTTGTTGTTTTTTTGCGCACAAAAGTGTTCTCGTCGTTTGATAAACTTAAGATTGAGCCCCTGTAGTCACTTGGACTATTTTAACGATGTCTTTAATGACTTTTCGGGGACAGCAAGAGCCAGTACCTCAAGAAGCCTATGGACTGTATGCAGGAGCGATCTTAATATCTTAAATATCTTAATTTGTGTTCCGAAGATGAACGAAGGTCTTACGGGGTTGAAAAAACATGAGGGTGAGTAAATACTGATAGAATTTTCATTTTTGGGTGAACTAACCCTATAAGTTATCCCTTTATTTACATTAAAATTCATATATATATATATATATATATATATATATATATATCACTTTTTTTTCTCAGAATTCCTTATTGTCAAGTGCAACTTGCAGTGCAGAGTACATGCACATTTTCACTGTTGTTACTGTTCAGAAACAGTCATAAGGAAAGTCCAGATTATAAAACATCTACAAGTATGTTCAAAAAGTAAGTTCCTCCCACAGACACTGTTGAGACAGTTGCAATCATTGAACCAGTTGCCACCAGTGAACCAATTATTCCAAGTGAACCAATTATTTCAAATGAATGAGAAGTTTCCTTTAAAGAACCAGCTGTGGCTGAAGGAGTCTCCTTGCCTGTAAAATCCCTGCCTGATCTCAAAAATGTTCGTATCCAGAAAAAAGTGCAGTGCGTTCACTGTAAAGTAACCATCAACAAGAAAAATCTTGATGTTCATGTTAAAAGAAAACACACTAAAAAGATCTGTGATCTGTGATGTTCGTCACCTACCTTCACAGTGCATAAACCCAGTTAGTGGTATATATTCCACCATCGCAGAGAGACCACTTGGACTGTGGAGTGTTCATGCTAATGGTATGTGACAAATGAAGCTTAAGTTAACCTTACCTGACTTTGGGGATTGCATTAGTGCCTTTTCAAAGGCAATGGGTATAGGAAGAATTTGTAAGTGCTTGGAAATGAATAATTTTAAAATAAATAAATTACGTGTTACAATATGCACTATACATTACTTTTGAGTCGCCATTTTATTTTACCCAGGTGAGAGCCTTTAATTTATTAGAGACATGTTTTGATGACTCTTTCATTTTGTCTCAGTTTTTTTGTTTCTTGTTTCCTTAGACTGACATGCCTTTAATCCGAGGGTGTTGGCTGAACCTAGCATTAAAGTGCATGAGCCATGAAAGGTGAGAATCAGATTTGCAAAACAAAAAACAGTCTTTCCAAAGTTTTCACTTTCTTTTTAATTTTTAAACCATTTACCATGTTATAGGGAAGCCTCAAGCCTCAAGAAGTATCAAGTGGATTACATGCATGGTTGTTCCAAGGACCACTGGATTCTTATGGTATAATTTCTGACAAGTCACTAGCAATTTGTACATTGTACAAATTTTGTCTCACAGAATACCGGTGATTGTATTCCTTGTACAGCGAGTATGTGGATTTTATACAACCTTGACTTCACAATCACTCTAGATTTTACTTCACAATAAAAACAGTCTGGCCGTCACGTATATATGTATGTAGTATCCACCATCCACTTTGGTATATATTTATGTAGTATTCACTACATACATGTATACCAAAAACAAAGACCTAGATAAATTGAAGAACTGGGCTTTTGGGCCATTATCCTTTCTTTTGTTTCTCTTTTTTGTATATTTGTTCACAGTTGCCAGCATCTGTTCTGGAGGACATTTTTATCGATGTGGTTCTCCAGTAGGGTGATGAGGCAATTTTGAAGCTGGTCCTTGTGTGCACTTGCTTCAGAGACCTTGTGACATGGGAAGGCTTCAGGATACGAGCCTATTTTCATTGGCTTGATAGTAAGTGTTAATTTTTTGCATTAATTTTTTTTTTCTTGATTGGCTGGTTAATGAATTCCAGTCTTGTGTATTTTTGTGTGTGATTTAAAAAAAAGTTTTATGTGTACAGGTGTCACAAATTGGACTGTTTTCTCACCATACTACAAGGTGGAGTACTACAAAATGTAAAAACTGGAAACCAGGCTTGTGCAAAATTCAGAATTGGCCTCCATTCAATTCATGAATTGGAATTTGAATTGAATTGACTCCGCCCCCCAAGAAGTTGAATTTTAATTGGAATGACAGGAAGTGGAATTAAATTCATGGCAATTCAAAGAAATTCCACACAGTCACACAACAGAAAGAATGTGTTGAATCTCACATAGAGGAAATAAGTGGGGCACAACGCAACTCTTTTTGACTTTCTCATTTTGTGCAAATCTATTAAGTATTTATTTTTTCCCACATTAATTTCCCACATGTCTAGTACAATTATGTGGTTTTGTTTTATTAATACAGTGTATACTTTTTTCTTGATTTACCCTGAAATAAATGTTAAATGTGACAACATGCCCCATAGGTGGGGTACATTGTAACATGAGGGGCACATTGTAACATCACCATATGACAGCTTAAAATGCTATCTCACCTAATCAAAAAAATATACAAATCAAACCAAAATTATTAACTTTTTCATATAAAACAATGGAATTTTTTAATAATTAAAAATATTCTATTTTTTGATTTTGACAACAAACACAGGAAAACACAACTATACAGCATAATTCAAAACAAAATAATAATTAATCATTTCCGAACATTGACTTTCAGTCTTTATTTACATGTTTCTCATATTTTTTCAATAGAATTCATAACAGTATAGAATATAATAGCATATTTCTAATAGGGGCACAATGTAACGCAGTGTGACAACATGCCCTAACTGCACAACTGGGGTTTAAACCCTGCTAGTGTCTTCTGCTAGTTAGCGAAGTATTAGGACTATATCAACTGTTAAACTACAGATTAGAGATTAAAAAAAAATCAGATTTGTGTCATTTTAATTAAACACAAAATAGAGATGAAAAATTAACTTAAGTAGGAAATGTACTTTTGCTATGGTTAAATGTTCAGTGATATCTTACAAAGATTGCAAATTTTTCTCTGTATAGTGTTGAAATGGCAACTTGCAAATACATCAAGTTACGTCATGCTAGCGTGTGGAAGTATTTAACACAAGTGTGTTACAACTAGCCCTGCGTTACGTTGTGCCCCGCACTCCCCTACAGTCAGGGTTAGGAAGCGTACTTTGGAAATGCAATTGCTTACTGTTATAAGTTAACCCATTATAAATGTGGTTTAGATTAATTTATTTGGATTACTTTATCAATGTAAAGCAATTTCCTTTTTAATTTGAAATTCCTCCTAAAGATTTACTAAAGTAATTCTGGGAAATGGCCTTACAATTACAATAGATCAAACTTATTATTTGTTCTGTGACTAGAGATTTTAACATTTATTGCTGAGGGAAAACATTTCCTGGTATTTCAGCTAATATAATTTATATAATATGCAATCATATGACATACTGTATATTGTGAAGCTACATTGTTCAACACTTCACTTAAAATATCTATATGAATTTCTTAGAATATTTATTTAATTGTAATTCTGCTTCCTTTAATTCAAATTCGAATTGTAATTCTAGATCCTGTTTTTGACATCAATTCAAATTCAAGAATTGAATTGGAATTTAGTAGTCATTCTCAATTCAATTCTGAATTGTGCACAAGCCTGCTAGAAAAGGCTTGAAAGGATGCACAACACGGAAGTCTCTGCTCCCAAACTGTCGTTCCCAAGCAGCCCGCTCTACCCGCAAGTAAAGTGATCACAAAGGCCACCTTGGATTCCACCGTAAGCAAGCGAGATGTACAGTGAACATTTTGCCAAAAAATAACGACACAGCTGAGACTCACCGGAGTATCATGCAGGAGACGGAAGGTGGGGTTCAGTGGAACAGATGGTCTGGATCACTGCAGCCGGTGGATTAGTCGTGGCCTGTTGTTGAGAAGCAGCAGCATCGCTTCATAGTTGTTGTACCTGTTTCGTCAGTTCAGCGACCTGGGTAACTAGCGCCTGAACAGCACGACCCGTGGCCATAGTTTGTTCCTCCTGTTGCTGAAGACGAGCGTCACTGTCGACCAATACGTCATGCAATTTTGCCGCACTTGCTGGATCCATAATATGCTCGGTTCTGTAACGAATTGAGGCGAATCAAACACAACTTAATCACAACAAACAATTCATTCTACAATTCATATGATGATGTGTTCTGCTTATATCACATATTAATCATGTAATTGTTGTTAACTATTAACTATTGTGATTGTTTATAACTCTAGAGTGTGAATGCCTCGTTTCCTATCAAAAGAATCGTATTCTCTTAATTCAAAAGGTGGCTTGATTGAAATCTGTGTAAAATGCTTTGTTTTATGATTATAATAATCTATTTAATGTTTAAACTGTGTTCTCTTGTTTCTCTGCTAAGTGCGGGAGAACCAGGCAGATCACAAGATAATGATCAGCAGAAACTAGATCCACCTCCTAGATGATGCCATTGTCTCATTGGTCAGAATTCTCCAAAAGAGGTTGGACTAAAGTTTAAGTTAAAGATCCGAACAAAGGAACGAGACCTCATGTTCAGTGTTCAGTTGTTCAGACCAAGAGCCCGAGTTCGTTCGGTTTGTAACTGTTAATTTCGAGCCTCTCTCTAAAACAGCAAGAGAGTGTTATGCTCGTGCTCATCTCTGAAAACAACAATAGAGCTTCGTCTAGAAACTCATCAAGAAACCACGACTACAAATTAGACCAGCCAGACAAATAACCCGAATCAAGATCAGGCTTAAACAGCTCATTCAAGCCATCTAACTCGGTTTACTTTAATTTCTTTCCTTTGTTTTTTTTTTCGTAAAAGTCTCGTTTCAAAGTTAAGTTTGCTGCAAAGTTTCGTTTTTAAATGGCTTTCCTGCAACGCACTTCGAATTGGAAAAGACTCTCATTCGCTTGCTAATCACACGTGACCAACAACGAAACTTCCATCCAAGCACGAGAAGACAACCCCGCAACGGACCCGGCCGGGAAACCCCCCTTCGACGCAGCGACAAAAGGAATTCCCTAATCCACGCAAGACAAGCAAGTACTCCAGACTCTAACTGAACTGGTGCTTTAATGTAAATCGAATAACCTCTCTAAGAAACGAAGGTTTAAATTAATGATTGGTGTTCCATTCCAGGTTACGTCTTGTAAAGTGCATAGAGAGTCTTTCTCTCTCATTCCCGTTCCAACTCACTCTTTCTTCTCTCTTTTCCTCTGCGCCTTGTATGAATGTGTGTATGAATGTGTGTGTTTATGTTTAGACCTTAGGTTTGTGTGTTTAGAATAGCTAATAAAGTCTTCCATATATTTGAAAGATAATTGCCTTGTGTCGTGCTTGCATGTCTTGTACTGTTCGATCTAAAGTTACCATGCTAATATATATTGCTTCACTATAG
The DNA here is from genome assembly GCF_016745375.1 of Pimephales promelas. Next base: position 16,781,670 of record NW_024121765.1, read on the forward strand.
ATTGGGTATTTATATCCTTGCAAAGGTTATAATTACGGCCCGTTCAAATGAACTCTAAACGAGTCAGTTGCTCGGTTCCATGGTGATTCGGTTAAGATTCATTGCAAATCATTGAATCATTGAATCATGAGCTAAATTGGCCTTCCGGCCCTCTTAAATACATTTTATGTATATTATTTAATGTTGCATTTGCTACAGTTTTTCCTGTCACAGTGATGAGCCGTAGATCCAAATGCAAGTTAAGCAGTTTATTGTTGACACACAGAACAGGAGATTACCACATTCAGCAGATGGGAGACATGGAAGACAACACTCCGACTGAAGGATGTCAAACGGGGAATCCCCAGTGAAGGCTAGCTCGAAGACAGGTGAATGGACTTAGGCGATCTCCCTAAGGGCTGGATGCGCAGGAAACAAAGACATAAACTCCGCACGGAGACTAGGACACAGGAACTGTGTGAGAGACACAAACAAGAGTGACGGACCGACACTAAGCACAAACAACTTCAGCGATATAAGACAGCTAACATAATGACAAGCTGCAGCTGAAGGCTGATAATTGATCAACTGGTGCTAAGCAACAAACAGGTAGTACACACCCACAAACCCACACCTACAAAACACACCAACAGAAACTCAGAACGAACACCCGGATTGATGAACCTTGACAGTTCATTGAGTCTATAATCTCTAACAATCTCCAAATGCTCTACGTGAAACTGCAGTCTTCCAACCTTTTATCGTGTCAATTGATTTGATTAATATGCGTGAGGGAGAGAGCAAGACAGCGCTCGTTTTGTTTGAAGACGTAAGAGTGCGCGCACGGCCGGGGAGCTCTCTCTGCTTGTTGTGATGCACCCTATCAAGCGCAGCTGTCATTCTATTCTCTCTCACTGATCAAAATAGACTTTGGCGGAACAAAATTTTGATTTAGCAGCCACCAAAAAGCGGACGATTTGACGGTTTCAGAAGATTAACAACCCGAAACTAAAAAACAGACCCGGCCTCTATTTGAGACCGGCTTTTATTTGCCCAAACCTACAGCAACACCAGGCATGTAAAAGAGACATTCTAGACGGAAGAACAGCAATCCTGCACAAGTGCACCAAGGGATGCAAATGAGGGAAGCAAGCTGGTGCACTGGTGAAATTCCCAATGGGTTTAGGTCCCCAGTGCCGAGAATTCATCTGGCGAATCTCAGTGTGACAAGGTTCAGGGAAGAAGGAGGCAGGAACCGGATGACAATCAAAAATAAAACTTTATTTAAATGAAATAAACAAATTACCTGCCTCACGGAACTGCTGGCTACCCAAAATAAAACATAAATACCGGCCAGCAGCCCCTCGTGGACGACTGGTGGCTTACCAAAATAAAGTATAAAACACAAACAAAAGCAGGCCTGTTTCTCTCTCAATCATCCACTCCGTCGCTCCCCCTTTATGGCTCCGCTCCTCCGTGAATGATGCGAGACCGGTGTGCTTCACAGGTGCTGCTCATTAGCACTCGCACCACCGGGCCCGCGACTCTCTTTCGCGTCCTTCGGCCGTCCTGTTCACCACATACCCCCATCACCCCTCCCAGGCTGGGGGGTACAGGCCCGAGACTGAGCCTATACCCCCCCCCAAGGCGGTGACGATCCCTGGGGGTATGGATCGACGAGCCGAGGGAAACGGAGACGGAAGCATGAGGAGCGACGGACACAAGAGAGGGGAGCGAGGAAAGAAAAAAAAAATGGTCCGGCTCCCACAACGCGCTGCCATCTTGTCCCTCACCAGCTTGGGCGATCTCCTCCGCGGTACCGGGCGGCGACGCTGGACGGCCCTCGGTGGACGCCTCGACGCTCCCCCGCCCCCGGTGGATGGTGATGGCTCCTCGGGTGCCTTGGGCAGACAGCAGGAGTCCCCCGCTCCCTGCTCCTCTATAGATAATCACACCTGCAAACTGACTTAAAACAGACAGCCCCACACATGCCCTGGGGGGGAAAGTAACATACTGGACGATTTCTCCTTTGTTTTATAAGAATGTGTATCACTCTATCCCCTGGGCAGCTTTGGGACTCACTGATCACTGTTTGGTTCATCTTCTCTCAGCCTACAGGGTGAAACTTAAATATGTGAAGCCTGTAGTAAGGACTGTAAAGAGGACCAACGAAATAGAGAAGGCACTACAGGCCTGTTTGTAATGACATCCCACTAGGACTAATTTAAAATATAACTATGACAAACCATGGTTCACTGCAAAACTCAAACAGCTTTGCAGGCCTTGTACAAACAGAGCAAAAATACACTGACAAATAAGAAAACAGTTGCTAAGAGAAGCTACCCTGAAAAGCTTTTCTTGCATCTGCGTGGAAAGGCCTAAAAGCGATCACCAGCTACAAGACACCATACCCCAGCACTGTGGCGAATCAACAACTGGCTGAAGACCTGAAAGTTTTTTTTTTACTGCAGGTTTGAAAAGCCCAGTCTCTCCACAAAACCATCTCTCACCCAGTCTCTCCACAAAACCATTAACACCCCTATTGAATCTCAGCCTGGAATCTCATGAGGAGGATGTATGCAGGTCTTCAGGAAACAGAAGATAAGGAAAGCCAATAGTGACTCGCCAGCCTGTCTAAAAACCTGTGCTGGCCAATTGTCATCCATCTTCACACTTATCTTTAACAGATCACTAGAGCTGTGCAGATCACTCCCCCCCCCCCCCCGATTCAAATGCTCCACAGTAATCTCTGTACCCAAGAAACCAAAAATCACAAGCCCGTGTTTATGAAATTATTTGAGAGACTATAGTGTTGGCCACCTGAAAGACATTACTGGATCCTTGCTAGACCTTGTTCAGTTTGTTTATCAGGCAAATAGGTTTATGGATGATGTTGTTCACATGGGAATGCACTACATCTTGCAACATCTGGGCAAATCAGGGATTTATGCAAGTATCCTGTTTGTAGAGCTCGGCTTTCAACACCATAATCTCAGATATCCACCCTGACTAAACTAACCCTGCTCTCTGTACCCACCTCTATCCATCAGTGGATCATAAACATTCTGACAAACAGGCAGCAGATAGTGAGGCTTGGAAAATTCACATCCAACACCTGCACCATCAGCACTGGTGCTCCTCAGAGGTGTGCTCTCTGCCTCATCCACAACTGTGACAAGTCTGGATACAGACAGGTAGTTCGACAACTGGCTGTCTGGTGCAGTACACTCAAAACAGTGGAGATATTGTGGACTTCAGGAGAAACAGCACACCATCATGAACAGCACTGTGGCAGCAGTCATCCAGGTTCCTGGACTCCACCATCTCTCAGGAAACCTAAAGTGGGACACTTACATTGTCTAATTGTCAGGACTTGTATATCTAAAGTGAAGAATCAGGCAGGTAACATCATCACAGATCCCTCTCACCCAGGCCACAGCCTGTTTGCACTTCTGCCCTAAGGCAGATGTTACAGATCTCTGTGCACTGAAGCATCTTTCCCAGGCTATCACTACCTTTATTAGCTAGCACACCAATCACAACCTGTTTTTAGAATTAATAATTCCATACTCTTATGGTGTTTATGCCACCTGAAAGTTATTATTTAGTAATTTTTATTATATAGTCAAAAGTAATCTTAAAAGATAATGTCTGCATATAAATAGCATGCAAAATAAAAGCATGAACTCATGCTATAGACACGCAGTGCCAGGACATTGGGCTCTCTGAATCACTCTCAGAGTCAGTGTCAGATGAACGGTCAAGAGACATCACTATCTGAACCTGCTCCTTCCATCAGACTCAGCATCATCAAGGCTCTGAAACAAGGATAAAACCTCTGTGGCAGCCAATCTCTTTTTTTGCTGACATTTGAAAGGTAAAGCTAAGTTTTAGCTTAGCAATAACATATAAAACCAAAAGAAAAAAAAAATGTTGCAACAATCTATCAGCAATGTGATACACTGTCAGCAATGTGTTTACGGTCAATTTGACAGTTTTGGCCATTCAATGTAGAACTACTCAGAACTCTTTTGTAATTTTAAAAAGTTAGACTAAAATGCACACAATTAAGAAAAGTCAGGGTAGTAGCTAATAGCTATATGAGTTTTATTTCAACAAAGTTATTACATTGTAAAATAAAATAAAAAAGGTCAAAATGACTGTTTTGGTAGTTCTACTGTTAATGCCCTCATAGTTGTGAAAAAGACAGAGAGCTAGCTGTCTCACAGCATTTGCTTATTTTTCTACAGGTGAGCAAAAACGATTCAGAAATTGGTCGAAATTAATGTTAAATACTGTGTTTCAAACATGTTGATTGTTGATGGGTTACTGAAAAAGTTGATGGGTTACTGTGTGTAGGTGTGTGTTTCACACAGGGTGTTGTGATGCGTCTAGTGCAGTGGTGTAGGAAGAGAGGAAGTGGCATGCTTGTGTATTACTTGCTTGCTTGTCATCCTCTTGCTTACAGCTTACTGTCGCTGGCTAGCCCTTGGAGGTGAAAATGGAAGCAGCTATTGTGTAAGTCTCCCCATGCCAGTATAAAGCCTCTCCTTCATCAAGACTCCTGTCAGGCCTCCACGTGGCTACACACGGTAACTGGGTGCCTTGCGGTCTCAGGCTAACTTTGACAGGGGATCTCGGAGTTGCGGTGGTCCCCAGAGATCATTTTGATCAACCACCATCCTGTTGCCTTACGGGTAAGTCTGGTAAGACTAAGACTAGGCTAGCTTATCCTGAAAACAAAGCATGTGCTGGTAGGTGTACATTAAGGCAGTCCTCCAACAGACCGGAGCTCTGGCAGCCTCCTGCAGCTGGGGGGGGGGGGGGGGGGGGGTTGTCCTAGATTCTGTCCTTGCCATCGGATTATGTCCCCCTACAGCAAAGTAGTGGTGTTGGAGCAGGCGCATCTCTCTCATCACTTAAATCATTTCTGTGCTTGGTAACATGGGCAGGACTGAATGATCTGGGAGCCTCTAGCTCAGACTCTGCACAGTGGCGGCACAGGGTATATGGTCGTCAGCAGCTGGAATGAGTGGCAGCTGCTCCCGGCAGACCCCTGTGCGACTGAGCAGTCCTGTTAAGGAATCACACTGCTCACCCCAGTTGGGGAAGTATCTAGAAAAGGTGATCTAAACATTGTCCACTCAGACCTAGCCTGGACAGGATGCCGCACCTATCAGGCCATTCCATCTCAGCGGCCGAAAAATGAATGAAAAATAAATACATTTCGTTACGTATAGCAACATGGAACATTAGAACACTCCTGGACTCAAACTATGGCACTAATCGGCCTAGTCGAAGGACAGCATTGGTCGCAGCTGAGCTCAAGCGTTATAACATCGATATAGCTGCACTAAGTGAAACAAGATTTCTGGGTGAGGGATCATTAAGGAAGGAAAGTGGGGGCTATACATTTTTCTGGAGAGGGTACCCTACCGGTGGATCTCAGGATTAAAAATAGCATTCTCCCAAACCTCACTGAGGCCCCAACTGGCATCAATGAAAGGTTAATGTCACTCCGCTTCCCCCTTGCTGGAAAAAAATATGCTACCATTTTCAATGCTTACACACCTACTCTACCATCAGCAAAAGAGGTGAAGGACAGTTTCTACGAGGCACTGGATGAGGCCCTTGGGAAAGTTCCACGACACAATAAAATCTGACTGCTGAGTGATTTCAATGCAAGAGTGGGACGTAATAGTCATATCTGGGAGGGAATACTTGGACGACAGGGCACTGGGAATGTTAACACCAATGGATTAGTCTTTGTGCTGAACACAGTCTTACCATTACTAATACTATGTTCCAATTAAAAAACAAATATAAAACCTCCTGGTTACACCCACGATCCAAGCACTGGCATCTCCTGGATTACGTTGTAGTCAGGTAAAATGATATGAGGGATGTCCTCATAACTCGAGCTATGAGAGGAGCAGAGTGCTGGACTGATCATTGGATGATTGTTGCCAAGCTTAAAGAGGCTATATGCAGCTTTTCCCCCAAAATAAACATAACAATAGCCTTTTTATTTTACCATTTATGACTCAAACGTCTCCTGATGAGCATACTGACACCTTGTCCGCTCACAGTGGGTGCACCTATAAGCCTGTATCCTATTTTTCCTATTTTCTGTCGGGTCGGACTTTTCCTGCGCTGTCTGCGGATGTAACATCAAGCGCGTTCATGTTACGTATTTTCCGCAAAGCATCAACGCGGCGCTACATTTGAAAAAATGCAGCGTGTCAAAAAGCTGGCCGATGCCCACCTTTATCCAAATGAATAAGGTCCTTCTCTATATGAGTTCGCATCTACCACGGATTTTTTTTTTGTTTAACAATGTGTTCAGTTGTACATTAACAGTGCAGTCGATGCTGTTGTTTACATCCGAGTGCCTCCATAATGGCCGCTCATCCGGGTTACCGCCCAGAACGTGACGTCGGTGAAAACCCTCAGATCACTCTGCCAGCCCACCACTGCTAGTCAGAAAGTAGCCTACACTCGCAAACAGAACACTTATCTCAAAAAATATATGTATTTAACTGTTCTTACCTCTGTAAACATAATGTTGACTCCTTGCAGCAGATGACTTGTGAAGTGTGCACGTACGAGCGCTCGCTGCGAGAGCGAGCAGAAAGGAAGAGCAGTTCTGTTTTTTGGCCACAGGTGTCAGTCGCGAGTTTAAATTTCAGGAAAACGCATGCAGCCTCTTTAATCTAAGGATTCGGCGGGTTGTACATCTTAGAAAGGCAGCGACGGGGAAACTGAACTGTGTAAGGCTCCAAGACACTGAAGCGAGGAACAACTATCGATGCTCTGTTGCTAGAAAGCTCCAGGACATTGAGCTTCTTCTCAGGAATGAAGAGGCAATTGAAAGTAAATGGAGCCTTATAAGTACATCACTTTACGATGCAGCAGCTGAATCAATCGGTAAACTTAAGAGAAAAAAAACAGGATTGGTTTAATGAAAATTCTGAACATATTTCCACCGTTCTTGAGGAAATGCATAGTGCCCATAAAGCCCACCTTGATGATCCATCCTCTGAATCTCTTAAGAAGGTCTGGCATGAACAGAGAAAAGAAACGCAATGGACTCTGCGGCAACTACAGAATGAGTGGTGGACGTCTAAGGCTCAACAGATTCATTCTCTTGCAGACAAGCATGATATGCATAACTTTTACAATGCAGTGAAGACCATATGGCCACAGATCTTACTCTGTTTGCCCCTTGAGATCAGTCGATGAACTGACTCTCATTAAGGACCAAAAACGCATTGTTCAAAGATTGGGGGAACATTTTCAAGCCTTATTAAATCAAAAGGCAACAGTGGATCTTACAGTATTACAGGAACTACCAACTTTACCAAGAATACAGAGTCTTGATGTTCCACCGTCTTTTTCTGAAGTGTATGCTGCAATCAAGGAATTGAAAAACAACAAGTCCCCTGGACCTGACTGTATTCCTGCTGAGCTCCTGAAGGAAGGAGGGTACCTCTGCACAAGGGCAATCAATCAGTTCATCAGCCTAGTGTGGCAGCAAGAAAGTATTCCCCAACAATGGAAAGATGCAAATCTTGTCACAATATATAAAAACAAAGGTGATAGGTCCATCTGTGGGAATAGTAGGGGGATCTCACTTCTTTCAGCTGCAGGCAAAGTTCTGGCAAAGGTCATGCTCCATCGACTTGTCAATGCCATTTCTGAAAACCTACTGCCAGAATCCCAAAGTGGATTCAGAGCGGGGCGAAGTACAGTGGAGATGATATTCACCTCACGCCAGTTGCAGGAGAAATGTCGTGAGCAACATAAGAACTTGTTCATTGTTTTTGTTGATTTTTCCAAGGCTTTTGACACTGTACATCGTGACATCTTATGCTCTTGCATTTTGGATGCTCTGTAAAGTTTATCACAATCTTGCGACAGTTTCATGATGGGATAACATCTAAAGTAACATTGGGTGGATTAGAATATGCACACTTTCCAGTAGGTATTGGAGTAAGGCAGGGTTGTGTTCTTGCGCCTGTCTTGTTTTACATCTTCTTACTATGTGTTACAAAGCTGCTGTACAAAGAGATGGAAGAAGAAAGTGGGGTTGCTGTGGCTTATAGACTGGATGGTAACCTCTTTAACATCAGGAGGTTTCAGGCAGTCACTAAGCTTCAGTTGGTTCGTGTGCTGGAATTACAGTATGCGGATGATTGTGCCTTGGTTTCACACACTCCAGAAGATTTGCAGACCACTCTTAATGCTGCTGTTAGAGCATACATCAGGATGGGCTTAGATGTGAATATCAAGAAAACAGAAGTCCTCTGCCAATGGTCATTGGATCCTCTGCAAAAACATCCAGTATTCACTATTCATGATTCCCCACTTGCCACAGTGACACACTTCAAATATCTTGGCAGTTACTTATCTAGTGGAGATTGGGAGATTGAGGAAAAGAGTATTTTGTAATACTAATTTAGATCTACAGTACACACAAAGATTGGTGTATTTTGGGCAATCTGCCTTGCTACCCTCCTGTATGGATGTGAAACATGGACCATTTATGCTCGTCAAGTTTCCCACTTTTTTATTCAGCTCTGCCCAAACTTGATATGACGTTCAAACATTGAAGGACGCAAGAGAAAGCAACTCATTGACTTGACTGTTTATTTTCTGGGATTGCAGAGGTATTTGCAGAAGCAGTAGTCAGCAATAGGTCAGACATAGATCAGCAATAGATCTGCAACAGATCTGCAATAGGTCTGCAATAGGTTGATAATCTTTAAAGATAAAAATAAACAAAAGAAACACACATTAATATAAAAAAGATGTTATTTAAAGTAACATTTTAACATCACCATATTACCTACAATGTAAATCAACTAAATCAAAATGTTTTGACAAGAAATAATAAATGTTAACAAACTTGAACACCTTTCCCTCAAATCACACCAAATCATACAAAATCTTAGCATCAATCAGTACTGTAGCAAGCAAACTAGCACAATTCATCAAATATGCTGAAACACAATACTGATCTCTTAAAACTTATAGTTCACATCAAAAATAAATAAATAAATTCATGTTCATACCAGTTGCTTCTTCAAGTTTGAATTAGTTTTAACTGAATGTGGGTGAAATTCGTTGCAAGTCCAGCAAGAGATCTTCTCCAAACTTTTCACCTGCATGTGCTCTTGTGGTGCACCACTTTATTGTGCCTCCTTGGAAACAAACCCTCTCAATGGTTCCTGCCCAGTCACCACACTACACTGCCCTCTACAGGAATTTTTGAGTATGACAGAATTTAAAGAAAAACCTCATTGTTTTGACGAAACACCTCCCATTTGACCTCCTGGTTCATGAACCTAAGGAGGTCACTCCAATCACCTTCAACACTTTCACTTTTGTTCTTGATTTTGTTCTTCTAAAGGAAGCAAAACGATCAGTCGTCTTACATCCCTATGAAGGATTGTAGAAGGGATTTTGGTTGACAGTTTCTTCACTTTATCTCTTTGGACAGGCTTCACAGTTGGGACTGGATAGCTGGGAAAAGTTTTGACATGTACATCTCTGACGATGCCCTTCTTGTCAATATTGACACTGATGACTCTAGCAAGTTTGTACTGGCCCCTCCAGGCATTTTGGTCGGCAAGCCAGACAACATCTCCAACAGTCACGTTCCTATGGGTTGTGTGCCATTTACTTCTCACAAATAGATTGGGCCCAGCTAACTGACTCCACTTCCTCCAGAACCGGTCAACTTCTGTTTGGATAGCTCTCAACCTCTTGTATGGGTAGTTTTCAAAGTCAAAGCATCCAAAATCTCCTCTGGGTCCAGTTCGTCCAAGCAGAAGGGAATTTGGGCTGACATATTCTATGCAGTCTTCCCGGCTTTGAGTTCTGGCATCTACAGGCCTTTCATTGGCCAGGTTAGCAGCCATATATATAAATGTCTGAAACTCACTCCATGTAAAGAGTCCTTCTCCTCCCAGGTTGTGCAAAGCCCGCTTCACTGTGTGAACAGCTGCTTCTGCAGCTCCATTTCTGTGAGGGGAGTCTGCTGGGTGGATTTTCCAGCTCCATTCTGTTCCATGCAAGGAAGCTTCATTCTCAAGCTCAGACTTATTTAGTTGATCCAGGAAGAGATAGAGTTCTTTCAGTGCAGGTCTGGCACCCACAAAATTCTTTCCAGGATCTGACCACAGTTTCTTTGGGTGCCCTCTCAGTGCTGTGAATCTCTGGTAAGCCATTAGGAAGCCTTCAGTTGACTGGTCACTGACAACATCTGTGTGTATAGCTCTGGATGACATGCAACAGAAGACAATTCCCCACACCTTGAGCTTTGTTTTCTTCTTCACCTCGTCCTTGACTTCATACGGTCCAAACAAGTCCACCGTTGTATATTCAAATGGTCTGGCTGGTGTTATCCGCTCAGATGGAAGGTCACTCATGATCTGTTGGCACTTTATGGCCCTAGCCTTTCTACACACAACACAGCTATCAACACTCTTTTTAGCCAGCTTTCGACCTTTCACTATCCAGGCTTTTTTCCTCATCCGGAGAAGTGTGCCGGCTATTTCTTCATGATTTTCACCATGAGCCTCTTGAGCTAGGAGAGTGGATATCCACGCATCATAGGGTAGAATGGGTACAGCAGTTTTGTCCTCATCAAAAGTCTGGAACCTTCCTCCACAAACTAAAAGCCCAGTCTCTTTCTCTTTATAAACAGCGAGTCTGTTGAGAGTGGTGTCTTGAAAGGTTATACCTTCTTGAGCTGCAAGGAACAGGTCTCTTAGTGCATCTCTACACTCCCCGACAGTGAGTACAGCTTGTTTGGCTCTGGACCTCCAATTTGTTGAAAAAGCTCCCTCCCACTTTGGTTTATCTGAGGCTGAATTCTTGTTCAACAACTCTTTCCATCTTCTTGCAGCTCTCCAAACCCAGGCAATGACCCGGATCAGCCTGGTCAGATTGCTGAATTTCTTGATGTCAATCAGATTAGTTACTGCAGAGCCGCTTGGTAATCTTCGGATCTGAATCTTAGATTCATCTGGGTTAGCTTGCTGTACATCCCTCTTGTCTTTCTTGGCCTGCATTCTAGTCAGTGCTGCTGAGAAAGCTTTCCTCTGAAGTTTATTTATGCCTTCTTTGGCATACGTGGCGACTTCTTTGGCTGACTTATGTGGCCATTCTCCCACAGGTTGTCGCAGAAACGCTGGTCCATCCTGCCACATGGAACCTTCCTGGAGGTCTTCTGGGGCTGCCCCTCTTGTTATAGCATCAGCACTGTTCAGGTATCCCGGAATCCACCACCAGTCTTCGACTGATGTGGATTTTTGGATCTCCCCAACTCTATTTGCGAAAAAAGTTTGATATCCATAGCTGTCTCTCTGGATTGCTCCCAGCACAGTTTGACTATCCAGCAGATGGAGCCATCGTTCAACTTCTATTCGACTGTGCTTCTCAACATAATTTCTCAGTCGTGCTGCATAGACAGCGCCACAGATTTCAGCTTTTACTGGTTCTCCCTTTTGGTCCAATGGTGTGAGTTTTGCCTTAGACTCAACCAATCTGACTTGGATGCCTTGCTCAGTCTCCCATCTGAAATACACTACGGCTCCATAGCTCTTGTCACTTCCATCAGAGAATGTTATTCCCCAAGGTTTTCCAATCCAGTTGACTGGTGTGAGACTTCTGTGGAAAGTGATTTGTCCAAGACGTGTGTATTCCTCAAAGAATTGGATGGCTTCTTCCCTCAATTTTTCCGACAAAGGTTTGTCCCAAGTGTCGCGGGTCAAAGTTTTGCCTCCAGCTTCCTGAAATGCCTTTCTGACAAGAATGGCACCCCTCTGTTTGACAGGTGTGACAAGGCCTATTGGGTCATACAAGCTAGCTACTTGGCTCAGCAGTTCTCTTCTTGTCAGTGGGTTTGGAGTTTTCTCTCTCACCTCTTTATCAAGGAGATTTTGGCCAACTCTCATTCTATTTTTCCTCTTTGAAAAATTGATTGAAGTCATGAGATACAGTTTATCCTCTTCAACAAGGTATCCGACTCCAAGAGCTTTATTATCTCCTTCCCTCATCTGGTTTGGAAGAATAAGTACTGTGCTTGACTCCGCTCTTTGTTCTCCTGGTACAATCTCCTGCCTCCCACTTTGACTTGACCTGACCCAGGGCTTGAGGAAGAACCCACCTGCCTTCAGGATCTCCTCAACTCCTTCGATGTTCTGGCCCAGCTTTTTCAAGTCATTATGGGAAGTTAGGATGTCATCGACATAGGCATCCTCTTCAAGAATCCTACGTTCCTCTTCCAGGTGAGCGAACATGGGTAATTTGGCAGTCTCTCTCATGGCCAATTGTGCTATGCACCCTGCTGGTCGATCGCCAATGTTGACTCTGGTAATCACATACTCTTCAATCTCTTCCTCTTCAGTGTCTCTCCAGAGAAATCTGTGGAGGTGCATCTCCAGATCTTTCAACCACACAGAATTGTACATTTTCCTGATGTCACCAAGGGCAGCATGGACGCCTCTTCTGAACCTGAGTAGTACTGCTCGGATGGGATTGAGGACATCAGGCCCTTTCAGCAGAAGGTCATTCATGCTGATCCCTTTAAACTTCTGGCTGCTGTTCCATACCAGCCGCACAGGTGTTGTGAGAGAATGCGGATTTGGTGCCACCAAGTGGCTGACATACCATACTGGCCCTTTCCAGCTGGCAATGATCTCTTTAGTGAGTTTCTTCGCTGCCCTTCTCTCCACCATCTCATGGACTTGTGCGGTGTATGCTATTTTCCACTCTGGCTCTTTTTTGAGTTGTTTCTCTGTTCTCATGAAGGTGGCTTCCACTCCACTCCTGTTGTTGGGAAGGGAACTTGGATCTTGAATCCACGGGTATCTTGTGTCCCAATGTGGCTTCTCACTGTGAGAATCTGCTTTGACGTAGGTGAGGCCCTTCTTTATGACTTCTAATTCTCTTTCTTCATTTAGAGTCATCTCCTTACCTCCTGGCTGGCAATTGCCACACCGGCATCCTCCACACTTGGGCTCGCAGGCTGCTCCAATGCTGTCCCATTTCCACCAGTTTAGAAACTCTTTACTAGCTACTCTGGTTTCAGCTTTGAACTCTTGTGCTTCTGTGATCTCTTGATACCTCACTGCCGATGCCCTCATGGATCGAGCAAAATGCGTTTCTGAATTGTGCATCGCTATATCCATCTCTTCAAAAAGATCTGGATGCGCTCCACCAACAGTCTTTCCCAGTGGGCTTTCCCATAAGACAAGGTCTCCAATTACCTTCACTCTTTGTGGAGCAAGTCTTCCCTCGCGGTGGCTTACCAGTAGCTCAATACTCTCCGGTCTCCTCAGATCTTCTAAATTGACTTCTGGGAAGAACCTCTTGAGTTGCTCAGGCTTGATGACTTTGTGGATGTTGGCAATTTCATTCAAACCATAGCAGATAAGCTCATGAGCTCTCTCCGTGCCCATAGGCATCTTGACCCTCACTTTAAGAAAGTATCTTCTTGTTTTAACATTCATGTTCATTCCTCCAACTCCATGAATAATTAAAGAAATGTTTTCACTTCGAAGATTTAATCTCCTGGCGGCTTTGTGGGTGATGTAGTTTGTATCTGATGCTAAGTCGATCAGAGTCCCAATCTTTTCTCCTGCATTAGCAGTTACCTCGAGCAGCATTAGTATAACTGGCAATTCTTTTATAGCACTTGAATCAGTCACTCCAAGCTTACTCTTCTCACCACAGTTTGTCTTCCCAGTGATGTTAGTGAATGCTTTCTTGAATTTCTCTGCCATCTCTGGGGAGAGCTTAGATACAAATTCCTCTTGCTCCTCCGTAAACTTATGCCTTCTCACATGGGATTGTCTTCTGTCTGAGTCAGTTCTCTTGAAATCTCCCTTCAGACAAAGAAAGAAGTGATGATCTCTTTTACAGTCTCTGTTCCTGCACAGGTAAGTATCTTTGCATTCATCATCTTCACCATGACAGACTAAACACCTTTTGCATGCCCCCAGCTTTTCTACAGCAGCCAACTTTTCCACAGGCTTCAGTTCTTTGAAACGCTTGCAAAAGAATATCTTTTCTCCATGCTTTTCATCTCCACAGACAACACATCCGCCTTTCCTTGTGGAACGTGTGGACGCATATCTTCTCTCCATACAAGCATATTTCTTTTCTGGCTTTTCACTAATTCCCAACTGCTCTAACTTCTCTAGAATTTCTTCTTGTGTTTTCAGAAATTTAAGAAGATTCTCAAAGTGATTGTCCGGTGTTACGCCATTTGCTGGGTTAACCATGAAGACAAGCCAATCTCTTTTCAGGCCACCCTTAAAAATATTCTTGTTTGCCGTAACCCGACCGACCCTGTCAATTTAGGGCCGACCCAATTTTTAATTTTTTTTCCCTTTTAGTCCGACCGACTTGCCGGTTGTAACTTGCGTTCAGACCGACCGACTTTTTTTTTTTTTTTTACTCTTCAAACGACTAATTCAAATTCCATAAAATGATATTTTAGTTAGTATTGTGAAAGTTGCTTATGTCTAGGCTACGTTCTTTCTTTTAAATAAAAACCCGTGGCGTCATAGTCATCTGATTATGTTTACACGATTGGTTTACCCGTGTCACACTGTCTATAAGGCTTACGTTCGCTTCGTTTCATTCAGTGTTCCCGCTTGGTAAACCCGGTATTAAATGGGCTGAATATCATCCATTTCTATATATAATAATAATATTAAACAATTTGTCTGATGCAATTTTGCTATTCCCAGTCCAGAAGAGAGAGAGCGATCACCCGGAGCCACAGCGCGAACAACATGACAGCCCTGCTTAATGAGTGACAATGAGGACAGAACGTGGTTACCTACACTTTAGATCTGGGATATTATTCTAATTGCATTTTAGATTTCCGCTTTCAAAGATTATAAAAAGATATTTGAGATGAAACCATTACAGACGCATTCTGTCTATAGCGCAACTTTCCCTTCACAGCGTTGCGCTGTCATTTCTTCCTAAAACCCAAACGTACCGTCAGAATCAGCACGATCGGTAATTGTTGTAAAATGCAGTCTGTACTGTTGCTAAACTGCGTACGTGTTCAATCATTAAAAGAGCTATTAAAAGCACAAAAGTCTGCGCAAGAGACGCTGTTCACAAGGTGATGCGTGCTCCGAAATGCACTGCAACGGGACAAGAAAAGTAGGCTATAGCCTCATTTTGGGCTTCATGTGCGCAGCTAAACTATCAAATACATAAAATCTAAAATGACCTGCTCTGAGATTCATTTAAACACAGTTTATGTCTTAAATGGATGTGAATAGTTGGGAGGATATGGTGGTGCATCAGCATCATCCGCACTCGGTCTTAAAGGGGCAGTAGTCTAATAAACATGTGACGATTGAGCCAGTAATGGGAATCAAACACAACAAGAGGCAGAGAAAAATCACTCGCAGCTCTTGAATTATTAACTTAAACTTTAATAAGCATTAATCTAACTATGATAAACCATGCAGTGTCATTTTACATTTGATTTACTAAATTAAATTTCTTTTCAGACAGCTATTAAAGTAGCTAATTTTAGACCTTTCTGAAATTAAAGCACTGTGTATATAGGCTAATTTGTATCTTTGTTTAATTGTATTCTTTGTTTCACCATGTGTTTGTACTTGTTTTTGCTTATATCTCATGTATTTGGGGGGAAAAAAGCCTGCACACTGCTGCATAACAAATACAGTAGATATTTATTCATTGTGTGACTGGCCTAAAAACGTAACCGGTTGTAGGTTGCAATAACACCTAGTGGTGGATGCACAGTTTGAAGACCCAGTCAGTGACGTCACAGTATGCAATTAAAAAAAAATAAATAAATAAATAAATTCATGATCACCATGACCAAAATTTTACTTTTTTTTTTACACTGAATCCTGGAAAAAAAAAATATAGACCTACCTACCGACCCTTTTTTAAAAAAAAATTGCTGTTACTGCAAACCAAAATATTTTTAAGGATGGCCTCATGTTGTCAGGTAACTTACTTTCTATTGATTTGATCACCAGAGGGTTGTTAATGGCTCCCGTGTTTCCAAGTTCTGTGAGGTCATCCAGGGCCTTCTCTATATTTTGAATTAAATCAATGACTTTTCTTGGCTGATTTGCTCTTAAAACAGGAATCTTCTCAAGATCTTCAATAATTTCCAAAGCAATTGTGGACTTGTTTCCATATCTATTCTCAAGCACTCGGAATATGTCTTCAGCAGTGTTGTAGGTAGACAAACGGAGCTCTCTGCACATCCTGTCGTCTATGCTGTCAAAGAGTTGTATCTTTTTAACTTCAGCTGAGCCAGTTGGTTCTCCCTGCTTTTGTAGACTTTCCCAGTCTTTCCTCCATCGATGGAAATTCCTTTTACATCCATTGAATTTGGGTAGACTGGTTGGCTTTATTCTCAGCGTTGGTTGTGGTTGTGGAACTGGCATGGGTATCTGGGGAACCCTCGCTCTGTCTCTTTCTTCTTCTGCTATTCTTTGTGCGATGATGAACTCCACCTTTCGTGCTTCAAGGTTGCTACTGCATCCTTTCAGATTCTTTACTCTAGTTTCTAGACTGGATTTTTCTGCTTCTGGAATCCACATCTCCCAAGCTGCTAGGGTAGTGATTACACCTTGGATCATTCTTTTTGCGCCATCCAGCTGGAACTCAAAACCATCTCTGTTTAAAGCGACAACGGGTGTTGCAGCAGCTCTATCACAGGCTGTCTCTGCTTCCTGGATTGCTGTTCCCATCTCATCTTTACCATATCTTGACCATAAGTTGAACAGGATAATTTGTTTGACCTCTTCCAATCTTACCTCACATTCATGGATTGTCTTCTCGAAATCAGCCTGCTGCTGCTTATCAAGTTCAGCTTCTTCACCATCTGACATGTCCGCTTCAATGTCTGCCAGTAAACCAGCTCTATACTCATCATTTGTCTCGCCGACACTCCTTGCCTCAGAAATGAGTTTTTTGAACTCCTCTTGTAGTTCACTTTTCATCAAGTTTTTGGCTCCTCTGCTGAGGAAGTTTGCCTGCCTGGTGAATGCACTCTTAGCCAAGGTCCTCTCTTGCTTCAGCTGCTTCACTGCTTTTCCAAAAGCTTCCTCTGCCATTGCGAGACGATTTCAGATGATTCTCTTTCACTGCGTCGACACTTTGAGACGTTTAGGCCTTTGATCCTTCTGTCTTCATTGCCACGCTGATTATCAACTGTCAAGTTTCCCACTTTTTTATTCAGCTCTGCCCAAACTTGATATGACGTTCAAACATTGAAGGACGCAAGAGAAAGCAACTCATTGACTTGACTGTTTATTTTCTGGGATTGCAGAGGTATTTGCAGAAGCAGTAGTCAGCAATAGGTCAGACATAGATCAGCAATAGATCTGCAACAGATCTGCAATAGGTCTGCAATAGGTCTGCAATAGGTTGATAATCTTTAAAGATAAAAATAAACAAAAGAAACACACATTAATATAAAAAAGATGTTATTTAAAGTAACATTTTAACATCACCATATTACCTACAATGTAAATCAACTAAATCAAAATGTTTTGACAAGAAATAATAAATGTTAACAAACTTGAACACCTTTCCCTCAAATCACACCAAATCATACAAAATCTTAGCATCAATCAGTAGTAATGTGACGTTTGAACCGAGGCCTCGGAGCTTGTGTCGAGAAAAAATGGGCGTGCCAGATGAAGCCGCGATTCGAGGCTTGTGTTGTTACCGTGAAAATCACGTGACTGATGACAAACGAGGCCTCGGTTTGTGTAAAAACGTCATCGGTTCGGTCTGCGGTTCGGCTCGCGCCACCCTGTGGCTGTTTCATGAGCAGAATAAGAAGTTGTAGTAACGTCAGAGTCAGAGAAATCTCATTATCGTTATTGTGTCATGTGCTAGGGCTGTATATTACTACACTAGTCTATATCAGGTTAGAATAGTTATTGGAGGATTCTCCAACTAGGAGCACTTTTGGCACTGTGAGTTTTTGGAAAATTCACTTTCTTAAAACACACTTAAAACAATCTTCCTAGCTTAATTAATTTGTCTTCTAACACAATATAATAGTGGGCAGTTTTAGAATTCCATGGAATATTATTATTTTTAACAGTTTTTCTGAAGAGCGATTTCAAAGATGTCATTTCCACCACTTTTCAATTTATGTATTTTATTACAATATAATATTGTAAAACTGATTATATAAGATTATGTATCAGTCAACAACATCAGTGGCTACCTAATCATGTTACAAAATAAATCTTAATACTTCATGAATTTAATACATTTCCATTTAAAGTTGTTAAATGCCACGAGTTGCCACGAGTTGGGATTTTTTGCCTACAGCATTTCATTTTTGCTCAGGTCTATGATTATTTTTTAAAGTCACTCACACATTTATTGTAAGTAATGAACTATTAATATTTGATTTAAAATACATTTAGATCCACATAATTTGTTATTCTTATGTTTTTACTTAAAAACTGTGTAGTGGTGGAAAGTGGTGGAAATGACGGTTAATGATGGAAAGATTGTTTCTGTTAATTTTTACATAAATTGCCAGTCCAAAATATTTTTAACCTTGTATTTTATTATTTAACAGGTATAAATTGAAATAATAATTAATATTTGTCATTATCAATTATAGTAACTATATTATAGTCTTGTTATATTAATTAGACAAGATTATTTCGATTGCTTTGGATTTTTGGTTCTGGACTGGACTGAACTGCTTTTTGATTTGGATTGCCCTTTTGGATTTGTTTTTTTAATTTTTTTTATGACATCTTCCTTTTTCATGGTAATGGAGCCAACAAGAAAGAGGAAATCCAACCCTGTCTGGGCTAAGCATCAGCATCTTCATTTTTACCCGCTGACACACTGACGTCCTCTGTTCCTTGTGAAATGATATTTTTCCAAGGGTGGAGAGGTTTTGTCCAAGAAGAGGAATTGTCTAAACCCCAACACAGTTAAAAGAATTCATTTTCTCAAAAAAAAAAAAAAAAAAAAAAAATCTGTAACCCTTTCCTTCATCACTGCAGTTTGCTTACTTTATTACACTCCCTCGAGTCACTCCACCATAAGCACTGCACTCAACACCTGTCACTTTTTTTGTTCATACTGTCACTCCATTTAAAAAAAAATAATAATAATTGTGTGTGTGACACTTACAGTCTATGGTGTGACAGTTGTCTCTGTACAAAATGCAGACAGAGAAAGATACACGTTTTATTTAATATCCAGGCAATGGACAAAAGTTTGCACAGATCTCTTTATTATTGCAAATGAAAGGTTACAGAGACATTAACAGTGAGAAGAAGATAAATAAAACAAAGCGGGAGGGGGCGGGTCATGGGTTCAGAATGATTTAATTTGTCTGCTATTTCTTTGCACGGTAGCTAGGTGTCACTAGTGAGCAATGATGAATGAAGCTTCGAGTAATGAACCTTTGGGTGAAGCAATGGGCTGCGAGGTCTCAGTGGTTCAGGAAGCCTCATTTTGCCATCACTATCAATCAGTACTGTAGCAAGCAAACTAGCACAATTCATCAAATATGCTGAAACACAATACTGATCTCTTAAAACTTATAGTTCACATCAAAAATAAATAAATAAATTCATGTTCATACCAGTTGCTTCTTCAAGTTTGAATTAGTTTTAACTGAATGTGGGTGAAATTCGTTGCAAGTCCAGCAAGAGATCTTCTCCAAACTTTTCACCTGCATGTGCTCTTGTGGTGCACCACTTTATTGTGCCCCCTTGGAAACAAACCCTCTCAATGGTTCCTGCCCAGTCACCACACTACACTGCCCTCTACAGGAATTTTTGAGTATGACAGAATTTAAAGAAAAACCTCATTGTTTTGACGAAACAATGCTCAACATCTGAAAATGTTGGAATCTTTCCACATTAGATGCCTGCAGCGCATCCTCAAAGTGACACGGCAAGATCGAGTTCTGAGATCCTGAAAAAAAAACAATTGTTGGAGTATAGAGGCAACTTTGATGCTCTATCAACTGAGATGGCTTGGTCATGTTGTGAGAATGCCACCAAGTTGCCTTCCACGCAAGATAATTTACGGTCAATTACATCTTGGCACGCAATTTGCAGGAGGCCAAAAAAAGAGGCTGAAAGACCAACTAAAAAACTTTCTTAAGAAGTGTGTGATAAGGCCCACATTCCTTGAAACTAGTGCTGTGAATCGCAAGCTCTGGAAACAACTTTGTCAAAATGGAGTACAAAGCTATGAAGACAGGAGAACTGAACATTGCATAACTAAAAGACTTCAGACAAAGCAGGCCAAGCTTGTTCCTGACCCCTTAAGATCATCAGGAGAAACTTTCATATGCCCTGTCTGTGAAAGACAGTGTGCATCCCGCATTGGACTATACCGTCATCAAAGAACCCACAAGTTATACTGTAGGAGAAGTCATCATCGGACAACGATGGACTACCTAGAAGAAGACTGAAAAAGACTGTTAGTTTGATTAATGCATGCAGTAATGAGAGTGATATATCGAATTACACACGAGTGATAAATATGTGAATTTGAGGTGAAGTGAGAGATAATAAGCGCGAGCTAGAGCCAAAATGGTGACTTGCATGTACAACATGAGGTTATGTGGAACTGAATGCGAGATTCATTTATGTGACAGTGTGAATCTGGAATTAAAGGGTAACTAAACCCCTGGTCAGAGCCTTACTCCACCCACTAGCAATATTTGAAAAATGCTGAAAAAATGGGCAGACCCCAGCGGGGTCTGAGCGGGGGGCATCCACCTGAGACCCACAGTGACAGCTGCTGTCAGACTCTAAAAATGAGAGTGACTGGAGTGACGCAAGTAGCTTTGCAACAGAGCGGTCATTTGAAGTCGATGACATTTCTCCCTCACTTTCACCTGAAGTGGAGGGGGGTGAATTGTCTGTGGAGACAGGGCGATATCAATTCCAGCCACTGACTCAAACTGTGGTCTTAACTACCACATCACGATCGGCATCTGATGAGTTTCGTCGAGTTGATCTCAATAGCGCATGCTCTGTAGGCATATGTTCATATCGATATTTTGCCGCTGTGTGAAAAAATCCAGCAAAATGCGCCGGCACGTTTGTCAACCCCAGAGGATTAAGTTTAGCCTAACCATAACTTGTGATTAAAATATGCATGATCACTCACATCAAAATGGCGCTCCGGTGGTCGTGAAGTCCATGCAGGAGGAGCAGTGTGTGGCACTGCATCGCTTTCAGCGCGAGCTGTGTGGTGCATGTCCGTTACCATCCTGATCACTGTACTAAACACAGATAAATCTATGCTAACTTGAAGCTATCCTAACTGTACTATGCTACTAACTAGGCTACACAAAATAATCTAAATAACTATATAAATGCTATGCTAAATAGATGCTACAATATTCTATCCTGATCATTTTCAAAACTCGTAATTCCAACTCTTGACTCGCAGTGGTTTTGACGAAACAAGATCATTTTTAAACTGCCGAGGGCATGGCATACCCGGCGCTATGGGCGGGCCTTAGGGGGCCGGGCCCGCCTACCGAGCGCCTGTGCCCCCCCTGTACCCCCCTCTCCATGCAATTTGCATTTAATAAATTATTTTAAAAATAACAATAATGTACGTGTAGTATTTATATATTTATTGATGTGTGTTTACGTGTAATGTTTGAGTCATAATCTTATTTTTTTTTAAAACACCCGAACGTTTGACTGCTTGTTTACAAAAGGGGGTTTCCCGCCTACCGCTCTAACAGAATCTCGGTAAAGTTATAGCTGTGAGATGTGCTAACTAGCTATGTTAAATTAATCGTGAAAGTGCAAGTGGAAATTGAAAACATGGATATACGAAGATTTTTCAAATCGTCAGATTCTGGAGGCACGAAACTAACACCTGTGGCGCCTGAAACACCTGCTACAACGACAGAAGGTGGTGAAGCCTTGGCTAGCAGCACCAGTCCTGATCCAAGCTATGTTTTTCATGTTTCGATCATGTCGACGTCGTCACGGTGGGACCAAGCAGGTCAGTGGAATTAACAGAGTCAGTGTGTGACCTGGGCACTGATGAACCCCAGCAGGTGATTTTGGACAAATATCCTGTGAAACTGTATGGACTGAAAAAGCGTTCTTTTAGCTGCAGTTGGTACAAAAACAGGGATTGGCTTGAATACTCGTTAAAAGCAGATGCAGCCTTTTGTTTCCCGTGTCGCAAATTCAGTTCCTCAGACACAACATTCACCATGAAAGGATTCACTGATTGAAAACATGCAACGGAGACTAGTAAGGGATTGAACAAGCATAGTTCCTCTAGAGAACACATGAGGTGTGAATCTATGTGGAAAGAATCCAAAAGACGCAGACAGACATGTACAGAGATCAGCACACTTGTCCACGCAGAGCAGCTGGCACGTAATAGATATTATATATCGGCTATTATTGACATGATTGAGTTTTTAGCTGTAAACCAAATGGCATTCAGAGGAGATGATGAAAGTTTTGCCAATTTGACCGACAAAAATGCAAACATTGGAGTTTTTCTCTCATTATTTGAGTATACTTTGAGAAAAGATCATCAGCTGGCTGAAATAACCAAATCCATTCCTCGAAATGCAACATACACAAGCCATGATGTGCAAAACGAGATCATCGAAATGATGAGCGCGATACTGACAGAGGAAATTGTCAGAGAGATCGGGGACTCGTGATACACCATCAAAGTGGACGGAACCCGCGACCCTACAGGTCAAGAAAACATTTCAATAGTTGTGCGTTACGTTGATGAAAATTACACAGCATGTGAACGCTTATTAGTCATGGCTACAGCTGAAAAGGGGGATGCGGATACTCTAACTACAACAATAATTGATGAGTTGAAAAAAAGCGGACTCAGCACTGACAAGATATTAAGCCAGGTTTATGATGGTGCTTCCCTTATGTCAGGAAAATATGGAGGAGTGCAGAAACTACTCAAGGATAAACTTGGCCGTGATATCCCATACGTGCACTGCTTTAATCACCAGCTCCATTTGGTTATTGTTCATGCCATGTCAGTCGAGAATAGGGTTGGGAACCGAGAACCGGTTCTTTTCCAGAACCGGTTGTGTTTTTGAAAAAATACCGGAACCGTGCAAAATTCCTAAGTTTCGGTTCCGAAAACGGTTCTGATGCCGATGCGATATCATCATGTGGGCGAAGTGCTGGGAGTAGAAGACGCCGTCTTATTCCTAAATGACAAAAACTTCACCACTGAAGTTGCGATTTGCTTTCACACACGCTGCATTTGTCACACACAGACACAGGCACGCTGCGCGCGCCGACCGCCGAGTCACTCTCTAGCCTACATTCAAATCTGTTTGCGCTGAGAGAGAGAGCAGTTGTCGATATGAAACTGCTTTACAATCACAGTCTCAATATTTATTTGTTTCACATATTCAAATGATTTCCGTTACAGAATTAGTGAGATTATAGTTTGAGTAAACATTGACGGTAGTGGTCAAAACAGATGCAGACAGTCCGTACATTTTTTGTGTTCAGAATTTACAAAATATATACAATGAGCGAGTGCATCATAATGTTGTTTTTTTTCAAACCGTGTTTTTGTCTTATCTTGAATCACTACGTAAAGCCTGTAATAAGCGTTAATACTCGGACTTCTTGTTTAGACTGGCCGGCGGATCACAGCTGCTGCGGAGTAGCCCAATGCCTGCGTGACTCGTCATGGACATAAACAGAGAGAAGTAGCTCCGGCAACAATGTTCTTCCGCAAGACGCATGCAGTTCTGTTTATTAACTGCTAGAGCGCCGATTTATCCGAAGATTGCTTAATAATATTTTGAGTTTGTTTACATTACCAGTCTGTTAAACTAATTTGTCAAGTACTATAAGAAATAAACACAAAAAGGATTGTGGATTTTTCTCTTACTAATATTTTTAATTGAATGGGAACCGGAACCGGAACCGCAACCGGAATCGTTTGGCGGAACCGGAACCGGAAAATTTCTCACGATTCCCAACCCTAGTCGAGAATGCAGTTGAGGAAGTTTTCCATATCTGTAATCTGCTCTACAAATTCTTTAGAAAACCCACAATATCAATTCACTACAAAGGCCAAACTTTAAAACGCCTGTTGGATCAGCGGTGGACAGGTAATTTGGCGACAGTATCTATCATCATTGACAATTTTGATGATATTTTAACGGTACTCACTGAAGTGGAGAGTTCGAGGGCCCTTGGAGCAGATGTGCGCATCGAGGCCGTGGGTCTCCTTCGC
This sequence comes from Pimephales promelas, assembly GCF_016745375.1. The sequence continues at coordinate 16,805,949 of NW_024121765.1, forward strand.
GCAGTTACGCAGATGAGCTTCAAGTTCATAGCTAACCTGATCCGGAGAGTTTTAGCCCTGTTAGACCCTTACGAAAAATAATTGCAGTACAATGAAGTACAACTGCAGTAAAACTGCAGTTTAAAGCAGTATAACTGCAGTACAATGAAGTACAACTGTAGAATTGCAGTATTAACGAAGTATAACTGCATTATAGATACAATGTGACTGTAGTACATTGAAGTGCAACTGCAGTAAAACCACAGTACAAAAAGTACAACTTCAGAATAGTGAAGTAAAACTGCAGTACAACTGTAGATTTGCAGTATTAACAAAGTATAACTGCAGTATAGATACAATGTGACTGCAGTACAACTGTAGATTTGCCGTATTAACGAAGTATAACTGCAGTATAGATATAATGTGACTGCAGTACAACTGTAGATTTGCAGTATTAACGAAGTATAACTGCAGTATAGATACAATGTGACTAGAGTACATTGAAGTGCAACTGCAGTAAAACAGCAGTACAAAAAGTACAACTTCAGAATAGTGAAGTAAAACTGCAGTACAACAGTAGATTTGCAGTATAATGAAGTAGTTGCAATAACTTCAGTTCAGTGATACACTTTAAAAAGTGATAGACTTTTTTTGATAGAGAAAACTAATAATTTTTTTTTTTATCTTTTTGTTTTTATTGGGCTCTCAGGCAATGATATCAGTTTTGCCATTAAAAAGTGAAATTACTGAACCTAAATAAAGGAGCAAAAAAAGACAGATGAAGTTTTTGTTTTTTGCATTCGAAGTCTTGGCCTACCAATATTAAACTGTACTGCAGTTCTGCTGTTTTGTGCGAGACATAGCCCATGTGACGAGCTTCCTTCGCGCGCACGCGCCGCGGGCGTTGTCCTGACAACGAGTCTCGAGAGCAGCTGATGCTCATTACTGTCAGTCAGCGTCTTTCCGCGTAGTGTCTGCTCCATAAAATATGGTTTGGTTGATTTCCTCACTGAAATTATCGTTCATATAGGTTCATATTTATGAACTATCACAATTAAAACACGAAGACATGACAGCATTACTCGTGGTGACGACGGTCATTAACAAGTGGAATGGAAGAGAAGCGTTTTCTGGAAGAAAAGAAGTTCATTGCGCGAGGCCTTGTCAAGTCATTCAGCTTAGAGGTGAGTAAATTATAACATATAATGTCCTCATATTTCTCTTTTTTTTATTTTAGATTGGTGTAAAAAAGACTTTACGTATATGTTGTTCAACCCGGTGGGAAAATAAGAGGAAACGCCGCTTCTATTATGTTAGTTTTACCATTCTCCGGTTTAACGTTACACTGTTTAACGTTAGTGTTAACTGCGTCACAGCAGATTGTGTAACTTATGTTTGCCCTTTGCAGCATATTGTCTATCACTTTTAACACATTTTTTTTTTTAAAAAACTAACGTTATCTGTATTGTATGAAGTGCTATACACGGTGACTTTACTTGTTTAAATTTAATATCAGGAATATTAGAAATATCAGACACTAACTTACTGGAAAATACAAGCAAATTATGTTCAGTAGTTTGACATTATGTGTAGAAAAGATTTTTTTTTTTTTTTTTTTTTTTTTTTTAAGTAGGCTAACTTACTTTTTTTGTGTGATTGCTATTTCCAGGAAAATGTACTGGTAACAACTAAAAACAGAAGACGATGGCTGGGGTGGAACAAATATGCACTCACAGACTTTAAATTTTTTTTCCAGAAATGCATGTTATTGGGCAAATTGTGTAGACTGTCAATGGAGTGACAGAAAGATTTCATCAAAAATATCTTCAGTTGTGTTCCCCGTGTCTTGCGGGGTTGGAATGACATGAGGGTGAGTAATTTAACTTTTTATCTGGAGTGTTCAAACTCATTATTAATGCTGAACAATAAACCATAAATTAACATAAATAGGATGTAATTCAATAAGATTAAATCTAATATGGATATGTCTAGATATAGAATAACATTTTGCTAAAGAAAACCTCAAAAAGGTTCATTATAGATACAGTAAGATACAGTAAACACCTGTTCACTGGTCATTTTCCACAGCTGTATGCAAAGGCAAGTGGGCTTCTCCTGGGAGACTAAATTAATCACCTAGTTTAGTGCTGTCTACTGTTTTAGAAGAGGAAGTTGCTCAACTGCATTTGTGAGAAAATTGAGCCGAGATCTCTTATATAAAGCCAAGTGTTAGGGACGCACGATGACATCAGCACGACATCGGTATCAGCCGATAAAAGCTTAATGATCATCGGTATCGGCCGATAGTAATATCTCTGCCGATGAGCCTTGCCAATGTGTGGTGGATATACTATGCGCACGTGACGACCGTGAACGTAGCATGAGCGCCAGCAACTTAAATGTCCAGCTGTGTGGAGGAAAAGGTGCGCTTCAGTATCGAGTTCTTTTTCAGGCTTGAACAAACCATAACACACACACAATATGTGCCAAAATGTCAGTTTTGTCGAGTGTCCTCATTAGAGCAGTTTTAAAGGTCCCCTGACATTTTTTTTATTATTATTTTATAATGTTTCCTGGGTTGCCCTTATGTTAGTATGTTTTTTAGATCAAAAATAGTCATAATTTCATAATTTCAAATGACTCAGAGCCGGTGTTGTGCCTATTTGCCACCCTCCGCCAGCGGAGCGCTGATGAGGGGGCGATCACATTAACACATGTCACCACTCACCACTCTTTTGCCATGTTCAATATTCTCCCCAACACTTTTTAAAACATCTTCGTGGCAAGGATGTACCAATACAAAATAATAAAACATCTCCAGTTAACTTTCAGACCATTCAATTTGTTTGTTTGTCAAATTAGAGTCCATCTAGCTCTGAAATGTGTTGTTTTTTTAAATCAAGTGATCACTTTTTGGCAGGTAAAATACTGCATTATAATGGTTGTATTGGCCCTTTACAGGTATTTTAATAGGTCAAAAGTACTGGGTGAGTAATAATCAGTCAGATTTAACCTCATTAATATAAGCAACACATTTCAGGGCAGAAATAACCTTTCAATCAATAAGTAGAGGCTTCAATCACTGAAGGTTGGTTGTAATAATGGTTGTACTGGGTGAGTGATGTTTATTTGCACGTTATGTCTGCTTGATCCACATAAAAGCAACTGCATTCGTAAAGTGAATGGGCGCTACACCTGTAACACGCGGCGCGCGCTCCCGCGGCCGGCCATCAATCTTCGGCGGACCATCACTTTTCGGCTACGAGTCATTTGAAATACAATAAACGTACAAATAAATATTACAGATTAAAAAACGATCGGAAATGTCGTCCAATTTTCTAATACTATTGTTTGATGACAACAATACATTTGGAAAACAAAATACAGCCATTTCTGATTTTTTCTTTTAAACAAAAAACCAAGTTGCACCCTTTTTTAAATGTCATCTTTCATTCCGAAATAGAATAATGAATGAACGAAAAAGTACACGGGCCGTGCCTGTATTTTTTTATATATATATATATTATTATATGGGGGGAAATGTGTATAAATATCGGTATCAGCCAAAATGAGTTTGCAAATATCGGCATATCGAATATCGGCCAAAATCCAATAATTTGCGTCCCTACCAAGTGTCTCACACTGCATTTTCGCTCAAATTGACCTTTTCACTTGCGCATTGCTTGCTTTGTTTATGAGTCGAGTTTTCCTTTAAAAAGCAGATTGAGTTTGTTTGCAAATGCTGGATTTGTTTGTTTAATTATGGCACAATATTAATTCCATTGAATAACTCCTATTTCAAAAAACAGTGGCGTGTTCCTGCATTAACTTGCAGATTCATTTTAAGCATAATATATGCCTGTGGTGAAGAGTAACTGAAAAGATTGTCTCTGATTCTTTTTGTTTGTTTATTGCAGACTACTTCCAAAATTGTGTTTCCACATCTGAGATGAAGGCAGTGAAAAGAACGAAGTGGAATAAGAATAAGCTCTTCAAAAAACACAACTTCTCTGAATAATGTGGGGGGAGATGTTTGCATGATTTGTAAATAAACACTTTAAATACATTGTCTAACTCTCAGCCTGTTATTTGAAATAAAATAAAAATAAAAATCACGTTATTTGTTGCATTGCAGTTTGAGACATTCACTGTTTTGTACCTTAATTCATTATTGCAGATTTGTTTACTTATTTGGGATATTCTGGTTGTATTCCAATGGTATTGTACAGCATTTTATTTGTATTGCATTTCAGTAGTATTGTACTTTAGTCGAATTATGTATTGCAGTGCTACCGCAGCTATATTGCAGTATTATTGCAGTACTACCGCAGTTATATTGTAGTACTACTGCACTTATATTGCAGATCTACCGCAGTTATATTGCAGTATTATTGTAGTACTACTGCAGTTATATTGCAGTATTATTGTAGTACTACTGCAGTTATATTGCAGTATTATTGTAGTACTACTGCAGTTATATTGCAATATTATTGTAGTACTACTGCAGTTATATTGCAGTATTATTGTAGTACTACTGCAGTTATATTGCAATATTATTGTAGTACTACTGCAGTTATATTGCAGTATTATTGTAGTACTACTGCAGTTATATTGCAATATTATTGTAGTACTACTGCAGTTATATTGCAGTATTATTGTAGTACTACTGCAGTTATATTGCAGTATTATTGTAGTACTACTGCAGTTATATTGCAGTATTATTGTAGTACTACTGCAGTTATATTGCAATATTATTGCAGTACTACTGCAGTTATATTGCAGTATTATTGTAGTACTACTGCAGTTATAATGCAGTATTACCGCAGTTATATTGCAATATTATTGGAGTACTACTGCAGTTATATTGCAATATTATTGGAGTACTTCTGCAGTTATATTGCAGTATTACTGCAGTTATTTTGCAATATTATTGGAGTACTACCACAGTTATATTGCAATATTATTGTAGTACTACTGCAGTTATATTGCAATATTATTGGAGTACTACTGCAGTTATATTGCAGTATTACCACAGTTATATTGCAGTATTATTGTAATACTACCGCAGTTATATTGCAGTATTATTGTAATACTACCGCAGTTATGTTGCAGTTCTACTGCAGTTGTACTCCAACTACTGTATACTGCAATAATGCAGTTTTTTCGTGTCCAAAAAACTGCATTTTCTACATGCAGTATTACTTCTAAAAAACCTGCAGTAATTTTTTGTAAGGGGAGCCCCCAAACCGCATGCTACAAGCCGAGAACATGGACTTGTATACTGCTGTAACACTCGTTAACAGTGCTTCGGAATGCATTGGACAACTTCGCAATGAGACAGCATTTTGTGCGTTATGGAACACATCTGTACCAGCCGCCAATGACGACGCGACAACAACAACTGGACCAAGTAAGAGAAAGCGTGTCTTGAATCAGAATCTACGGGATTTTGTAGTGGAGGAAAGCGTTGGACAAAACAAAACTAATGAAAAATCTGAACTGGAGAGGTTGTTTTATAGTGTTGTGGATGCAGTGCACGGAGAGCTATCTGCGCGTTTTGGTGAGCGTAATAGCCATCTTATTGGTGCGCTGGCTGCCTTGGACCCGGAGGCCGACAGAGAGAACTTTATGGATACAGTTAAGATAAAACCTCTACTGGAGCTAACAGGCACTGAACTTGTTGAATCAGAGTATATCGTGGGCCGCCAGTTCCTTTACAACAAACTCCGTAAAAGTGAACTTCCTCCCGATGATGGAAAATGGACACTGAGCAACATGTTAACCAAATTCAACGGTGCCCTGCAAGCAATGCCCAGTGTGCTTACTGCCATGACAAATGCTGTGACACTAGGCGCATCAACAGCTATGTGTGAAAAATCATTTTCCGCACTCAAAAACATCTATTCTGAACACCGGCAGAGCATGCTTCACAAACGGAAAGCCCATCTCATCCAACTTGCCTTCGAGAAGGACCTTACCAGGAGATTCAGAAATGAATGGAAAGAGAAACTCATGCGGAGATTCCACTCCCAAAAACGTCGACTTCAGCTGTATTAAGGTCGTGAGTGGGGCAGTTATTTTTATTACTCTTCTTAAGTTGCACCAGCCCTGACAATGCTAAATCATAAAACAGATATGTACAATAACATTACGATGTCCTTTAATCGATTTAAATAGTTATTGATTTAGGTTTATGTGGTCGTTCAATTACGCCTTTATATTTGAAATTAACGTGAATGTAAATGGTCCAGGGGTAGAACTTTTGCCAAGCGTGCCAGAGATTCTGGGTTCTAATCCGTTCTAATAAAAAAATGTTTTCATCAAAACTGATTATGTTTATCAGTGGTTGTATATCAGGCAGAGACAAAACATCTTCAGAACATTTTGTGTTTTAATTTCACCGGAATAAATAGAGTCTCTCCACAACGGATTGCGCGTCCGAGTGAAGACTGTGCGCAAGCCAGAAAAAAACACATTAGCCTATCCGCGCCAGCGGCAACAAGCATTTGATCAGTTGATTTAAAAAAACACATTTCAGCGCTAGATCGTCTCTTATTTAAAAAACGAACGAAACAAATGCTCTGCTAGTTAACTGTAGATGTTTTGTTTATTTGTATTGGTACATTCGTGCCGGGATATGTTTCAAAAGTGGTGGGTACAATATCGACGGTGGGGACATATCCCACCCGCAAATAACGCCTGGTACTTGAAATCGGCGTGAAACTGTTGTAGCAATAGTTGGTTTTTGTCCTATAGAAAAAATTATTGGATGTCATAATTAGGCCCCCCCTCTACAATATTAAATGCCCGTCCATTGGTTTGTTTCTGCAGCCGGCTCTGGGGCATGGTAGCTCATACCAAGGGCGTGGTGAGCTGAAACCTGTTTATGTCATGAAGTGTGGAGCATCTAATAGGAAAATTCAACTGCAGTAGCCACCGTTCTATGAAGGTAGATTTGTGTCTTTATTATTCAATCAAAAAAAATGTTGCTTCAATCAAAAAAAATATTTTCAATTAAAAAAACCTTCACTTCAATGAAAAAAAAACTTTTCAATCAAAGAAAAAAAGTATTTGAATCCAAAAATATATTTGAGACTCAAAAAAATACATTTGAACACTGCTTTTCTTTGATTGAAAATGTTTTCTTTGATAGAAGTCCGGTTTTTTTTGTTTAAAGCAACCTTTTTAATTAAAGTAACATTGTTTTTTGATTGGACCATATAATGGGTAGGACATTTGTGTCTTTATCATTCAATCAAAAAAGAAGTTGCTTCAAACAAACAAACAACAGAATCAATACAAAAGTCACTTCAATGAAAAGATAAACATTTTCAAATATAGAAAATCATTTTTGAATGCAAATAAAATATTTGAGACTCCAAAAATTGCATTTGAACACCTTTTGTTTTAATTGAAAATGTTCTCTTTGATTGAAGTAATCTTTTTTGTGTTTGGGCCATACATGGGTAGGACATTTGTGTCTTAATCATTCAATTCCAAAAAAGTTGTTTCAATCAAAAAAAAATATTTTCAATCAAAGAAAAAACTTTTCAAAAGCAAAAAAAAAATTTATTTACCTCGTGTATAAAAAAAGTATTGAAGAGAATGTGTGTTTTCGTTGTTTTTGTTTTTTATTTGAAGTGAAAAAAATTTAGAATTTCAAATTGTTTTGATTGAATCCTTTTTTTTTTTTGAAGTGCAAAAAGTTTTGAAGTTCAAACTTTTTTTTGATTGAATCATTTTGACACAAACGTTCCGCAGTGGGCGGGTGCTTCTCTGTTGGTCAGACATGTTTGATTGACAAGTGTCTACACCAACGACATCTTTCTGACAAAGAAGTCATGTTCGCCACTCGCCAGCAGCTTTTTTAGAGGGGATAAAATCTTTGCCTGGCAGGGGGATCTGCTACTCGACCGGCCACGGATATATGTGCCTTATATGCACTGCATTATATAGCGCCTGCCACTCGAACTTACACAATATTTACAGTAAATGCAGCGCATATTCCCCGACAGAACGGTACGCACAATAGGTCAATATTCACCATTAAGCATTAACCAAACGCTTTTCACCTGCCTAGCCACAAGATTTCTCACTGTTTACACCTATCAGACTCTCCTAATGGTAGGCCTACACGAGAGCACACATAGCCTACAGTAGCTAATACAGATCTTATTTACACATTTATCATCTGATCATTTTATTCGTTCTTTTTGCCCGTATTGGAGCGCGTATAATAACGTGCAATCCATCTCTTATTTACCTTTTTGTCATCTTATATTATATTTTATTTGCTCTTTTTATGCGTATGGGAGTGCGCTCGCATGGCTCTATTAAGCGTCGCGCCGGCCACACCAGCCACACGATCTCTCTCTATTTACACCTAATGGTAGCTACACGAAAGCACACATAGTGCAATACAGATCTCATTTACCCATTTATCGTCTGATCTTATATTTTATTCGCTCTTTTTATGCGAACGGGTCGTGGCTCTAAGCATCGCCAGCCATACCAGCCACAAGATCTCTTATTACACCCATCAGACACTCCGATTGATCCACATGTGAAAACAGACAGTGCAATCCTGCTCTTAAGTATCTTTTTTGTCATCTTATTTTATATTTTATTTGCTCTTTTTGTCCATAATGGAGCGTGCGCGTCACCTAGCGTCGCGCCTGCCACAAGATCTCTCACTGTTTACATGAGACACTCAGATGAGAGCAAATAAAGTCCAATCCATCTCTTATTTACCTTTTTGTAATTTTTTCTTATATTTTATTTGCTCTTTTTGCCCGTATTGGAGCCATCTTCGCAGTAGTGAACGCGCCGAGAGAAATGCTCATTTCATATGGATTAAATATAATCTGAGAGTAGAATAATCTATTTATTTTCGTTTTGAATTGTTTTGTTTAAAATTAGGCTAGACATTTCTACCTTTCTAGATGTAGCCTATTTATCATGTCTTTGAGAAACGTGCAAAGCAAAAAGTTCATGATTTTATTGCTATGCCTATGTTTGCTTTGCTTCTTATTTATTAAATCCTGGGAATTGGTTGATCAAACATTGATTAAAATCAAGATGCAATTTATTAAAAACGAAATTCACTTTAAAGAAAGCCTTTATTAAAAAAAACAAACTTAATGGAGTGGTCACAATCATTCTCCTTCAGAATGTCAATCGGAGAATCACGCAACTATGAGAAATATTGCGAAATCTTGTGGCTGGCACCACGAAACGTGCTCCATTATGGGACAAACGAGCTAATAAAGTATAAGATAAGATGACAAAAGGGTAGCCTAAATAAGTGCAGGGTTGCGTTGTCTCTGTGTTTTCGTGCATCAATCGGAGTGTCTGGTAGGCTATGAGAAAAGTGAGAGATCTTGTGGCTGGCCCGACGCTTAAGAGCTACGAGATGCGCTCCAATACGGGCAAAAGAGCGAATAAAATATAAGATAATATGTAAAAAAAAGTAAATAAGAGATGGATTGCACTTTATATGCTCTCAGAGTGTCTGGTTCACGTAAACAGTGAGAGATCTTGTGGCAGGTCGCTTAAGAGCCATGAGACGCGCTCCAATACGGACAAAAAGATAAATTATAAGATAAAATCATAGGCGTCATTTACGGGGGGGGGGGGGGGGGGGGGACATGTCCCCATAGATATGTATGCATGTCCCCACCACTTTTTGCCAGGGTAGATTTTGTACCCACCACTTTTGAAACATCTCGCGGCGCCTACTCGAAAGAGAAAAAAAATAATGAATGCGTCATTGTACCCAGCACTTTTGAAAATGCTCTTCCGAATACGTCTCTGTCCCCCAGCACATTTCAAACCAAACCAAACTGACGCCCGTACACAAGAGCAGGATAACACTGTCTGTGTGCTCTCGTGTATTAATCGGAGTTTCTGATAGTAAACAGTGAGAGATCGTGTGGCTGGTGTGGCTGGCGCGATGCTTAGAGCCACAAGATCAAATGATAAATAGATAATATCCTGTAGGGGTAAAAACTTGCTGGCGAGTGGCGAACATGACTTCTTTGTCAGAAAGATGTCGTTGGTGTAGACACTTGTCAATCAAACATGTCTGACCAACAGAGAAGCACCCGCCCACTGCGGAACGTTTGTGTCAAAATGATTCAATCAAAAAAAAGTTTGAACTTCAAAACTTTTTGCACTTCAAAAAAAAAAAAGGATTCAATCAAAACAATTTGAAATTCTAAATTTTTTTCACTTCAAATAAAAAACAAAAACAACGAAAACACATTCTCTTCAATACTTTTTTTATACACGAGGTAAATAATTTTTTTTTTTTGCTTTTGAAAAGTTTTTTCTTTGATTGAAAATATTTTTTTTTGATTGAAACAACTTTTTTGGAATTGAATGATTAAGACACAAATGTCCTACCCATGTATGGCCCAAACACAAAAAAGATTACTTCAATCAAAGAGAACATTTTCAATTAAAACAAAAGGTGTTCAAATGCAATTTTTGGAGTCTCAAATATTTTATTTGCATTCAAAAATGATTTTCTATATTTGAAAATGTTTATCTTTTCATTGAAGTGACTTTTGTATTGATTCTGTTGTTTGTTTGTTTGAAGCAACTTCTTTTTTGATTGAATGATAAAGACACAAATGTCCTACCCATTATATGGTCCAATCAAAAAACAATGTTACTTTAATTAAAAAGGTTGCTTTAAACAAAAAAAACCGGACTTCTATCAAAGAAAACATTTTCAATCAAAGAAAAGCAGTGTTCAAATGTATTTTTTTGAGTCTCAAATATATTTTTGGATTCAAATACTTTTTTTCTTTGATTGAAAAGTTTTTTTTTCATTGAAGTGAAGGTTTTTTTAATTGAAAATATTTTTTTTGATTGAAGCAACATTTTTTTTGATTGAATAATAAAGACACAAATCTACCTTCATACCGTTCAACCTGAAGAGGGCATCACTAAGACGTTTTTACACCATATATTGTAGAAATAAAACACTTTGGGCCCTGTTTTAACGATCTGAAACGCAAGTGTCAAAGCGCATGGCGCAAGTAACTTTGTGGGCGGGTCCCGGCACTGTTGCTATTTTCCCGGCGGGATAAATGCCTCTTGCGCCTGGCACAAATCTAAAAGGGGTTGGTCTGAAGTAGCTTCATTATTCATAGGTGTGGTTTGGGCGTAACGTGAAATAAACCAATCAGAGCGCCATCCAACATACCCTTTAAGAACAGGTGCGCATGTTGCATGACGGATTGTTATTATAACGGCGGATTTACCAGGCGCGCGCCAGGAGCGTTCACAGCCGATGAGACCGACGTTCTTGTCAGGACAGTGAAAGACAGAGAGGTGTAAAGACACAAGGCGGTCCGATCAGGGGGGGAATTTGCATATCGTAATTCATAATTTATAATTAATAATTATTCATACAGATTTAGATCAGACCGGTCTTACATGTTAATAAATCTCCCATTTAGGGAGGCTTATTAATTTTACCCATATGCATACATGTGCATCCCCGCACTTAACCACAAGTTAATTGTTATTAATTGCAAGGACCACATTTTACAAGACAGGCAAATAGCTCAATTAAGTTATAGAGCTTGTGAAAACAAATTCTGTGGCCACAAGAATTTAATTTTCCCAGCTCTATAAACAAATACCCTCTTAGGTATTTTTAGTTCTGTAAAGCGTGTAGCTTATTAACTGACACTTCAGGGGCTTGTATCATGAGCGAGATAATGATTCAGTCAGAAATTAGCATAATTGTATTTAATAAAGCAACTACTTAAGCATTTACTACGTTACAATGATACATGTATTTACAAACATTAAAACACAAACTAAGACGACGCAGGGCGTTTAGACAATGGATACACATAAGTGAGTTGGAGGGAGAGAGAGAGTGAGAGAGAGTGAGTTACATTCACCAAAACAGTCAGTTAACCTTTCTGAACACCACGGAAACACTTTCTTAATGCTTCTTAGAAGCATAGTATGTGAGCGGAGTGGAGTGGGAGCGGAGCGAGGAGTGGAGCGGCATGATTTTGAATGGAGCGCGGAGCGGATTTTTTAAAAGTCGGAGCGTCGTGGTTTTCACTCGCTCCGAGCGCGCTCCACTACCGCTCTATCACGAGGACAATTCATGCCAACGGCTCATTATAGAACTGCATTTTTAGTAAGGATTCACGTGTTAAACACATTACACTAGCATGATACAGATGGATCACTCAAATCAGAAAAAAATGTGAGGGTTATGATGACGCCGATGGACATGAGTGGCTGCGGGAGGTTATAGTTATCAAGCCTGAGTGGGCACCACGATCTCATGAAAGTGCGAATCTATAGCACACATTTTATTTCTCGTGCCTATTATTATATGCCAAAAAATTGTTTGTGCGTGCAAATGACGCACACTAAACCCCTTGGTTAGGATGGGTGTGAAGTGCGTTCTTGCCATTAAGTGCGTATCGTAGGCTATGCCCACGAGAAATAAAATATAGATAGCCTACGCACTTTCATGAGATGGGGCGCTGGATCGGGCGGGGTGAAAGCACATTTTAAACAGGTAACACTTATTCACCAACGCAATCGCTTTCTCACTAATGCATTGCATTCAAACAAATGTAATCATACAGTCGGCTATCTGTCAGTATTTGATTTTAAATGAGCATGAATCTGTGAGAAATGTAGCGACCCGTAGATAAATAACTGATGAAAACGTAGTTATTTTCTTCTTTCCAAAATGTGCTCTGCAAAAAGCAGCAATGATATTTAATTTATAATGCTGATAACCTGTAATAAGCATAGCATGTCATAGGAAAAGTTTGCACACTATCCAAATCCAATAAACAACATTGCAACTATTCTCCTAACGTTGTTTTTTTTATTTATTTACTATGCCTATGTATCTATTATGATGAGGAGACATTTTGTGAGATTTTAAAGCATACTTAAATACTTTATTCGGAATTTCCTTGGGGAGCGAACACGGAGCGGTGTTTCTGATATCAGTGAGCGAGGAGTGGAGCGGGAGCGGTAAATGGTGAACCCGGAGCGGAGCTGGAGCGGAGTGATTATATAATGCTTGGAGCGTGGAGGGGAAATTGTTGCCGCTCCACTTCGCTTACATACTCTGCTTAGAAGCGCTAAAAGAAGGTATACTTGCAGAGCATATTTTGTCTGTGTGAGTCGTGGACTCGTTGCTCAGCCTGTTCGGGCCGCGTGTCGACTGGAGGTGCTGTCCTGCGTGCGCGCGTCACGTGGAGCAGCGTTTTTGCACGGCCCGTCCCGGCGCGTGCTTGGTCGGTTGCTTGCGCGTGGCTCCTTTGTTCCGCCGGGATTCACGTGGCGTTCATTGGCATTCAGCGCGAGTGTTTGAAAGGCTTAAAGTCTTTACCCGAGGAAATAGTTCGGCAAAGTCCACTTCCTTTCCTGGGAGACGAACTTGGTAGTCCATTTAAGGAAAAGACGAAACTTTTAGACCAACAAAAGGAAAGATCCATGGTTGGATCAGAGTCCCATGAGGTTTACATGCTGAAGGAGAGCAGGAAAGTTCAGAAGAGAGTGGGCGGAGCCGCGCTCCCACATTTATCACCTTGGAGAAGTCCATCCCCTTCCTGTTGGCTGGAGCCAATCGGAGAATGGATGTTGCACGCGCGAAGCCTTCTTTTATGGTCCTTTGTTCTCTAAAGGGATGCACGTGGGCATGTGTGGGAGGGGTGAGGAAAGCTTCAATGAAGAAACTGTGAGCACATTCTGGTAATATTCAAGTTGTTATCGACGGATAATGTACTTGTCCATCTTAATCTTCCCTGTACCAGTTGGTGCACTCTAAAAAATGCTGGGTTGTTTTAACCCAACTTTGGGTCAAATATGGACTAACCCAGCCGTTGGGTTAAATTTTTACATTACATTTTTAACCCAACATTTCGGGTTTGTCCATATTTGACCCAAAATTGGGTTAAAACAACCCAGCATTTTTTAGAGTGTGGGTACCAGATATGCCATACATTATGTTGGTTAGTCGTAGTTTGTAGAGTTTAAAACACTAACCCATTAGCATTTTCAAACAACATCGATCAAACACAAAATAAAAGGCACATCGTGAGATAAGGAGATTGGATGCATTGTTCATACAATTTCTCAAGAGAATATATAACAGAATGCACATGTATGTAAATAAGGATTCATTTCTCCTTAGTTAGAATTCAGAGAGAGGGAGAGAGGGCCAAACTTCTCTGAAATTCCTTTGAGAAGTTGCGTTGCCTAGCCAAAAGTCCTTACAGAGGTGACGTTGTATGGGGATGGGAGAAACTCTCACACATCAGCGTCGGTTAAACATTATAGCCTATACGTATGTTTCTTGCCACTATTGTGCAAACAGGTCTGATCCAGTACTACAATTAGCCTTAAAAAATCGGTAATTCGGTTTTTTCATCTTCATGTAAACCACAATGATTTCCCTCATGTGTTAATATTTTTCCTTGTTATAATGTATGATTTGCAAAAATAAAAACTACTGCATCTGTGTTGATGAGAGAATCAGTTTATGCGCGTTGTGTACCCGTTACATTGGGCAAGCATGCACGCTTAAAATAGCATTATGAGCAACGTGGAACGTGCCACTGACTTTAGACCAGGTTTTTTCTGGTCAGTGGCACAATTGTTTTCTGGAAGTGTAAAATAGCACCAGGGAATGTTTGTGCCGAAACACGCCTCCTTTTTGCGCCGATCCGCCCAGGGGTGTGCAAGTTCATTCCCTAGTTTACCGACGTGCGTCTGTGGAGGGGAAAATACCGCTTTGCGCGCGTGCAAAATAGGAATGAGACATGCGTTTGTGTATAAAGTCATTTGCGCCAGGTGCAAGATAGGGCCCTTTATTCCCAAATGTTAAAAAAGTTACTCGAATCTATGATCAGCATTTAAAAAGCCCCATTCTTACAGATCATTAACTAAAAAAGTTGGTTTAGGGTTTAGTTACCCTTCAATGTTCATGGTGATGTGAAAAACATTATAGCAGGTCAATGTATTGTGATTATAATGTGTTACAGAACAAATACAGACAAAAATAACTTTTTGGAAAAGCTTTTATTTAAAATGTAGGCTAATGTAAACATTTATTTGTTTAATGGTATGAGTTGTGTTCAGGGCTTGACATTAACTTTTTTGCTCATTAGCCAATTTGGCTAGTGGTTTTCCAAAATTACTACCCACGCAGCACTTTTACTAGCCACATTTTTGTTGTTGGAAAATTACGTTTATATGATTAAAGTTGACAAAGGGGCTTTAAACGTAATAAAATTTACTAACTCTGTTGTAAAGCTCCTTTTTTGAAAACATGTTATCTATTAAGGCCAGGCAAGTTTATTTATACAGTATAGCACATTTCATACACAATGGCAATTCAAAGTGCTTTACATAGAAGAAATTAAAATAATCAAAAGGAATCAGAATAATTAAAACAGTTTAGAATAAAAAATAAGAAATAATGAAAAATAAAAATTATGATAAAAATAAAATACAGTAAATTAAAACTATTTAGAATAAAATAAAATGCAGTAACAGTCGGACGAACAGTGGCACGGTGCTCATTCAGTAAATGCACAGCTAAACAGATGTGTATTAAGATACACATACAGTAAAATAGCTTCTTACATAAAATAAAATTGCTGCATCATTTTTTTGTTTTGTTTTTTAACAGCAGTATATACTGTAATACAGGGTAGAATAAGTATCTGCATTAGAAACAATGAGCAAAGAATAATTTATTTTTTCTAAGAAAAAATCCACAATTAAGGCAACAGGATTACAACTTCATATGGGCCTATATGACAGTTTTGGGGACTTTGAATTGTTTGTTTTGCATCAGTATTTCCTCAGAGCTCTAACTTAATAATTATCATCAACTGGAGATATGTGCATCTGAAACAAGTATAGGGCTACAGGTCTTTATTTTCCAGATTATTCCCACAAACGCATCTCCTGCTTTCTTTCATTGCATGATTAATTTTAAACATAAAATGAACTCTGACAATATAGTTGTGATATGACGTGGCATAAGGGCAGCCCTGCTAGTAGTAACACCGTGTCCATAAATCATGTAGACTATTTTTTCTTTATATCGGCCACGCACACTGACGAACGGACTGAACGCTGTGTTGATTTGTGTGTGCATGCGAAAAGTCGCGTGTGGTGGTGTGATTGTTTTACAAAAGTCTGGATGTCATATTTGGCGCACGCACACTCGCGCAGCGGCACGGCAGGAGAGCGTGACACGCGCCCATGTTCTGGATTCCCCTGCTTTTAAAAAATATCGCTATATTATCACATTAAGTTGATAATTAAACGCCGAGTCCGCGAGTTTAATCTTCTCTAATTGCCATTCGTTTGTTATGTCAAATGTCTTTTGACAAGGCTACAATTTTTCAACACGCCAAAGTGGCTAGTAGGAGTGACTGTGTTACCCGCCATGGGTGAAATCCACCCGCATTTGGCAGGTTGGCGGGTGTTAATGTCAAGCCCTGGTTGTGTTAGAGAGAGAAAGTGAAGGTGGAAGAGAAAGTGTGTTATCTGTTATGTAAAAGCATAGATGTTAATGTTGTGAGTACATTGAGAGCTAAGAAAATGACTCGTTCAGCTCAAAAGAGGTGATGGATGGCCTGGGGAGAGGAGACAGTGTCCTGCAATGTCCTCTCAAAGTGAGAAATTAGTCATACCCACCTCACTCAGAGAATAAATGCTCACATGCATTCACATCAGTCACATGGGCAAAGAGAAGTCTAAGCAAAGAGCATGATATGTGGTATTCTGTCCAACCAAGTGCAATCAGATTAAACACTTGATCAAAAGTTGCGATACTTGCCTGGAAAGATTGTTGTTCAAACATTAAAAAGCCCATGATTCCTCAAAATACCAACTAGACACAATTAATTTGACATTGTCATTTGACACAATAAATAATACATACAGTTGTTACTGTAATTTTGATAATCAAAATTATTCAACTCCCTTGACCTGCAAGATATTTTGCTGCCAAAACATTTTTTTTTTAATGAAAACAATTTAACAAATGCATCAGTCTGTTTGTATAGGTTGCACTGAAATTACAGTCATTACGTTCCTGTGTATATTGTTTGAATGACGGTGGTTGGCCAGATATTGTGGTTTGCGATAAGTGGTATGCCATACGGAACCGTTTGCCACTGAAACTGCTTTATAACGCTCCAGTGGGGCTCGACAGCCTTTATCAAATGGGTTGGTGCGTATATATGGTTGGATTTTGGTTAGGTCTCTGTAGAGGTCAGTAAGCTGGGCTGAGTTGAGTGGGGGACGGAGGGGGGTGACTCTGGGACGCCAGAGTCAATGTCGAGCCCTCTTGAGGTGTCGGGGGCTAGTCGATAACATTTTAAAATTTGAAAAAATGTAAAAAGACAGTAAATTTTAAAAAGACGATAACACGGTGTAGGCAACACCGATTTTTGTGCTTTTGTCTGTACTGAAAACACTCCAAATGTATAAAAAAATTAGCTCAATTTTAAAATTGACCGGAGTTCTCCTTTAAGAAACTGCTAATATCTCCCGTTTAGCTCTCCTTCTCTTAAAGGGTTAGTTTACCCAAAAATGAAAATTCTGTCAGTATTTACTCACCCTCATGTTGTTCCAAACCTCTATGTGTTTATTTGTTCTGCTATACACTAAGGAAGATATTTGGAAGAATGTTTTAATCAAACAGATCTCAATCCCCATTGACTACCATAGTATCCTACTATTTTTTAAAACGCCATTGTTTGAATTTTGATCAACGACTACCTGTTGCTCTGCCAGAAGGAGTAATAAACACAATAGTGAATGCCAGAGCTCTTTCTACTAGAAAGCTCTATGTGTCTAAAAGGTCTGTGTTTTCTAAATGGTGCACCGACAAAAATCTGGACCCACGGAAATGTGGGGTTTCGTGGCTGCTCGTGTTTCTACAAGAGCTGTTGGATAAGGGCATGTCCCCATCCATGCTCAAAGTACAGTATATGTGGCGGCTGTCGTGGCTTTCTCAGAACCTTTGCACAGCTAGTCATTAGGAAAAAAACGAGCTGGTCATCCGCTTCCTTAGAGGAGTTTGTCATTTCCTATACGGGATATTTCTGTAGTCCTCGAGGCCTTTAACCCCTTACCGTCTGAATTTATATAGCTGTATATAAAAAAATGTTTTATGTGTGTTTTTGCCTTTAAGTAGATGGTAAATAATGTTGAGATTATCAATTTCACTTTTGCACAACAAATAAATAGAAATTTTGGTATGTTGCAAATCTGCAACAACGGGCATAATGGTCAATTTGGTATGTTGCAAATCTGTAACAGCGGGCATTAATGGTCAATTTGGAGTCTATTTGGTATGTTGCAAATCTGAAACAGCGGGCATAATGGTCAATTTGGGGTCAATTTGGTATGTTGCAAATCTGAAACAGCGGGCATAATGGTCAATTTGGGGTCAATTTGGTATGTTGCAAATCTGCAACAACGGGCATAATGGTCAATTTGGTATGTTGCAAATGTTCCTGACCGGAGAAATCCTCGTGCCTAAACAGGAAATAAGTCCGTCACTTTGAAACAAGTGCTTGTCGAAGGTCCATAGGTCCGTAGTGAATATGCACAAACCGGCATTGGGGGAATGCAGACGTTATCTCGGCTGGTTGACTGAGTCAAATGGTTTGTTGCATATTTGCGACAGTGGGCGTTAAGGGGTTAAAACTTTCCCTTTTGAACCACTACAATCCGTGGATTTAAAGTATCTTTCACTCAAAACCGTTTTTCTGACAGCCTTGTCATCAGTCAAACTGTGTGGTGTCTTGAGTCTCGTGTCTTGAGTTCGGGCCAAATGACTCCAAGTCATTCTCAAACCTAGACACGGCTATGACCCTAAAGTGATTGATACTCCCTTTAGAGCGCAGGTCATTTCCCTATCGGCTCTCCCAGCATCCGAT
This sequence comes from Pimephales promelas, assembly GCF_016745375.1. Next base: position 16,824,896 of record NW_024121765.1, read on the forward strand.
AGCGAATGCGATGCTAATCTCCTCTGCCTAGTCAAAGCATTCATTTTCTACACTGCGCGCTCCGCCTCTTTCAGACTCACAGAGCAGCTATTTGTTTCATTTGATGGGCGCACTAAAGGTCTCGCCCCCTCGAAACAGACACTGCCCAGATGGATAATGGACGCGAATGGACTACTTACATGTCGAAAGGCATGCAATGCCCCTTGGGTGCCAGGGCTCACTCCACTAGAGGCATGGCCTCATCGTCGGCATGGTCCAGTGGGATTTCCATTCATGACACGTGTGGCGGTGGGCTGGGCTTCCCTGTCCACCTTTGTCAGATTTTACAATCTGGAAGTTCCCGTCCTGCAGGCATAACTTCTGGCGGTATAAGTGTGAAACTCTCACCACAAACAGCTTTCCTGGTTGAGCTGTACTATTGGGTTGCTATGTGTTTACACAGACCGGCCCAGCCGCTCTGAGTACCGCAGCCCGCAGCCCCGCCCTCTAAGTACATGTGCTGGCCCGCACTGCTGCTGGCCACCTATTATTCCCACTTATCAGGGATCCCCAGGTTCCCCCTAGGCTCATGTAGTGGATGTGTGGTGCGCATGTCATTGACAAAAGGTTCCAGTAGCGTAAGCTAGCTTACGCAATACAAGAAAACCTCTCCTAAGAGAACGTATTGGTTGCCTAATGTAACCTCGGTTCTCTCTTGAAGAGGGAACGAGGATTGCGTAACCGGCAGTGCTCGCGCCAAGAGCGACTTTCACTTCAATCGATGAAAACCAGGGAAGCAGCCTCTGATCCCCGCTTATATACACCAAGCCACAACCATTCTGGCGGGGGGCGTGACATCACCAGGTTCACTGATAGGCTGCTGCAGTTGCCACAGAGCAGCCTATGAGCTCGCTAGATAGCCCGCTCTAGGTCTGGCAGCTGTTGCACTGCGTAATATCTCAGAAAAGATGAATCTTTCCCGTAGTGTAAGCCAGCTTACGCAATACTCAAAAATTTCCCTTTTCTAGAGAGAACCGCGGTTACGTTAGGTAACCGATATGTTTTGATGTTTGTCAGTTGATGACGTTTCCTTGTTGCCATCTGCTCTCGGGCGCGCTCCAGTCTTTCATTGCGACTCGAATGTTTATGTGCACGCGCATTAAAACACTTCAAATGCACGCAGCATATAAATAAACATCTAGAATTAAAACATATAACATAATTAAAAATATAATTAATATTAACCCAGTTTTAATTTAGTTTAAGAATTTAACAACCTCTGTATTTAATTTGCAAAAGGTGCTTGCAATATTGTTTATACCATCATTTGCTTTTGATTTTATTTTTATTTTTAACATATATATATATAGATGTCCATCAAAATCAAATAAAGATGTCCTGAAAGTGCTTTTACAAGTTGTAAATATGAAAGTAATATTGATTATAATAAAAAAAATATATATAAAGTAGCTTTAGAAATGGCAAACAGTGCAAAAATAAAAGTAGCCTACATTGCAAAAAGTCACTTGATTAAAACATACATAATCATTAATAAATGAACTAACTGGTGCTTTTGTTTTTTTGTGTGACCCTTTAAGATTTCTTCTGTTCCTGTTCAGAAGAGCAGGGAAAAAGTGAAGCATGGAGTGCTATTTGAATGCATTTATTTGTTTCTGTTGAAAAAACAACAACAACAACAACAAAACATATACACTCATAACGCAACATCTGTCTAGCACATGTTATGTGTTGCTCCTCAATGTTTTTATTTTATTACTTAGTAATTAAGTATAGGTTCCCGTAAGGTTGTCACAAAAATGTGTTTGACCAGCATCATTAATGAGATCTTGCTGTTTGACCAGCATCACCAGCAAGACTATGTTGGTAGACCAGCATCATTAATGAGATCTTGCTGGTTGACCAGCATCACCAGCAAGACCATGCTGGTTGACCAGCATCACCAATGAGACCTTGCTGGTTGACAGGCATCACCATGCTGTTTGACCAGCATCACCAGCAAGACCATGCTGGTCCACCAGCTAAACCAGCACCAAACCAGCATAGATCAGCATGGAGTGCTAGGCTATTTGAATGTATTTATAGCTTCATATGACGTCACAACACTCTGTTGCCATGGCGCAAAATGCAGATGGAGGGCAGAAAGTGATAGGAAGCACTATAACAAACTCAAAATGCCTATGATTTGCGTCGTTTATGGTTGCTCAAATCGATCAAACCACGTGGAGTTTTTATGGAGTTCCAAAAGTTGTTGTTCATAAGGGGGGAAAATACAAGAAATTGACAGAAAAACACCGGGAAAAATGCCTTGCAAACCTACGTCTGCGGGAGGAACCGAATAGGAAAATGCCTGTGTGTGTGTGTGCAGTGATCACTTCGTCAAATGTGAGTTAATACATTATTTATGTGGCTTATTATAATTACATTATCCAGGTGTTTAAATACACTTATGTGGCTGTTTGTGTAACATACCAGTTTCCGAAGACAAGGTAGTTGGTATCTTCCGCCTCGATGGCAGGCAAATCTCTCAATTCAGTTGAAAATCAGTCCTCTTCATAACGTAAGGGTCACGTCCAACATATGTTTTGATTTTCTGTTTATATATTACTCTTGAAATAGCGTCTAAAGTAGTACAGTACGGACTTTCCTCCATCTCGTTCATTGCGCTCTTCACTCCCTGCCCTCCGTCTGCATTTCGCGCGTCAACACAATCACGTGACTGCAAACCACCTATTTGCTTATTTGTGAAATAAAATAATAAGTAAAATAAGAAATAAATATACTAAAATGTATTTGACAAATACATTTACATTTAATATAAATTGAAAATATAATATAAATATAAATACCCTGCAATTGCACTTTTGCTATTCTAAATTGGTATAAAGTCTTCTAAATTGTTTTAACTATTTTGGTACTTAATGCACTTTAGTTATCCAGAAATAGTCCTAAGGTCTATACTTTATATTCTATATTTTATATTTGATATTCTTTGTATACTCTATATAAGGTCTATACTGGTGTATAAACGCAATATCACACTTGTAGTTGTGCAATATATGGCTACGTATCAGCAGGGCTGTGATTGCCAACGACCGAATGATAGCACAGCTACTTGTGTGATATTGCTTACATATATAGTGCAAGTTGTGTTCTTTAAATCTCATTATTTATTAAACATTTTTATGTCTTATCAACAGTTGTTTGTTCTTCTATAGTAGGCTATCTGTGCATCACTGTTGTGCTCCAGCTGCAGATTCTCATGAAATCCATCTGTCAAATACAGAATGTGAATGTAAAGTTCTGTCAATTCCATTTAAAATTCAATTCTACTTTCTTTTGGGTGTGGCCAACTCAATTTAAATTCAAACTTATGAAACTTGGGGGACACTGGCTTTCTAAAGAGGACAAATGGCAGATGATCCTTTCGTTGTTGAAAGCAGTGTCAAATGTCCACTAGATGTCGCTTAAGCCCACAATTTTTCGATTTATAGTTTTTATTATTCGCTTTGGTACTGCTTTCACAAGCAAGACATACATTTTCAAAGCTCATTGTACTAATATCACAAAAGATCATCAACGGTGAACTTTTTTCAAACTTTTCAGAAGAAGGGAGACAGGTGGCATGGTAACACTTTAGAATACTGTATCTTACTTACTGCAGAATTATAATAAGGAATTATTGACGAACTAATAGGTAATTCTTCATTAACTACTTCTTCACTACTGTTATCTACTAAGGAAGATGTGTTAACTAATCAGTATGTAATATAATTGTATGATTGTGTTAAGTATCAGTTAGTTAATAAATAACTAATGAATTCTGTCATACCTCCTGAAGAACTACTACTAATTATCTACTTATTAAGGTTCAAGAAATATAACTAAGAAGTAATTACTGAAGAGTCATACAAAACTAACCTCAGATTATTTGTATATTTTATATACACTGTGTGTCTGTTTTCCTCAGCATAGAATGCCACTGAGTAAATTCATGTATTTGAGGCAACGACTGAGGGAAACTGAACATATTGGGAACTTATAAGTAATTAATAAATAAGTATCAAATAATTCTGCAGGAATTACTTAGAAGCTGGAACAGTATTCTAAAGTGAAAATATAGGGAACCCATTAGTAATTAATAAAGAATTATCAAATAATTATCCAGGAATTAGGCTACTTATAATCTGAAACAGTCTTCTAAAGTGAAAATATAAGGAACTTATTAGTAATTAATAAATAACTTTTAAATAGTTCTTCAGGAATTACTTAGAACCTGGAACAGTATTCTAAAGTGACAATATAGGGAACCCATTAGTAATTAATAAAGAATTACCACATACTTCCGACTCAAATCAAACTTACTGTAATTTTTTTTATTTCATTTTAACATGTATAATACTGTTTACATTTAAACTCATTTAACAAACATTTTAGAATAAAAAAAAAATACTTGACTCCATAACCTGCCCATAACAGTGCACAGCTCTGAGAACAGATTTTAACATCTGATGTAAATAGATTTAGCTAGCTATAGGGTAACTGACATCGTGTATGTTGCCTTGCATAAAACAAAATTATTTACAGCACAGTAATAATTTTATGGATTAAATAAAACGTACACAAATCTGTATTTCGCTAAAGAAATGTACCAAATCGGCGGTGCTGAGAACTCTCCAGAGGAGGATGCAAATGCCCGCGCTCTTGCGTCACCAAATCACTGTCAAGTCACCCTTATTTATATAGCGCTTTTTACAATACAAATTGTTTCAAAGCAGCTTCACATAGATAATAGGAAAACAATGTTATAATAGTATTGTTAAATTAAAATTAAATGTTAAATGTCCCCAACTAAGCAAGTCAAAAGCCAATGGCGACAAAGGCGAAGAGAGGTGAAAAAGGCAACAGTGGCAAGCAACCAAAACTCCATCAGGTGACAGAATGGAGAATTCAATTCAATTTCACAATTTATTTCACAATAACTCAGTACATTTTACTTTGACAAAAGCAGTTGTTGGGGTATAAATAGTATAGATAGAAGCAGTATAAATTATGCAGTACATCACACATTACAATTACACCTACTACTATAGTACACCATAGATCAATGTAACTTTCCCAACAACTGATCAGTAAAGCAGATATATTCTATTGTGAAAATGGATCCCCAAGAAGCAATAGCTTATAAATAGGGGTCCATCCCACCACCAACACCTCCCCACCCACCTATCATTGGTAACCAGAGCGGACCGACGTAGATGCCATTAACAAATAAACTTTAAATTATGAGTATTTGGAATACAGTTACTTTCATCAGACAAAAATAGACAGTCATTGTACCTTTGTACTTTAAATTGAATTTATCCTCATATCAATTGAGAGGGGTTCCCTTGGGAGAACCCAGGCTCAGTGTATGTGGCTACCACGATATTGCCGGAACTTGAATGGTGCAAAAGAAGTTTAAAATGTATAAGAACTAAGTATAATAATAAGGCGTCATATCTATGATATGTTTTTTGCTTATTTGCAGATCACAGCCTATAGGTAAATGTCTGCACTTATCTTTCTTATTAGTGCTGAAGAATGACAAACTGACTACTGTGTATGACTGTTAATTAGTAGTTACTTAGTTATTTTTCTTGAACCTTAATTAATAGATAATTAATAGTAGTTCTTCAGGAGGTATGACAGAATTCATTAGCTATTGATTAACTAACTGATACTTAACACAATCATAAAATTATATTACATACTGATTAGTTAACACATCTTCCTTAGTAGTTAACAGTAGTGACTTAAGTGTTAATAAAGAATTACCGGTAACACTTTATAATAACTGCACGCTATTACAGTTTTTTTTCGATTGCTTACACACTAAAATTAGAACTTTCCCACAATAAGCGAAACCTTACACTCAAGGAGCAAAACACCGGCCTAGATTTGCACAACTGTAAGCACATTGTCAACTTCACACTTTTTGCAAAACATTACACACAGTGATTTGCAAAACACTAAACACACTTGTATGCATTTGACAAAGAAATTTATCATGATTGAATTTCCTTGCAATTTTAAAGCAAAGGCTTTCAAATAAACACACACATGAACCAATTGGTTAAACACAGCCACCAGGTGTGCACACACACTGGTGCTTAACTGTAGACACACCAATCAGGTTTAAGTACTATAAAAAGGCAAAAGGTAAGTTCATCTGTCTTCAAAATGGACAGTGTCAGAGGAAGAGGGAGAGGAAGACCTGGAGGAGTGATAGGACATGCACAAAGAAGAAGACAACCAAATTCAGACAGGGTCAAGGTCCTGCGGTGTGAATATGTGGTGGTACGTTTTACTGTATTCACTGACTATATTGTGTACTGCGCGCACATAACCTTTTTACGTACTGTACATGTAATTTTTACTATACACAGACCTACAGTATATTGATCTACACAATGTGATCTTTTGCTGTATTTCAGAGAGTTTTGCAAATGGATGCCGAGGAAGTCCTGCATGAGTCCCACATTTCATCAATACGCAAAATTTACAGTTCAGTATTTTCCACCATACTCCCTTCTTCTTACAGTAAGGGACTATGTTGAGTTCTTCTCAACATGGCGGTGGAAGGTTTATGATCTCTGGCCCTATGTCCAGATGCCCCTCATTCAAGCTATGAAGGAAGCATGTGATCAAATTGAAGCAGCATCCATGGATTCGTCACTCAAAAAGATTCCTCCCATGTTGCCTTGCAAATGAAAATATAGCATAATATATGATGTTTACGAGGCCCTGTGGCCAGAACCAGCTTGGCGGAGAAATGTTTAGTACTGAACTGGATATGTAATCTGTTACAGTATTACAGTATGTACTGTAAGCTTATAGTACAATGCTACGTTCAGTAATACTGTATGAAAACTGGAAAATGTTTTTTTTTTGTTGTTGTTGTTGTTGAAATGTTCAGTATTGACTGACTTGAGTACATGAAAAGAAATAAATATTTTCATTAGTCTGCAAAATTTGTGTCATGTGGTGTTGGAGAATATTTTTTTTCACTTTCTCTGTAAATGATAAAAGTGTTTTAGGTTGAGCATAGGAGTGTTTAACTGATTCAAACAGAGTCAAACCATACGATGGTTGTGTTCATGTTATTTCAGCAAAATAAGGTTTTTATAAGACATTGAATAGTTTTGAAAAAAGTGTTCCATTTTGCAAATGATCTGAAGTGTTGTGCTACTTTGTTGTAGGGTTGTGTTAATTGTGTGTAGTGTTTTGACAAACCGGGCCCTGTTTTCAAAATTGTGCTTAAGCAATCGAAAAAAACTGTAATCATTAGCTAAGCATGAGTAAACAGTTAATTCATCATTCATAAAGCATTAATAGACATTAATATGCAGTTTATAAATATAGCTATACATACTTTTTTCTTGATTTATAAGCATATCTATAATGCGTTTAATGCTTCTATTTTCATACTTTGTTAATGATCAATTAATAATTTCTAAATGAAATATAGCATTATTTACAAACCAGTTGTTTAAGAGTTGTCAGTCATTCATAAGATCACTTAGAAAGTAAATATACTAAATACAGGTAGTTATAAAGAATTTAGTAGTGGTCAGTTAACTATTTTTGTGAGCTAATCTAAAGTGAGGACTGTTCATGCTTTGTAAAGCATTTATAAAGGCGATTTAAAGACTTATCAATCTTCTAAACAGTAAAAAGTAACAAACACAACGCAGTGATACAGAACATAGAAATATTTAACAGCCTTTAAAAATGCTTTACAAGGCATGACTAGTCCTCACTTTAGATGAGCTCACGAACATAGTTAACTGACCACTACTAAATGCTTTATAACTACCCAAATTAACCCTTAATTACAGCATTAATACATGTTAATAAAGCATTTATTAACACATTAAGTAACCATCACTATATGTCTGAATAATAAGATGTATGAATGTACATTAAAATAGTTTATTAATAATTTACTTACTCGCTCTAAGAAATCGTATGAACCACTGAAAACTCTTAAATAACTGGCTCATAAAAAATGCAATTCTTCATTTAGAAATGATAAATTGATCATTGATAAAGGATGAAAATACAATTATTAAACAAATTATACATATGCTTTTAAATCAAGAAGAAAGCATTTATAGCTGTATTTATGAACTGCTTATTAATGTCTATTAATGCTTTATGAATGATGAATTAATGGTTTACTCATGCTTAACTAATTATTATTAGCGTGTAGTTATTATAAAGTGTTACCGAATTACCTATTAGTTCTTCATTAATTCCTTATTAGTTATGCAGTAAGTAAGATACAGTATTCTAACCTATATATTTTATAACTTACACCATTGGTTATCCCAAGCAATGAATGATTAATGAGTGGCTAATGAACTTTTTGTACAAAATTAATTACTGCTTTCACTGGAGCTTCAACTTTTTCACCTTTGCTAATTAGCACACTTATCTTATAAGTGTTATTAGTTAGCATCTCTTGGCCTGGGGGGGGACTCCTCCAGCTGAGCAAGCAGTCCAGAGGAAATGGTCTGTTAAACATCACCATGTAGTTCACAGAGCTAGAAACTGGTTACACGATTCAGTGAAATATATGGCTTGCATATAAAACATCCTTCAGTTTGAGCTGAGCGATGTTCCTTTCATGGCAAATCTGGTAAGAATCTGCTATATCAGCGGAAATAACTTATATTACTGCTTATTTTAGTTTTTTTATCTTCTTATCTCTGTCTTTTCTGTCTATCGTGGGTTATGATACAAGTCAGAGTTATGCAGGTATTTCAAGGTTATATGTGTACTAACATGTCTGTGTACTTGTTTTAAATATTTTATTTGCAATTAACACAACTTCATTCAGTGTGTGAAAGTGTTTCATTGTTTTAGTTAAATTTGTCGTGAATCATGTAATTCTTTTGAGTTAATCTTTCACATCAATTCACATAGCCTACTCCTTATGAAGGAACATGCACGGGAGTCAGGAGTTTAACCACAGTATACATCACATTTTAATATCTAAACAGCACTGAACTATATATCCAGGGTATATGTGCACTTTGAGGGTTTACTGGAACACAGAATTACCCACTTTGTTTATACATAACAGCAGTATGATTTATGCATTATACAAATAATTTATATGTGGCAATCAAAAGTTATAGTATCAGTATAGAGTCTATTGGAAAAACTGCCTTTAGAAAAACAGCTCATGTGTAGACTTGTTCAATTGACTGAAAACTGCCTTTCGTTGCACATGCTCAACAATGGGAGCAAGAGAACTAAACAAACTCATTAAACTGTATTTGTAAGTGAGGAGCATGGGAAAGTCAAAGTGCATTGTGATCATTGTGTATGTCATTTGATCAGTCTGGAAATGTCACTTATACACCATAGTAACCAAAGAATCATGGTGTGCAAGAATTTATCAACAATACTGGGACATTTATGTGCTCACTGAAATGAAACAAACACAAACAATTCATTCAAAAATTATGTTTTCAAATGAACGGGTATTGCAATGATTTGTTTGACTGCAAGGGTGTGTAAATTATGGTGGACGGGTCATTATGAATCCTTGTAAACAAAGCAACTGTTTAGTTGTTTAGTTAAAAGTTTATCACCGATTGTGGAGTCAGGTGTGCATTTCTATTAGGGCCTAACACTAAAATAAAAACAGTCAATTTAGCCAGTCTTGTTTGTTCAGCACATAAAATACATGTTGTATGTCAAAAGTAAGAGACAAAGAGAGACTAAAGAGTGAAGTAAAGCTACAAAAAAAGAGAATGGAGAAAAGTTGGGAGACAATGAGATCAGGAATAATGCACAGAGTGATGGTTCTGAGATCTGGTTTAGAGTTGCACAGTATACTATACTATATACTGTACATACTAAGCTGTTGGCTCAAAAGAACTCGGAATTCAACCTGGGTCATGTCCCAATTACATTCTTGTCTTACCCTACTATTCCTCTCAGTGTGTTCTCAACTTTCCTACAAAATAAAGGAAAAGTGTCATATATCATTCTGGGATTTGGTATTTATCTCTATATAAACTACAGGATTGTTAAATAAATACAGTTCTTGTGACACACTTATTGCTTTAGTTATTTGTCTTTTCAGAGCTGTGGCTTCAATTTCATTAAACAATGACAATGCTTCAACTTTTATGTGGCTTAAGCAATGCTGTCCAGTGAGCCAGACATCATTGTTATATCTCCCAAAGGAACTGCAACACTGAGAGAGAAAGGAATATCCCAATTGACAAACATATCAATTTTCCTCTGAAGGCCTATTTTAGGTTTTCATATTCCATTAACTGTTAAATGGGAATTTGCCAATTATTCTTACATATTCGAGTCTTTAGCGACCTGGATCTATATCTAACACGGATTAATCTCTACCTAACGCGATAATTTAAAACTCCCCTGTTATTAGAGTAACAATTACATAGATTACATTGTCTTCTAAATTTAACAATAAAATATAGCTGCGAGCAGCGATACCCAAGCCGGTGGCACCGCAACCCCGGTTCCTTTAGTTACCTAAAGGCACTGGGGTATATATATATATTATATATATACATATATACATAGCTTATATATACATAAAATTATATTAAAAGATGAAATTTTAGTCTTCAGACACCATGTACCCATCCTTTAATGGCTTTACATTTCTTTTAATGGCTTTACAATGTAAATGGAAACTTTACATTCAAAACAATGTTATTTCTTCTCAAAATGGTATTTTGTTTTCAAATGACACACACAAACCATCATATGAATAGACATTTATAAGAACCAGTTGAACACTGATGTGCTCAATGTAAAACACTATGATTACAGTTTTTTTCGATTGCTTAAGCACAATTTTGAAAACAGGGCCCGGTTTGTCAAAACACTACAAACAATTAACACAACCCTACACCAAAGTAGCACAACACTTCAGATCATTTGCAAAATGGAACACTTTTATCAAAACTATTTAACGTCTTATAAAAACCTTATTTTGCTGTCATAACATGAACACAACCATCATATGGTTTGATTCTGTTTGAATCAGTTAAACACTCCTATGCTCAACCTAAAACACTTTTAGCATTTACAGAGAAAGTGAAAAAAATAAATTCACCAACACCACATGGCACAAATTTTGCAGACTAATGAAAATATTTATTTCTTTTCATGTACTCAATTCAGTCAATACTGAACATTTCAACAAAAAAAAAAAAACAAAAAAAACATTTTCCAGTTTTCATACAGTATTACTGAACGTAGCATTGTACTATAAGCTTACAGTACATACTGTAATACTGTAACAGATTACATATCCAGTTCAGTACTAAACATTTCTCCGCCAAGCTGGTTCTGGCCACAGGGCCTCGTAAACATCATATATTATGCTATATTTTCATTTGCAAGGCAACATGGGAGGAATCTTTTTGAGTGACGAATCCATGGATGCTGCTTCAATTTGATCACATGCTTCCTTCATAGCTTGAATGAGGGGCATCTGGACATAGGGCCAGAGATCATAAACCTTCCACCGCCATGTTGAGAAGAACTCAACATAGTCCCTTACTGTAAGAAGAAGGGTGTATGGTGGAAAATACTGAACTGTAAATTTTGCGTATTGATGAAATGTGGGACTCATGCAGGACTTCCTCCGCATCCATTTGCAAAACTCTCTGAAATACAGCAAAAGATCACATTGTGTAGATCAATATACTGTAGGTCTGTATATAGTAAAAATTACATGTACAGTACGTAAAAAAGGTTATGTGTGCAGTACACAATATAGTCAGTGAATAAAACGTACCACCACATATTCACACCGCAGGACCTTGACCCTGTCTGAATTTGGTTGTCTTCTTCTTTGTGCATGTCCTATCACTCCTCCAGGTCTTCCTCTCCCTCTTCCTCTGACACTGTCCATTTTGAAGACAGATGAACTTACCTTTTGCCTTTTTATAGTACTTAAACCTGATTGGTGTGTCTACAGTTAAGCACCAGTGTGTGTGCACACCTGGTGGCTGTGTTTAACCAATTGGTTCATGTGTGTGTTTATTTGAAAGCCTTTGCTTTAAAATTGCAAGGAAATTCAATCATGATAAATTTCTGTGTCAAATGCATACAAGTGTGTTTAGTGTTTTGCAAATCACTGTGTGTAATGTTTTGCAAAAAGTGTGAAGCTGACAATGTGCTTACAGTTGTGCAAATCTAGGCCGGTGTTTTGCTCCTTGAGTGTAAGGTTTCGCTTATTGTGGGAAAGTTCTAATTTTAGTGTGTAAGCAATCGAAAAAAAACTGTAATGGAAAACACTTCTTCTCCATTCATCATAATGACTTAGGCCTTTTTTGTTCAGTGTTACACTTACTGCAGATATTACATACATAACTGTGTTGTAAAATATTTGAGAATATTGTTTTTTATACACAGAACACACAAATACACGGTAACAAATATATTTTATTTTTCCCACAAAATCAATGGGAGATAGATCCAACATGTTGTACACCCCAACCAACACAAAGTTGCACATACAGTGGTCTACATACAAAACAACAGAATTTCTTATGCTGTTACAGTAAAAAAAAAAAGAAATAAAAAAAATATCTATGCTGCATCCTCTCTTTGGTTTTGGTATTTTATGCCAAAGCTCTGATCGCTAATTGTAAAACTGTGTGAAATGTGTTTGCCCATGTGACGAGTCAGTTTGAATATTTGAATGGCAGTGTGTTCCTCATGAAAACAAGAGATTTTCTGCATGAAAATTGTGCCAAATGCAGAGAATTGTGTGTAGTGTTTTGAAAAAAGTGTGTTTTTGAACTGCAATTTGAGTGTAAAGCAAGAATTGTGCTTGTAGTTCAGTAGAATTGGTTCAGGGGGTTGGTGAATGAGTTACATGTTGTGGCCATTGTGTCTCAAGTACCAGAAAATGTGTGTAAACAAGCGAGAAAAACTGTAATATTCATCGATTGCGAAATCATGTTAAACACAGAGAGGATAAACAAAAAATGTAACTTAACTCAATGTGAAGTAAAAGTTATCGTTGGCGAGGTGGAAAAGAGTAGAAAAATGTTGTTTGGAGGACACAGTGTGGGCATTACTAATGCCAAAAAGGCACTTGAGTGGCAAAAGGTTTCAGACGCCGTAAATGCTGTAGCCTCACAACCTCGGACTGTGGCCGAAATAAAAAAGAAATGGTCGGACATCAAAGTCGAGGCAAAAAAGCGTGTAGTCATTAATTCAATTAGAGAGGTGGCCAAGGAGTTGGGCGAAATCAAGACTATCCTAACTGAAATAAACTGCACAATGAGGGAATTCTTAAATAATATATTTTTTCCACACCTTTTGTTGTGAAGATGATGCGTTCACTCCGAATCATTCCATTTAATCGCCACATCTTCTAAGAGTGCAAGATCAGCCAAGTGCGTCATTATACGCATTGTGATGGGCATTTTATTTACATCCATTTAATTCTGCATCTGACACTATGTCGTTTATAATCTAAATGGGAAATAGTTCAGCACAAATGTAATTTCTTGCAGCTTTCTGAATGATTGAGACATACGTCATACGTTAGCCTGCTTTATCAAAAATAAAACGAACTAAAGGCATATGCATGAATACCATGATTCCGTAGCTGATGAAGATATTTTTACGATGAAAACAACTTTCCCCAGTGGACAAATAATACATCTATCTATTTATTGATCTATCTACCTCCCTAATTAGTATCTATCTATCTGACAGACTAATTGCTATATCTGCTCCGTTAGATGGACATAGGCCTATTGGCGAGAATATTTTGTACATTATTTCGTTCTGTTTACCATCTTATTTATAAGGATGAATTGTATATGCCAATATTATTGCAGAACATATTTCACTTTCTTTTTGGAAATATGGGTTAATTTGCTTTTCTGTTACAGATCGATCAAATGGGTGTTCGTGTAGGCTGTTAATTGTAAGACTTGCTTTGTGAAGTCTTCATGTTATTTATGAGAGGCAGTATAGCCATTTATTTTACACAACCGTCTACAGTTTCACACACTTTCACGTGTTTTTTCCAACTGCCGACGGTGTCGCCATTTCTCATTTCACCCGTTTTTGTGCGTACGCCTGGGTCAGAGCTTGCGTGAAGGACCAATTTGAAGGCACAATTTACTGTCAAGTTTGCTTTTTATAAATACCAACTATTGCGTAGAGAGCGGCGTACACCTTTTGTTTATAAATGAGGCCCCAGATCTCAACCCAATAGAGCATCTTTGGGATGTGGTGGAATGGGAGCTTCGTGCCCTGGATGTGCATCCCACAAATCTCCATCAACCGCAAGATGCTATCCTATCAATATAGCCCAACATTTCTAAAGAATGCTTTCAGCACCTTTTTGAATCAATGCCACTCAATCAATTGAAAATCCGGCCCTGGACATTCGTTGGTGGAAGAATGTGAACATGCCAAACTTGTGTTTCAGTGCGTGCACTACTTTTACCATATGATTTTTTTTATTGACAAAGTTCAGGAGGAGCACGCACAGAAAATTAACACGAGAGGAGAGCAATCAGCAATCAACGAGGAAAGGTATATATATCCCAGCAGTCTCACCTCGTTGCACTGGCAGTTTGCTGCATCCCTCCACCGCCCCTTTCTCCTCACTTCTTGTCATAAGCACGTACATACCGGGGGGAGTACTAGGTTTCGGGCTGAATTCCGAGCTCGAAGCCCAGCAAGCCAAATATACATTAAAATTGTTCCCTCTAATTTTATGTAAGTGTGAACAAGAGAAATATTTATGTGCTCTGGCACTGGTGAGGGTTCACATTACTAATATGGCTATCCCATATGTGTATTCTTCCATGATACCCCCCCCCCCCATGTATAGGCCAAATTTATCCCAATGACATTCCATATGTTGTACTGCCCAGTCATCAGCCCAGTCCATATGTGTCTTTGTTACCTCCCTTCAGGCAGGATGTGGCTTCCGCAGCGTCCCTTCCTTCCATTGATAGGGTACACTTTCTAAGTGGTCCTGTGGAACATTAGTGACTTCCCTGGCCTAAGCCCTGCCATCTCCATTTCAATGTGGAGGGCATTAGTGGTGTTTTTATGGTGACCCCATTCAGTCGAACGTCGACTACGTTGAACGTGAATGACTGACAGGAAACGTCTCGGTTGTGTATGCAATCCCTATCCCTGAAGGAGGCAATGGAGACGTAGTACACTTGCCGCTATTGCTGGACCACCACTGATTCCGAAGTTACACTCGACTATTCAGCGAAAAAGCAACTAGTGTGTGCATCCACTTCCGTATTTATACCTGTGCCATGGGGACGGACTGTGTGATGGAAGTCATGCACGCCGCCAATTTCATTGGCTCGTTTCAAAAGTACTCAAAGATGACTGGCTCCCTGGTGTGAACCCATTCAGTTGAACGTCGACTACAACTCTGTTCCCTCCTTCAGGGAACAGAGGTTGCATGTGCAGCTGAGACGTACTTTGTGTCCTTGAACACACACATATGCACAGACTTCTGCTCTTCCTTCTCATGGGTAGGCACATACACATAAATAACTATCAATTACTGTACATCTCTGCGAATACAGTATAAGTCATTTCTTATAAAATTGTACACACTGCATTATATTCAGTACATTGGCTAAATATCTGTAAGAAAAAGGTGTCTACAATAGACAAGTACCCAGGGTAATTGCATTGCACTTTATATAGAACTGTACAACAGTAAACAGCAAATCCATGAATGTATTTACTGACATTTCGTCATATTTAAACTTTATTGCACAATGCACACTTCTTAATATTAAGCCAAAAATTTGTTTCAATATCTATATTAGAAAAGATAGTATGATCTCTGTATAACATCGGTCTTTCAATGCAAGATATGTAAAGTGTACCTAAAGTATACTTGAAGTAGTCCCACTTTAGCATGTATATCTTTAGTTGGAAATTAGCACTGTGTCTGAATAACAAAAATACAATAAGTACAAAATTAGTTCCATTTTGGCAGACTTTAAGTATAGCAATTTAGTAAAAGTACATTTGCTGGGTATTTATATTAAGTTATGTAAGCACATAATAATGTAAATGTATGTGTAGTATACTTATCATAAAATAAATGTATTTAAATTATATTTTAGTAAATTTCATTTTCACTGGGGGGTCAATCATTATACTCTTAAATTGAGTTTAAGATCAAACGTTGAGAGGGCGTCTGAGGTATAGAATAATATATGTAGAATAAAATGCTAAATAAAATGCTAAATACATTTTATTTATCCTCTTTCAGGGGTTTCAGCAATTTACTTGCATAAAGAACCAATTACTGTTGCCAGGTGTTAAGGCAAAAATTCAATAAACAGACATCACTTCGTAAGAGACACTCTGAGTCAAATTAATAAAGGAAAAGGTTTATTATTCTTGCAAGAACAATAAGGCTCAGTCACCAACACAGATTACTGCGAAGTGGAGTGACGCCCAGAACACAGGCCGGGGTGAAGACTAAATAGCCCTCCCCAAGGTTATTTACTGCAAGCCGAGCCTTCTCTGTAAATTTCCACAAAGTTATAGGATTCATGATGCCAGGTTAGATTTACTAACCCCCTCAACCCCTCCCAGTCTAAGATGACCCCTGACCCGGCCGGTCCTCTGGTGCCTAGCTCCACTCTTGATAAGGGAGAACAATTAATACATGTGAGATTAAAATTTCCACAACAATTCCCCCCTGTTTATCATTAGGTTACCCATAATCATAATAATAAACAAAGACAAATTTTAAGCCCAACATCACATTTATACCCTTCAATTGATTTTCGCATAAATGATCACTCTGCTTAAACATCTGTTGAAAAAAATAGTATTTGTAAAAGAAGAAAGCTTAAGGCTGTTTTTGCGGAGTAAAGCTCCATTAATTGTCTAGCAAGCAAGTAAAGCATTTTATTTGAAGCCGGGCTAAATGAATAATCACTGTTATTGCACTCCTGATAAAAATCAGACCCTCAGTCACTCCAAATATATAAGAAATAGGTTATAGATTAGCAAGAAAAACAACCAACAAAACCCCATAATTGTTCCAATATGATATTAAAATACACCAAAATGCAGCAGTCCTATATCGCTACAATTGGCAGTACCGTCTGGATTATCCAGTACACCCATCCTCCCCACATAGACATGAACCACCCAACCCATGCCCCATTAGCATGTTCAGGCTCCTTTACCACCTGTCTCATGTGTTCAATCCACCAGTTATGTTGTCACTATAGTCTGCAATGTTAAAACAAGACTTCTAATTCAATTTAGTAAGCCCTATTAAATGCCGTTTAACAAATCTTACCAGATAAGACTTGTAATTTTATCCTTTCCTGTAACCAAATTAGTTGTTCAAAATGAACTCTAATATCTCTAGTACAGACACATCGATCAATACATTTCCTATATTTGCACCAATCAAATCAATACTTAGTTTGATTCAACAGATTCTCCTGTTAAACTTAAACCATCAGTTAGCAGGTGGTTCCTCCAGGTGTGTTGATCATCTCGTTCGCCCCATGGACGTTCCATGTTCACCAGGGTGACACTTTGCGTGCCGTCGCAATGGTCTTCCCACGTCGGGAGGGAGGCTGTTACTAGCACTAGCCTTTGACCCCTCACTTTATGCTCTATTGGATGGTTGAGGCCTGTTGGTGTTGTCTTAAGGTGAGAGGCTTGGACCCAGTTGTCACATTCTCTGATCCTTTCTATTAAACACACACACACACACACTCATACCTGACTATGAACTGCATATTTTCATATTCAAATCTTTCGAATAAGATTTTAAACTTTACATTTTCTTGTAACCTTTACCTAATTTTACATGGTTTCTGAACCATCTTTCAAAGCATGTCTGTTCATTATTCAATTGAATTTAACAAGGTCAGCTGGTTGTTTTGGTTCATTATCATTATTTTGCTTTAGCAGGCCAATAACAGAAAGACAGACACAGTTCCTTCCTCCACTCAAGTCTCTCTCACTATAACAAAATAATCTTTTCAACAGCCTCCTAAGACTGTAACTTAGACAACATTTAAATTCATTACAATATTCTTTGACCGCACCTTTGTTATCCAGACTTTTCTTAAATCTACAAAAGCTGTCTTCATCTTTAGTCACCACCATGTCTAACGACCTCCAGGAGTCAAAATTATGTTAGACATATTCTAAATCTACACTATAATTTTCCTTGCCCATAAGGTAACCGACATCCAAAGGTTTTGTTACTGTCTCCACAACAACTAATGAGAATCACTTCATGGCCCTGACTGAACCGCGAAAGCCCACTTCCTGTTAGCTCTTTATCTATAATCTCCATCAGGGTGTGGTCCCCTGGCATACATAGAGCTTGTCACAATGAGAAACAAGCCATACAGTGAATGCGGTTTCTGGTGAGTGGGATAGAGGGACTTACGTTCCTGGGGCAGACTGCCGTGACTCCTCACAGCTCCATCCCCCCTAACGATACAGGATGCTGTTGGCCTCGCAGACACCCGTCCACTCTCATACCCAACCTCACATAAACACCTCCATCAGGAGATGCCCAGTGTCTGCGTGATCCCCCTGCCTTAGGTTGCCTCCTATTTGGCCAAAGAAGGTCTTACCCGTCATCGAGATGACCACTCGTGCACACATGGTAACCGCCATTTTCTCAAAACCGTTTTCTTCAACAAAATCTGTTGTTTCTGGAGCTTAGGAAAAATATTCAAGAGTCACCAGGGCCATTCGGATTGCCTAATAGTTGTAACTTGTAACACAGGGAGACAGGTTAATAACAACAGTATTCAATCACTTAAATCCATTAACCATCTTAAAAGCAGCAACTAGCTACTCAGTGGATTTAGATCACAACCGAACATTCAGTGCACTTCATCTGTAGGCGGAGCCATCAGCCCCGCCCCCGTTTCATGGTGGGGACTAAGATTTTCAGACAAATAAGTTATTGGTTCACAAACAACCTAGTCAAAGATCTATCTAGTTTCGTCTATTATTATTTTAATGACTTCTTGAAAGTCCTTCAGTTTTGCTTTTAAAACATCTAAAATACAAATTGCCTCTGAATGGCAATGATTTCTCTTAACATTTCTCATTTCTCAATCTCAATTTTAATCGTCAAGTTCTCAACCATAGTTTAATATTTGACTTAAGTTTTCTCTTGGAGTTTATCAATCTCCAATTAGGATTCACACTAACTTTGACGAGGCAAGCACTCTCTGCTTGTGATACTTTTGCAGTTATTGTAAATCATCTGTGCGATTATTCTCTCTATATCATCTAAAACCTTTTTAAAATGTTTAATTAAAACACATTCATCCTTTTAGTTACTTTGATATATTTTGCAACTTACATTTGTTGGAGTCATTCATTTTACATCAAACTGTAGGCCTATTCATCAATTCACTTTTAAAAATTACTATTATAGATCCTTTCTTTAAAAGGATTCACTTTAAAACTTCAATCTCTTGACCTAGTTTTTATCTCTTATTTCTCAGATGAAAAATGTTAATGTAGTCATTTAAACACGGATCTACTTCCAAACCCACATTAATACCAGAAATGTGTTGTCTGTCACATTTTAAAACACATTCTCTGTGGGCATTTACAGTTACGCGTTAAATGATCCTGCTGACCACAATTAAAACACTCTCTATCTGCTCCAACTTATTGCACACTCTTGAAGCAGTGTGTGACCCATTCAGGAATGCACACAGAGCCACTGATAAGCAGTTCTCTGTATTCTTTTACAGTCCGCCAGTGGCGGATTTAATCACAATAGCCCAATCATAATCTTCATCATTATTATTGACAGAACATTAATTTTCAGAAGGTGCATCGAAATGCTCAAAATATTCTAAGTTGTTTTCACAAAGTTTCTTGACTACTTTGGTCACACTTGTCCTGGGAAATTATCCCTGACCCAAAATTATCAAAATTTTATAAAACAGTAGCTTATTTCAATGTCAATCATCCTTACTGATTTCCAGAATCTTTGGACATAGCTGTCTTTACATTTTACTAATTTGGTATTACCATCAACAACACTAATTACAGAACAAGTACATATCTAACATCCGGAAGCCGGGCTGAAAAAGCAAACACTGTCACTGTACTCCCAGCATAGCTGGACCCTCTAGGTTCAAACAATGGTTGTCAAACCAAAATTAAACATAATTTCAATCATTATTTTACCACTAAAATATAAATTTGTTCCCCATTTTGTTTAATGAAACATTCTTTATCGTCATATCCCTGTTAATCATATTCAATGCCTTATTGTTTTATCTGAAACTTATTTTCATATAAGTTCAACTTAACCTGACTTAACAGTCGCTCATAAATAGTTCCATGAATTCTTTCAGAATTTTCTTTTCTCTCTACCAGCTTCCTCAAGCCAAATGTCCACTGTCTGTTCACATTTTTACATTCATGATGAACGCAGCCACAACAGCCTGTTTGCTTTTCGCTGCCCTGTTCCACTGATTCCTTCACTACTTTAGTCTGGTAGCGCTCAGTGTTCCCTCACTGGGAAAATCATGATACTTTATCAATTTTTTCTATATCCACACATTTCTGCCCATAATGTTTTCTCATTTGGCAAAACACCGGTCTATCATATCTGGCAAGCTTGCTCTGAGATTTCCCCATACTGGCTGTTTCTATTTCCCCCGTGGATTTTCCTTTCGACGCGTCTAATAATCTGTCGGACGTCTCCAACAGATCCGATCTCTTAACCCAAGATCGGTCAAGGTGCACTACCAGCGCTTTATCTACTGGAAATCTTTTGACCCCGCTGCAGATCTTCAATTACCCCACAGATTAGAGCCCACCTGAAATCTCTTGACCTGCTTTCAGCTCTCAAGTGATCTCGGACCGTAATCTGGGCGAAATCTCTGACCTGACAAATGTCAATTAATTTCAGATTTACGAAAACTCAGTGTCCATATGAAATTTCTTGACCTGCCAACAGGTCTCAATTAATCTTGGACTACTCTCTTATTCGCAACCACCGAAATAGACCCCAGCCAGTACAGTTCCTCTCAATTATATACCCAATATAAAATGAATTTAGCTGTGTCTTACCAGGATGTCTTTTCTCTGTGCCTCGGGTTCTTTTTGATTCCAGTGGAGCCTCTCCTGGGCCTGATAGCGGTCGGCCCCTCTCTCTCAAGCTTACGAGGTAGAGCTGGAACTGCTCAGTCCAGGTGGCCAAACACCGTCCGCTCTCAGATCCAGAAGGCACTTCCAAGGAATCCCATTCTTCTGACACCAATTGTTAAGGCAAAAATTCAATAAACAGACATCACTTCGTAAGAGACACTCTGAGTCAAATTAATAAAGGAAAAGGTTTATTATTCTTGCAAGAACAATAAGGCTCAGTCACCAACACAGATTACTGCGAAGTGGAGTGACGCCCAGAACACAGGCCGGGGTGAAGACTAAATAGCCCTCCCCAAGGTTATTTACTGCAAGCCGAGCCTTCTCTGTAAATTTCCACAAAGTTATAGGATTCATGATGCCAGGTTAGATTTACTAACCCCCTCAACCCCTCCCAGTCTAAGATGACCCCTGACCCGGCCGGTCCTCTGGTGCCTAGCTCCACTCTTGATAAGGGAGAACAATTAATACATGTGAGATTAAAATTTCCACAACACAGGATACAGCAGAGGCTTGAGCTTGTCGGTCACCAGAACCAGTGCCAACCCAGAGCAGTATTCTCTTTTAGCTTTAGGTGTTCTGCATACTGTGAGAAAATTCCAGGCTAGTCTAATCATAGTGGATTTGGTGAAGTGCTGAAGATTGTGTTTGCATGATTGTGTGCTTGACTGAAAACTCCAGTCTAAAGATTATTTTTTCTGCATGCCACTTTGAGAATCTAGCAGTGTTTTAACAAGGAAGTCTAGTTTAGTGTTGTTAGATGATAAATATGTGAAAGACAGCAGCAAAGAAGCAGACAGCATTAGTATTATCAAGTGATAAACCAGAATGCACTTGGACTCAAAGGATCTTTTGAATGCTGAATGAAAATCAAATTAATGTAAAAAGAAGAATAATATTAAATTTAGATTTTTTATAAATTGCCTTACTGTTTCTCAGTATGTTTTACTACATTTAACAAGATTCATTCTGATAAACAATTTAGATAATTTTTACACGTTTGTGTTGCCTAACGGAGGAACCGTTAAGAGATTTGAGACTGTGAGTGGCATTTGTTTGTTTGATTTGTGAACAGTTTTTATCTAAATATCCCATTGGTTTATGGGATATACCCTTTGCCTGTTTACTGACTCTGATTTGGACTGCTCTTTTCAGTTGGTTTGCCTGATTGTAAATATATTTAGGGCCCAAGCCCTGAAAGGGCGAAGGCCCTATTGTTTTCCTTAGGATTCTTATTAGGGCCCAAGCCCTGAAAGGGCGAAGGCCCTATTGTTTTCCTTGGGGTTATTCTTCTTTTCTATTATTATTATTTTTCTTACGAATATTCAGGCACTTTTGGGGCCCTTAACATGCTCGAAAACTCTTGAAACTTTGGACACAGGTCAGAACCCGTGGCCATCAGGGCCGGGCTGAAGATGGTACCCGGGCGTGGCAGGGGGGCTCGACAGCGCCCCCTTGAACGGGTTCCGAAAACTTGATCCATAAATCAAACACGCTTGCATGTAATAATATGAAACTCGGTACACATGTAGATCTCATCGTTTCATATATACTTCATACTTTTACTTTTTACCACAACCCAACAGGAAGTCGGCTATTTAGGGTTCTTTGTAAAACACACACAATGGAATTTGAAATACTCCTCCTAGAGCACTGATCCTAATTCGTTGAAACTCGTTAGCGTGAAGTTAAGACATTGATGATGAAAGTTTGTTTGGGGATTTTTGATATCTCGAACGGTTTGGCCGTGGCGTGGAAACGAAATCATGGCGAGAAACGTGAAACAGGAAGTGTGTCATAACTTCTACATTAACTGATCTTGATGAAACTTCATCACAGCAGTGTATTCGTTGTAAGAGGCCGATCACATGTATGTGACTATTGTGAGTCAAAGTTATAGAGCCACCAACTGGCAGCAGGAAGTGTGTCACTTTCAAAATCCTTTGAAATCACCTTCTTATTTTTACCCGATTTGATTCAAACTTCATCTGTATAATGTAAATACATGGCAGATGAAGACCTGTGAATGGATTCTTGATATCTTTGAAACTGTTGCCGTGGCAACGCATCAAACTTTACCATTCTTTTAGGATGCTTTTGAGACCCTTAGCATGCTTCAAATTGCATGAAACTCGTCAGACACATCACATTTATTAGCCAGTAGACATGTGCAAAGTTTCAGAAACGGGTGTGATGAGGGCTCAGTAGAGCCACCTTTTGACAAAAATGGGGTTGTTAGTTTTATCTACAGTTACAAAAATCGGCATGTACATATTGTACTCCTCAAGCCGGACAACTTCCTCACTAATTAGCTAGCTATTTTGGTTTGAATACGGTGAGCCTCTCTCTGAGCCTACTGTACGTTTCTTTATGGCAAGCCCTTTTAACATTTAAAGCCCTTTTGACTATCCAGAATTAACATTGTGGATATCAACAACGTCTTTCTGACTAGTCGTAATTACATTTTGGATAGTTTGTATTATCATTTAAGATATCTGTAACGTAATTGTGACTAGTCGAAACGACAGATAGAGTATGGCAAGCCGTTTAATGTTTAATCATTTTTAACCTACTAGTCTCTATTTTCATGCTACTGTTGTAAAGAACGATACTTTTAAACTAGGGCTGTCAGTTTAACGCGTTATTAATGGCCTTAACGCAAACCCATTTTAACGGCGTTATTTTTTTTTATTGCACGATTAAAGGCCTTTTTGTCCTAGCAAACTTTGTAGTTTTTTCACATGCTTTTGCAACAGGACGCGGCATGTGTCCTGATCCATTTCGGCGTCTCGCGCTCGTCATCCACTTAAAGCCGGCTCGCCAGCCCAAAAGTGTGTTTGCTGCGTGCCTGTTGTTTTGTTTCTGTTCTAGCTAGATCCGCTTGCGCTTTGGTAGAAGAAGCAACAAAACGTCCTCGTGCAGCGCAAGCCATTGAAATGAATGGGTTCAGAGCGCAGCACGAGGACGTTTTGTGCCGCACACACTCGTTTCGGCTTGCAAGCCGCCCAAATAGTAACATTACGTTTTGAGTGGATGACGAGCGCGAGACACCGAAATGGATGCCCTTAAAAGATTCTGAATGGAAAGTTTACTTTTAAAAAGTTGCCAAATTGTCCCATTGACAAGACCAAGTGATCTGTGTGTTTGTCATTGTGAACTGAGCTATTATCATCACAGCACGTCCAGTCTGAAACACCACTTGATGATGGCCAAGTAAACACACAAAAACACACACACACACAGATGATGCGAATTCTCCACCCCCTCATCAATATCAGGACCTCGTCAGTATTTCTTTCACCCTTTTATTGATAGACAGTGTTACAGTGTGTGAGATATTATTTATATATGTTAGTGTGAAATTGAACACTATTATTTAGTTATTAAATAATAATATTTAGAACACTATTATTAACACTATTAACACTGTTATTTTCAATAATATTAATAATAAAAACATTTGCAATAAACAAGCCGATCCACTTTTCCATGTTGACAAGAGCATTAAAATGAGAAAAAATAATGTAACAAAAAGAAATCAAAAGACAATTAGAATAGATAAAAATGTGCGATTAATCGCGAGTTAACTATGACATTAATGCGATTAATCGCGATTAAATATTTTAATCATTTGACAGCACTACATTTTATTAATTATATTATGTATCTGTATTATTGTTATTTATTAATATTCATAATCAGTGTATTATCTTATGGAGTTTCAAAAGCATGAGTTTGAATGCATAAGAAGAGATAGCACATGTCAGGGGGAAACTGTATATTGCTTAGAGGTATGTGTGCAAGTAACATGTTCACTCAGCATACAACATGACATCATGACTTTTGCGTAAACATATACGCCACTTTCGAGTCAGGTGGCGTGTTATCTCCACGCATTTTGTGCTATCCGCGTGTATCCGCGTGTATGCGTATATGTCTACGCCATTAACGTCCGCGTCATTCCGCGTGTCTGAACACGCAGTCAAATCTCCAGTCATAAATGCCATTAACCCCAGTGACGGTTAAGTTTAGGTATGGGGTTGAGGTAAGTCATATCTTTTTTTTACCTAGGATGGTAAGGGAACAGTCATAAATGCCATTAACCCCAGTGATGGTTAAGTTTAGGGACGGGGTTGAGGTAAGTCATATATTTATATAACGTTAAGTCAACGGCGTTCATAAACACGCTGAAAGGCGATTATGCGTCTTGATAGCACGCCAAAAATGGAAATACGAATTGGCGTCTCATACACACGCTACTTCATGAGATCAGTCTGCAGCATAAGATGTTTCCACTGATGCAAGTGTAGCCTCTTTTACTATTTGTAGTGGAGATGAGTGGTACCCAGTGGGGTCTTCTGCTGTTGTAGCCCATCCGCCTCAAGGTTGTGCGTATTGTGGCTTCACAAATGCTTTGCTGCATACCTCGGTTGTAACGAGTGGTTATTTCAGTCAAAGTTGCTCTTCTATCAGCCTGAATCAGTCTGCCCATTCTCCTCTGACCTCTAGGCAGAAGGCATTTTCGCCCATAGGACTGCTGCATACTGGATGTTTTTCCCTTTTCACACATTTTCTCTGTAAACCCTAGAAATGGTTGTGCGTGAAAATCCCAGTAACTGAGCAAATTGTGAAATAATTGCTTAAATCAACTTTCTTTGCCATTCAGTTTGGAGTTCGGGAGATTTTCTTGACCAGGACCACACCAATAAATGCATTGAAGCAACTGCCATATGATTGGTTGGTTAGATTATTGCATTAATGAGAAATTAAACAGGTGTTCCTAATTACCCTTGAGTGTATACGAGGTGAGTGTATACTACTCTTAAAATTACACAGGGATTTATGCATATCTACTTTTGTTATCCTGTAAATAAGAATACTGTCAATAGCCTTCAAAAAAAATATTTTCGCCATGTTTTTTGTAATAAAATGTTATATAAATCAGGCTACGAATAATATATTTACAAATCCCTCAGAAATTTTCTTCATAATATAACTAGGTACAAGACGGGAAAGTTTGGTGTATATGGCTGCTACTGAAATGGAGATTTCGTACTTGGAGTTTGAGAGAAAGGTCATTTAAAAAAAATGGCTTATTTTTAGCATCAGCAAATGAGATTGCGCATTAAATCCCCCCTTTTACTTTTACGATGGGTTATTGATAAAAAGGAAATGACCATATTTGGATCTGACAGCATTGTATAGGAGAGAGAGAGAGAGAGAGAGAGAGAAAGAGAGAGAGAGAGAGAGAGAGCTTTTTAGCGGTGTGTGTGATGATGACAGGGTGCCAGACAGCGATCGAGGTGCAGCAGGATGACTTAGATCGCCAACGTTTGATGAATTTATGAGAAATCTACAGACGCAAACAAATAAAGTGTATTAAGATAAAGACCTAAATGTGTATTTCAAACTTTTTTTCACAACAAGTCTGAAAAAAGACAAATATCCAAAAATCTCAAAATTGACCAGTAAAAAAACAATATTTTCCCCTGCCGTGGCTCACCTTAATTACACGCAATATTTTGCTTGTGAATAGGTTGACAACGCTCCAATGGTATTCGCTGAATAAATACAACATTGTTAATGCTAATCATTATACTAGGCCTATCTCTCTTCAGCTGTTGCCACTTGTGATTTCCCTCTTGGAAATAAATCTGGAATCCTGGCACATTCAAACGAGTCCATTTATGACTTGGGCAACCCGGGTTATCTTCCAGTCCTTTGTTGTTGCTGCATTCAATGTACATAGCCTACATCTGTTCTCTGGATAAGCGAGTTACTGGTATACTGGAGTTTGTCCGTAAAAGGCAAATTTTCGAGCACTGCCATAAAGATTACTTAGAAGCACCCTATAATGATGCCATTTGCATAATTAAATGCACTTCAAGTTTTCTTGGAATGTCATTGCAATGTGTTTTAAATCACTTAAAGTGTGTTATCAGTATAATATTAATGTATGTTCAATACTCTTAAAGTGTAATTGAATTAAATATACAGAAAATAAATAAACCAATAAACGAATAAACCAATTGGCTGCTAGTCATGCTCTCTTTGACCTACAGGAATGCCTATATACTTGACATGACAAATGTGCACACACTAACCTGTTCTCTGAGTGAATAATAAATCATTCACCCAAATTACCTATTTATACATTAGTTTTTGGAAGAAATAACACGTCTTTTTGCTGTTGTGTTAATCATTAAGACTCATTTCGAGAAAATACCTTAATAAATCTTAATAAACCTTTAGAACATTCACTCTTGCCCTATTTCATTTGTTATAGCCATCAGTGTTGTAGAATAACCCTCTTAGTCAGGCCATGCAAGTTTGCTCCTGAATGGATCTCTTTGTTTTAAAGCATCTACCTAGGGGCAAATGTGACCTCTTGAAATACATGTGACATGAACTGAATTTAAGGTTCCTTGTTGAAACATCAAAAAATGTTTAGGGTTGCCTCAGCAGTGACCTCAGCAGTGATGCACTGCTGTCCAGAAACTTTCATCATATGTATGTGATGAGAGATTTGAGAATATTAGGAGTAAAGGTCAACAGCATCAACAGTTAAGAGCTACAAAGGTCATTAGCTCTGCACTTTCTAATACTGTTTTTGTAAGTCTTTGACTTTTATACACTCCAAATAGCATGAATATAGATGTTTTTAAAACCTCTATTATCTTTACTGCAATGCTAACAATTAATTTGAATGGACGATTATTGGCACAATGTAAGGATTCATTATCCAAAGAGTCTGTTAGATCCATGATATGCATTTATTTTATTTCAGTTTTTTTATTTTTTATTTTTTAGCATTTGTTTTGCAGACAGTCCAGATTAAAAACCTGAAATACAACAATCAGATTTCTGAAACGTATTGATTGGCTTGTTATCATCCCAGGTTACGTATGTAACCCTGCATTTGAGACACGGTGGGAACGCTCTTCGTTTCTGCATCGTGAAGCATATGTATAAACAGTCCAATGGAAGAGTGAGACTTCATAGGCGGGTGACGTCATAGACCAGGAAACTATAAAGCACCCCCGAAAACAGACCGCGACAGCTTCTGAAAAAGTCTGAAACAAGTCGATCAGGGCATGCAGGGAGTATGGCAGGCGAACACAGTGTCTCGTTCCCTCTCAGGGAACCAGGGTTACATAATAGCATGAAACAGCAAGGAGAAATAAAGTTTTTAAAGTGAGAGATTTTTCTGAAACCTCATCAATGGGTTTGAAGGGAGCCAAAGCCAGACCCAAAGCCACACCAAAGCCTGTGTGCGGTGCAGATCTCAACCTCAATGTAGCATGGAGAAAAACGAGAAACTAGAGGATCTTTTCAGATAGAAGTACCCCCCAGAGGGGTGTGGTAGGCCGATATAGCCGCCACGCAAACCTTTAAGGTAGAAGGAGATAATCCAGCAGAGAAACGGTCTTGCAAGAAATCAAGAACTGTACCAACAGGGCAGTTAACAGGATCTCAGTGACGTTCACTGCACCAGGTGGAGAATAATTTCCATAAATGTGTCTTGTTTCATTTCATCATCACCCTGTCTATTTAAATGCCTTTTGCCTTACTTCAGTATGAACTTCTTCTTACTTCTCGTTTGTTTGCTGGTTTGGTTTTCACTCTGTAAGTATTTTGAGCAGTTCCTGGTTTCTTTACATTTTCCTGAATTTTGGATTTCTTGTTCCTGTCTGCCTCAGTGGATTGTATTTGCAAGAGTCTGAGTCTGATTACAAGTGCTTGACCCCTCTGCCTGGTATGGACTATGACCTAGGATTATATTTGTTAATAAACTGCGTTTGGATTCTCACTCTCTGCTGAATGCTGTCTTACCACCACAACCAAATCATTACACATACCATGATACTTAATACCCATAACATTATTATAGATGTTTGGGGATTAAAGGAGAATTTCACCCATTTCAACATTAATCTTTATTGAAAGTGGATCATATATTTAGTCGAAATGTAAAATAATTTTTGAATTTGGTGCCCTCTTGACAGAGAAAAGACAGAAAATAACTGAGGGGGCATTTGTATGTAAGATAACAACTCCCACAATGCACCACATTGCACAGCTCTGCAAGCCACACCCACTAATCCGGAACTGCGCACACATCAGAGAAATCACTCTTCCATCTACAAGGCTAACGTTAGCTGTCACCAGAGTTTGAAATTCATTTCACACAAAATTTCTAGTTAGTTGGCTGTGGCGAGCAGGACGATCGAAGGAGAGGGACGTAAGAGGACAGCGCGAGTGATAATTAAAGACACCGCACGCCGGTTTCGCGTCTCTCACGGAGGAGCGAAAGCATAAAATGAGGAGTGACGACGGCAGATCGAGAGAGAAAAAGGCCTGATTTTATGATGTGTTTTGTTTCTGCTGTGAGTAACAGCAGTCGTCAATGAGGGGCTGCTGGCTTATACTTTCGTTTTATATTTGTTCATTTTACTATTAAAATGTTTAAATGTTCGCCGGTTCCCGCCTCCTTCTTCCCACAACAACAAACCCCGTTAACGTTACATTGGCAAACTCATTAGTGAATTACTCCACGTTTGTATTTATTTCTATATGGTGAATTACTGCATGATACCTGGATGTTCAGTCAGGCGAAACTAGTATGGTTCACATCACAACACTCGTCTGATTCAGAGCTTTCGTACAGGAGAAATTGCCATCGTTGAAATTCTCTGCAGCAAACGGACTCTATCTGTGTTCGTAGTTCACAGCGAGAGCACATGCACAGCAGTCCGCCTCAGCTCGAGCCAGTCCGGGCTACTTGACCGAGAGCACATGCACCAGCATACCGCCCAGCTCAAGTCAGTCCGGGCTCCCCACCGCGACAGGCAGCCGCCTGCGGTTCCTCCATCAGCCTCAGCTGCTCTTCACTATACTGCGACTCATAAAGACAGCCACGAACATCGGATTCGAGCAGCAGACTTTCAAAATCCTCTTCTTCCAAATCATGTTTAGTTTATGCCATCATTATCATACTTCCTATCTCCACAGCGTTTGTTAGCTTAGCTTCCAAACAAGATGGCTGATTATATCTGCTATACCAAATATCATACTGTGCCACCCCCATAGCCAACAAAAGTGATCCTAAAATACATGACAATACAAAATTGTATGTTTTGTTTGAACATAAATGTGTGTTGGCTGTGTGTGAGCAAAACCACACTAGAATGATAAAAATTCACCCAATGTTTTTTTTTATTTTTTTTTAAATCACAATAAATCATAAGCACTGTCTCAGAATGAGCTGTTTTCACTTCCAACATCAGAGCCACTGAAAATGCAGTGTATGGAGTTTATTTACGAAGGAAAGGCGCCTCTTAAACTTCCAAAATACGTTTTTCTGACTGATGGTTTTGTGAACGAGGGTCAATTCAAATCAGGACTTGCTTCAAAGTTAATCCTCAAGTGTGGATCGTTGCCTACTCTTCGCGATCCAACGTCACCTCCAGTAGTGTATCAAGTGTATTTTATGATTTTTGAGCACATAGTCATTTCAGCCGATGTCAGCCAATTCAACAACAAATGCGTCTAAAGTTGTTGTCGTCGTCGTAGGATGTCTGTGTATATAATTTAAACCTTATCTGTATAATGTGTAACCACATGTTTATAATTATTTTCAATGATATTGTTTTAAAAACTGTGTATGTTCTGTAGCCATCTTCTCACATTTGTCACATAAGCACCTGTGAGCCAAGTAATGTAAACATGACGCAACATGTCCCTCGCATAAATGTAATTTCGTTTGTATGCAAATGTATGTTTGTAGCAAAATTTATCACAGTATTTGTGTTCGTAGTTTCAAAAAATTGCGCCAACGTTATCACAGTTCTTTTTTTGTGTCTATGTGTGTGTTGCACATCCATAATTGCAAAAGGGATGCAATTACAACTATGTATAAGTACATAAATGTATCAAATAACCATTTTATGACATCCTGGTCCATTCTCATTTGTGTTTCTTCTGCCGGAGTCTCTTCATCATCTTGGTCTGATTCCGGTTCAAACATGTACGGCTGAACTCTCAGCCATTCTGCTTCTACCGACTGTTTATTGCCATAGGTACGCAACTTATGCCCTCATCCAAAGGCAGGGTGGGGATCATAGACTGTAAAAAAATATGGACGTAGTGTCCGTGACGTCACCCATAGGTTTCTGAAGAGCGTTTTTGAAGCCTAAAGTGGGCGGGGCCGACCGTCGCCATCTTGGCAGTGCGTCACCTCTCGTCACTACCGGATAAATTAAAATGGGCAAAGAGGCGGGACGTGGGTGGAGCTGAGGTGCTAATGCTATGCTACTGGCCTGTGCCCTCACGCTAAATGACAGCTGATTGAAAAATTAAAGCCAATGGTTAAAGTTCATGTTTTGCCCTTCGAAATATTATAATAGTTAAGACGTAACTAAAAGTGAGACTATTTACTTTACTTTTTTATGAACTTTATTAATCTCACAAGGGGCAATTAAGAGTATACAAGTACATTAACACGGATCACACACATTTCTCACAACATAACGTTACAAGCAGTCAACTATGTGCATCGTGATGCATTATTATTATTCTGCTAGTTAAAAATGTATTAATTACTTACAATATTGCTCTAGCTTGTGCATGTGACAGTGATTCAAGGCAAGCACACATGTCAGTCGGCATCTCACGTCAAGTTCATAAAGAGCTTTAATTCAGTCCATTACAATCTGATTTTGGCCGCCTCTCAGTTTCTCAGATGGGTCAAACCAAAGATATTATCTCAGAACGTCAAGTAAATGAACTAGAAATCCGCGCTCATTCAAGGGTGTGCATCTATTGCATGGAAGGAGAGAAAGCACTGAAATCATCAGACATCCATTAATTGCATGCGAGGGAAACAGCTGGAAACACAGCGCTGGTCGTTCTGTCCATACTCAACACGACGGAATCCAACGGCGTGCACGGGCGAAGGTATAATACATGTATTAAATTGTATGAAATAATCATGGAAAAGCACAAACACAGCTAAGGGTGATGCTAACAGACAGCAGACAAACGACAGTGAATGCGCCGGCAAGAATCCACCTGTCACTCAAGTGGCCACGCCCTTAATTATGCAGAACTTTAAGGCTTAAATATAATTAAAACATATGAGTTGTAAAAAATTCACCCCCCTCATAGTTGTCATGAAGGGGAAAATGAGCTTTATAGACCAAAGCCACTTTTTGCTCCAGGCTGTAAACATGTTTTTTTTCTGCTGTAAAGTTGGGCATTTTAACATGGGGGAGATACAGATTTGACTCCCTTCTGCAGCCTGCCTCAAGCGGCCACTCGATAAATTGCAGTTTAATTCACTTCCGTGTTGGCTTCAAGAGAGAGACGGGAAGGTTGCCGCTTGGTGGGGATATGCAGCTCATTTACATTTAAGGTGATACACACCAAAACAGATCTTTTTAAAACAGGCTCCAAAAATTACATTTTCAAATGGTTATAATAAATTAACTGTGGGGTATTTTGTGCTGAAACTTCACAAATACATTCTGGGGACACCTGAGACCAATATTACATCTTAGGCTGCCAAAGATGTTGGTCACGTGAGATGATGGACCCAGGGGCGGACTGGGACCAAAAAGTGGCCCTGGACTTTCTGGCCCACAGCAGCCCACCGTACGGTGGCAGAGAAAGCTCAACGTGCTGCAACTGAAGCAAATACTTGCAAATAGAAAAAAACACCTGCAAATTAAAAAAAACATCGTCATCAGTTTCACAACATATGTGTGTTCCAAATATAGAAATGCACTCCAAAAGTTCACAACACAGCCAAATACAGAAACGCGCTGCAAATAACACAGACCACAACAGAAACGCGCTGCAAATAACACAGACCACAACGGAAATGTTTGCAGTTAAACCAAATAGGCCCAAGTGACGAAGCGCATTATATGTGTGCATGTGTGTCTCAACTTTAAAACTTTGGACCCTACATTACCTAATATTTCTTATGAAACTTTTCTTTATGAAAAATTTAAACATAACATGAAACAATTTTTACAGTGTAATGGATTAAATATAAATTTCCTTCATGCTCTTCTCTATATTTATTTAGTTAAGTTTTCAGCTCATTGCTCTTTTCTCATTTGTATTCTGATGACATTGAACATATTGTTAATCCATTTTGAATATTGTATACAAGTTGTATGTCATAAAAATGTAATGTCTGTACGTTTTGGAAAAATAAAAAAATACAGAAAGTAGAATTTTAAGCTGTAAGGGGTTAGTCACTTATTTGGTTCCCCTGGAAAGATGTCCATTGTGGTCTGTGTTATTTGTGCGTTTCTGTATTTGGGTGGTGTTGTGAGTATTTGGTTCACACGTGTGTTGTGAAACTGATGAAGATGTTTTCTTAATTTGCAGGTGTTTCTATTTACATGCGTTTTCATTCAGTTGCAACACGTTGAGCTTTCTCGACCTCCGTACCACCACATCCCACATAATAACAAATTGGCTCATTGATGTGCAGAACATTTTTAAAACCACATATAGCATAAAAATATAACACAATACAAAGCTATATGCTATTTAAACATTTATTTTAAATAACACAACGTCAGTGGGAGCTAACTTTCGCCATCAGAACCACGTTCAGAACCTCTTGAACTGCTACTCTTCGCGCCAAATGAAAATATCTGTTAATTTGAAGCATTTCACACATAGATTTCACAGCATCTACCTCTAGCTAACAGTTGGCTTTAGTTCTCTCGGTGTTCAAATGGAGCTTTTTTCCCCGTGATACAGGTGACGACGCGAGGAACTCGGTTTTCATCTGCGCGCCACGGATGTCCGTGTTGTGTTTTTCCAGGACGTGAAAGGGGGCATGTTTCAAGATACGCAACGGAGCAGACCAAACTAATTAACAGGGAGAGACACATTCATTCACACGAAACGCACTCCTTGTCGGCCGCGCGATCGATTCCCTAGCCATTTGTGCTGAAAAGAAATGTAATATTATGATTTCCGTCATTGTTTTATATTTTTAATATTTGTACCAGGCCAGCCCACATTGGCCAGCGGCCCACCGGGAAAAGTCCCGGTGCTCCAGATGGCCAGTCCGCCCTAAACGCAATCTGGGGTGCTTTTCCCGAAAGCATCGTTTGCCAACTATGGTCGCAAGTTCCGTCGTTATCAGCATAGTTCAACGAGTCGGTGTTTCCCGAAACCATCGTTCCAACGAACATTTGGAAACAGCATCGCAAAGTTGGTTGGTTTGAACGACAGCTCTCGACCTGTGGTTAGAAGCATCGTTTCTATATTTCATGACATTTGGAAGTAATAAATCCTTATCTTGAGCAAAATAAGCAAGCTGGCATTCAGTTCAACCGGTGCCTTTTATTCAGCATACATACAAATGTATTTTAGTTTTTCAAAAGATTTGAAGTAACGTGTTTGAAGAGCATGTGCAAACGTGCTAAATGTAAGAACGATCGAGCCAAATATTGAATCTGGTGATAAAGCAAAACAACTGAGAACAATTCGAAATAGTCTTCAGGTGACATGTCTGTAATTTAACAAATCTAGCGTTAATTGGATCTCAAACAGTTTCATTAAAAGTAGTTATTACCATGTGCGAAACCAACGTGGTTGAATTTGCGACAGTGGGTTTCGGGAAACAGTCGTGACTAGCTAGTTGATTTTTTCAACGATGCATCGTACTATGGTAGTGAAACAAACTACGTCGTTGTACGGGAAACGCACCCCTGGTTGTTGAAACCGCATAGTTATTTTACTCCTCCGGTCCAAAAACCCGCTAAAAAAATAAACGAGTGAGAGCGTGTTATATATGACATGTTATAGTCAGATATGACGGCGCTACTGCGACACGCATCACATCGCAAATAAAAGTGAAAGTACATACGCTCAATCATCACAATCACACAATCATCTTCAAGTAAAGAAACGAAATGAACTTACCAGGGGTGCGTTTCCCGAAAGCATCGTTAGCCAACTATGGTCGCAAGTTCCGTCGTTATCAGCATAGTTCAACGATTCGGTGTTTCCCGAAACCATATCGTTCCAACGAACATTCGCAAACAGCATCGCAAAGTTGGGTGGTTTGAACGACAGCTCTCGACCTATGGTAGAAGCATCGTATATTGCAACACATTTGGAGGTAATAAATCCTTATCTTGAGCATAATGAGCAAGCATGACAGTACAACTGGTGTCTTTTATTTAGAATACTTACAAATGGAATTTACGTATTTTAGTTTGTCAAGAGAAGTAACGTGTTTGAAAAGTGCGCATGTGCGAACGCGCTTCACTATGTAAGAACGAGCCAAATACTGACTCTGGTAATGAAGCAAAACAACTGAGAACAATTAGAAGTAGTCCTCAGATGACATGTCTGTATTTTATATAAAACAAATCTAGCGTTCTCAGACAGTTTCATTAAAAGCAATTATTACTCCACCACGTGCGAAACCAACTTGGTTGGACGATACTTTGACAGTGGGTTTCGGGAAACAGTCGTGACTAGCTAGTTGATTTTTCCAACGATGCATCGTACTAGTGAAGCAGTGAACTACGTCGTTGTACGTGAAACGCATCCCAGGGCTATTGCCTCTCTCTCTTATTGATGTCTTTGATTTTGAAATTAGCTGATGATTAATAAAATGCAGCTCATATCCGACAGAATTACGTAGGATGTATTAACCTGTTAACTGTCACCCCCCCTTTTTTGAATAGACATAAAAATGCACATTTTGAACTTAAATGGTTGTAATTCAAGAATGCTTGGGAATATAGACATATGATTGGTCTTGTTTTAAAGAAGACATTTGGCAGATTTTTGTAGAAGTGAAATAAATTAAGAAAGTGAGTTTATGGAAATGTACAATGCAAAAATATTAATTATTCATATTTTACATAAAATATATATTTTCAAAACCTGGGCTACTCTAAAATGGCAGAAAAATCAAAGCCAAAAATCTGAACAAGTTGTGTTTCAAATTTTAGGTTGATATCTCAAAAAATGAGCTTTCAGTAAGATTTTGTTTGAGCGCAGTACCAAACTTTTTCACTAGGGCACAATCAGACTCCATTACTGCCCATATAAGGGCGCCTGCATTTCCATTCGTGTTTTGAGTGATATGAACCATTATTTTCACAATTTTCATACAATTTCTGAAGTATAGATCCTATTCAGGAGTAGTATGGGAAGTTTGGCAGATTTTGATATGAATTGAACCTCTAAGAAACACATACAAAGAACACGCATGTAAGTCATAGCTAGCTGCCACGTCACAAATGGTGAGTTTATTATTTTTTCCTTGATATTTCAAACTTTTCAGACCTTTTTTTTCCAAAATAATTGAATGGATTCTATCTTTTGAACTTTTGGCATGAAAACAAACTGAGGTATCTACCATTTTTTCATGATTTTTCATGTTTACTGCTATTTTAAAATAGAGGTCTGAACACGCCTTATGAGTATGAAAATATTCTTGTTTTATATTGATAAATTATGGCTCCTCTGTAATATATTTTGAAAATCAGTCACCAAATATGTAAACTTGTAAGCTTTCAAATGATATATAGTTTGTCAATATTATTTAAGGTATTTACTAAGATATTATTGTTTTAAAAATATAGTGGCAAACGTCCCACCTGTGGGACGGTGACAGTTAAATAAAGCATCGCTATGTCAGTGTATTGATTGTCTCTTCATAGTTTGCAAGAGAGAGACGAGCGTATTTGATAAACTGGGCGTAGCCTATTCATCTGTCACATATGAAACGCGATTTGGTCATTCTAATTAATGATCGGAAGAACGCGTATCGACCACCGTTACTGTAGGCCTAATATGCACGTAGCTATGTCCATTTAAACTCGATTTTGGGTCAAATGTGGATTTGAATCATGACACTGGCAAGAATATGGTTACATTTAAAGATGTACCAAGCATGACAACGCTACAGCTGCTTTTGAAATTACGTGTTTTTTCACTTCCTGAAAAGTAACTGTTTTGGACATACGTGAGTTTCATCGGGCAGCGACGATATATATATATATATATATATATATATATATATATATATACTGTATACTGTATATTATATGCTGGAATGTAGAAATTAAAGTTAACAGAAGAAGGACTTTCTTTATTTCATTAAAATATGGTGTAATGTGCAGAAAATAGGTTTAAATGTTCAACAATTTTCTTCTAGTCTGAGACTGTTGTATTTAATTTAATTTTTGCTTGATACAATGTGCATAAAGTTAAAATATTGAAACTAATTATAAAACAAGTTAAAAAAAGAGAATGTTTCATTTGATTACATTTTAGATGATTGAATATGCAGAAAGAATAGAATTAGGCTGAAAGGCATGCTTTAGCGTATTCAGGTCGTGCATCGTGTTTGGAAAAATAACTTATTAAAGTAACTAGTAAAGCAACTAATTACTTTTGAAAATAAGTAATCAGTAAAGTAACTAGATTACTTTCTTGGAGAAGTAATCAGTAACTAAATACTATTTTCAAGTAACTCGACCGACCTGGTTACAGGACATATCGGGAGCTTTACCACTCTTAACACCCAGTAGGCTACAGATATTTTCAGTCAGAGAAAAAGAGGAAGCTCCCGAAAAGAAAGTTGCTTTATTTTATGGTAGTCAGGTATACAGAGACGAGACGTAGGCTATCTGACAGATAAAATAAAAACACGATTGTGATAGCCTTAATGATTGGTCTGATTTCTTCAAACGTTCACCATGTATTTTTTTTTACTATGTGCAAACAATGCAAGAACAATCATATGCTCTATTAAAATATACTCTTATCGAATTTCTAGGTTACAGAAATTAAACTAACAAACCTTGTTTTTAGCGCCTTCTCTACTTTACTCAATAGCTGCTAACATTATTCATCAAATAGTCTGTTTAACCTTTACTATAAATGTTCTACTGTCTATATTATAAAATACACAACCAAGCAAATAAAAAATGCTTGTAATTAAGACTGTAAAACTGAATTACCTGTTGAGGAGAAAAGTAGGCAACTTCAGCGTCTCTTTTGAAAATTTTCTCCTTCATTAGCTCTTTCCACCTGGAAAAAGCTATCCCGACATTTACTCTTGTTCTTCGTACTCTGCGGTCACGTTTCCTTTTTTTTTTTAGTTTAATTTGGGACTTTGGCATGAGGACTTCTTCTCCTGTGGCTCGGCATATGTATGATCTGGCATAGAAAATAAAATTGCAATTTATCTTTTTAAAATTGCCGGGTTTAGACAGCCTATGGTTTAGACAAGCGCCTCTCGCTGCTCTGCTCATCCGGTTCTGCTGCTTTAGTCACGTGACACTGGCTCTGAATGAAAACGCGTTGTGGAAATGCGTTTAGTACTTTTTGATCCTCTCTGCTATTATAGTTTTTGAAGTTGGCGGAATGACATGGAAGCCTCCGTGGACTTACCCGTGTATATAAAGATAATAAATTCTTCG
Organism: Pimephales promelas; assembly: GCF_016745375.1. The sequence continues at coordinate 16,863,601 of NW_024121765.1, forward strand.
TTTACGAGGATAAGTCTGATAATTGGCAGAGGTTTGTACACCACTGTGGACATATTTATGAATAAAAATTTTAATAACAAATTACCTAAAAAGTTACACACAGACCCTTTAATGTCAAAATCTGAGCCATATGAGAACAAACCGTAACTGTAACTGTTGAAGGCCAGCACTATATGGACTGAAGATAATCATCTGCATATATGAAGTGGTTGATGATATTACCGACCATACAACCAGTTCCACAGCTGTTTTATATTTATCCATATAAACATTAAAGGGAAAGGGTGACAGAATGCTTCAGAATTGCATACATTAAATGGAGCAGACACAAAATTACCCCATTTCACATGCTGATAAAGCGTACCAAAAAGCATTCTCACTAGAAATTTGGGAACTCCTCTATTGAGTAACTTAAAAAATAATTGCTCATGATTTACACGATCAAATGCTTTAGAGGCATCAATAAAACATAAAAATTGTAGAATTATGCCTTTTGTATAAATCTAGAATCTCATTTTAAGCAAAAATACACATATCTTTGCCATGTTTAAAACCAAACTGATTATCACTGGCCAGGATAAACTGTTCCAATAGGCACTAACATCACAGATAAAATGGTAAAATACCATGAACTAAAAATACAGTAAAACAAATTGCAAGAAGAGGACAGAGTTTTCTAGCAGATATCTTATCAATATTCTTTGGCAAACATGTTTTAAAGTTATTTATTCTTCCAGAAATCATTTTGATTATTTTTTTGCAGTTTCCTTGCAAGTGAATCATTAACTTAAGTATCATTAACTTAAGTAAGAAATGTACTTTTGCTATGGTTAAATGTTCAGTGATATTTCTGAATTTTGGCACATTTTTCTCTCTCCATAATGTTGAAATCGCAACTAGTACATACACAAAATTTTGTCATGCTTGCATGTGTGGAAGTACTTAAAACAAGTGTGTTACAACGAGCCCCGCGCTCCCCTAAGTGTAGCTATTATCAGGTAAATGCACTTTGCTAGAGAGAATCAAACCATTGTCAGAACAAAAATGCATTATATGATTGGCAAATAAGGAGCAACCATCAGACACATCTGCATTCATATCACCCATTATAAAAACGCAAGTAGAAACATTATCTTGAATAAAAGACATGACACATGCCACCCTGTTAAGATATTCATCTTCATTCTGGGTACTCTCACAGGGTGTGTAGATGTTCAGAATGATGATTTTTCCCCCCCCATCATAACTAAACTCAATTCCCATAGCCCATTCAACATCCAGTCTGACCACTTTAACAAGCAGATCAAACTTTTTGTGCCATAATACGGCAACGCCGTCAGGTATTCTGCCATGAAGAACTATTCCAGCGCCCCACAACAGTGCTCCATGCCGGGGACTGTTGCAGAGGACTCGGAGACACCCTGTGCCGCCGGCTCCTGCAACTCTCTCTCCTGATACGACACATCACCTGCCCACTGTGCCAGGGGGTTCGCGGAGCTTCTCAATAGCCATCACCCGGCAATCCATTAACACTGTAGCTGCCCCCAAGTTCTCGCTCCCGCTGGTCTGAACTTCCATGGCCTCTGTCAAACCAAAAACTTCCCGGCTCAGCTGTTCCACTCGGGTGAGTAGCGCCGACTTCCATGTTGCCAAATCCGACAGATGGAAGTTCATCCAGGCAGTGAGATACAAACCTGTATGTATTAATGTTATTAGTGTCCTTCTGAAAGCCTTTATGTTTGATGCAGCTTATAGAAGTCATACACATTTCAAGCAACAGTTGCTTGGACTCCTCAATCAACTCTGATGAGAAATTGTTTGAGGCTAACAAAACAATTTCATCATCGGCCAATGTTCTCATTTTGACAGCAATGAAGTTCAAAAGCATGTCCTCCACTATCACTTTCCCATCAGCTGATTTATAAATGAACATCTCTAGCATGTACTCGTCATAGGTTTAATTCGTTTGAAGTACTTGTGCTAAATGGTACGCTGTTAGATGTAAGAAAAAAATCCCATTTATCTCTAGCATTGGCTACCGTATACAGACCTCCAGGGCATTACACCGATTTCCTAAAAGAGTTTGCAGACTTTCTATCAGATCTATTGGTCAACGTCGATAAAGCATTAATTGTTGGAGATTTTAACATATACGTAGATAATTCAAAATGATGCGTTATGGGCTGCGTTCACAGATTTATTAAACTCATTCGGGGTCAAGCAAAACGTCACCGGACCAACTCATCGTCTTAATCATACACTCGATTTAAAGAGCCCATATCATAGCATTTGAAATGTTCCTTTTTGTTTTGGGAGTTCCCAACAGTTTAACGTGCATGCAAGGATAAAAAAAACACTTTATTTGTCTTATAATATGCATTTATTTTTACCCGATTTGCTCAACGACTCCCAAATGATTCGTTCGACAATTCATTTTCCCAAACACCTCCTTTGAGTGACGTGAATCTGCGGCGATTGGTCAAATGACCCAGTCAGTTATTATTGGTAAACCGTAGGCAGAGATTGTCGGCAACGGAACGCCCATAACCAGGGCGTTGGTTTCATTCCCTTAGAGCTATATTCCACACCATATGAACAGTCATTTTCAAAAATCCATGATAGAGGCTCTTTAACCCTACAATAAGTAAATCCACTTCACCAGCTAATTACTCCTCGACAGCGATGCCATAGAAATATACAGAGCGACCGCGAAACCGGAAGTTCAAAGACAATATTCTAAAGATGACGGCGCCCACGTTTCTCTGGTGCATAAGGTCTATAGTGGAAGAGCCTCTTCTCAATATTATTAACTCATCTTTATCTTTAGGCTATGTTCCAAGCAGTGTTGGGAGAATTTAATTACTTTTCCCTTGAAAATGTAAAGTAAGGGATTTCTCTTCATTTATCTGTAATTTAATTACAGTTACTTCTGATGTAATTGAGGTAAATATTGTGTATGGATCAATCCGATCTCACAGCGATTCGTATGCATTTTATGAGGTGTCTAAATCGTACGACCGCACTCGTACAAATTCGAATGAATTATTGTAAAATATGTATGAAAAAAGTGTGAAATGTAATGAGATCAGACACAAAACAATAGTGGGTTTAACATCAAAATATATTGTCTGATGTTAAAAAGTATGTTTTTATAATGTAACCTTCTCCTCCTTGGTCAGTTTAAGGATAATTCATGCAATATTATAGTATTTATTTGAAAGAATTAAAACAGATGTCTATCCTTGTATTATTCAGCTGGTTGAGATTAATATGGGATTTTGAAAGTAATTAGTAATTAAAAGTAATTAAATACTTTTTTGGAGAGAGTAATTAGTACAGTAATCTAATTACATTTTTGAAGAGGTAATTAGTAACTAGTAATTAATTGCTTTTTTAGAGTAACTTACCCAACACTGGTTCCAAGAACGTTCAATCTGGCAGTTATAAAACCTCTTATTAAGAAACCCCAATTAGATCCAAATAACCTAGCAAATTACAGACCCATCTCAAATCTTCCATTTATGTCAAAAATATTAGAAAAAGTTGTGTCCGCTCAATCTGGCCTTTTTTTTTTTTTGCAAGAAAACGACATCTATGAAAAGTTTCAGTCTGGCTTCAGGCCGCATCATAGCACTGAAACTGCACTTGTTAGAATCACAAATGATTTACTTCTAGCTTCGGACCAAGGCTGTATCTCTGTCACGATTACCAGTTGGAGTGCCCCAGAGAATCACCAGAGGGCACTCCACATCAGAACTGATCACTTCTCCAGAACTCCATTTCCCATAATGCCTCATCCCGGTGACTGATTACACACACACCTGCACCTCATCAGACTCTCTATTTAAGCCACACTCTTACACTCACCCAGTGCGAAGTATTGCATTGCCACGGCTTGTAATTTCTGAGCGTATATCCTGTTTCTGATTTCTCTGGTTTTGATCCTGGTTTGTTTCCTGACTTCTGCCTGTTTGCTGCCTGCCCTGATCTTCTGCCTGTTACCTGACGACTCTCTGCGCTCACTCTCTGATATCCCTGTTTTGCTGTTTCCTGACCCCTGCCTGTTTGATGATTCTAAATAAAGCTGCACATGGATCTCATCTCGTCTCCAGCATCGTAACAGAATACTTCGCCTCTTCAGATCCAGCAGCTGAGAGAGAACCGAGATCCACCATGGACCCACTTATTAGTCTCTTCCGCCTCAGCCAAGGTAATCGTTCTATAGAGGAATATGTTGAGGAATTTTGTGAGTTATGCCATGGGGTGGACTTGGATGATTCAGTCTTAAAAGATGCTTTCCGATATGGACTTAAGGACATAATAAATTATCTCATGCCTGATAATACCCCTCAATGGACTTTATGTCAGTATATTGGATTCGCCCTGAGAATTAGCGGCTCATCATTTACTGTGGGCTTTGAGGATAAGGCCGAGGGGGCGTTCCCAGAGACCGTCCAGCCTGAGACCATCCAGCCAGAGACGCTTCACTTCACTTCTGCCGAGCCAGAGACGCTTCACTTCACTTCTGCCGAGCCAGAGACGCGTCACTTCACTTCTGCCGAGCCAGAGACGCTTCACGTCACTTCTGCCGAGCCAGAGACACTTCACTTCACTTCTGCCGAGCCAGAGACGCTTCAAGTCACTTCTGCCGAGCCAGAGACGCGTCACTTCACTTCTGCCGAGCCAGAGACGCTTCAAGTCACTTCTGCCGAGCCAGAGACGCTTCACGTCACTTCTGCCGAGCCAGAGACGCTTCAAGTCACTTCTGCCGAGCCAGAGACGCTTCAAGTCACTTCTGCCGAGCCAGAGACGCTTCAAGTCACTTCTGCCGAGCCAGAGACGCTTCAAGTCACTTCTGCCGAGCCAGAGACGCTTCAAGTCACTTCTGCCGAGCCAGAGACGCTTCAAGTCACTTCTGCCGAGCCAGAGACGCTTCACGTCACTTCCGCCCAGCCAGAGTCTCGTCCCGCCGAGACAGCCCAGCCAGAGTCTCGTCCCGCCGAGACAGCCCAGCCAGAGTCTCGTCCCGCCGAGACAGCCCAGCCAGAGTCTCGTCCCGCCGAGACAGCCCAGCCAGAGTCACGTCCTGCCGAGACAGCCCAGCCTGAGTTCCATGTCAGCCCTGCCGAGTCTGAGCCTGTTCACGTCACTTCTGCCGAGCCAGAGACGCTTCACGTCTCCGAGCTAGTGTCTCCGGCCAAGATGGCCGACCCAGTGTCTCCGGACAGGATGGCCGACCCAGTGTCTCCGGACAAGATGGCCGACCCAGTGTCTCCGGACAAGATGGCCGACCCAGTGTCTCCGGACAAGATGGCCGACCCAGTGTCTCCGGACAAGATGGCCGACCCAGTGTCTGTTCGTGAGCCAGTGTTTGTTTCTGTGTTTGTTTCTGTGTTTGTGACCATTTCTGTTCTAGTGTCTGTTCCTGAGCCGGTGTCTGTTCCTGAGCTGGTGTCTGGTCCCGAGCCGGTGTCTGGTCCTGAGAGGGCATCACCGCCGTGGCCGCCTGAGGGGTCCTCACCGCCGTGGCCGCCCGAGGGGTCCTCACCGCCGTGGACGCCCGAGGGGTCTTCACCGCCGTGGACACCCGAGGGTCCCACAGTTCCGCCCTGGCCACGTCCACAGCCTGCTCTGCTCTGGCCATGCCCACAGTTTGCTTCGCCTTGGACGCCCGAGGGTCCGACAGCTCCGCCCTGGCCTTCGCCTGCACAGCCTGCTCCGCTCTGGTCACCTGCACAGCCTGCTCCGCTCTGGTCGCCTGCTCAGCCTGATACGCTCTGGTCACCTGCTCCTCTTCTGCTCCACGGACCTGGCCCTCCATCCCACCCCCAGATCCGCCTTCGCTCCACCGCCCACCTGGACAATTTTGTTTGTTTTGAGCGTCTGGAAGCCGCTCTTTGGGGTGGGGCTATGTCACGATTACCAGTTGGAGTGCCCCAGAGAATCACCAGAGGGCACTCCACATCAGAACTGATCACTTCTCCAGAACTCCATTTCCCATAATGCCTCATCCCGGTGACTGATTACACACACACCTGCACCTCATCAGACTCTCTATTTAAGCCACACTCTTACACTCACCCAGTGCGAAGTATTGCATTGCCACGGCTTGTAATTTCTGAGCGTATATCCTGTTTCTGATTTCTCTGGTTTTGATCCTGGTTTGTTTCCTGACTTCTGCCTGTTTGCTGCCTGCCCTGATCTTCTGCCTGTTACCTGACGACTCTCTGCGCTCACTCTCTGATATCCCTGTTTTGCTGTTTCCTGACCCCTGCCTGTTTGATGATTCTAAATAAAGCTGCACATGGATCTCATCTCGTCTCCAGCATCGTAACAATCTCAATACTAGTTTTACTTGATCTTAGCGCTGCGTTCGATACTATAGATCACACAATACTCTAAGATCGACTACACAACTCCACTGGTGTTCAAGGACAAGCATTAAGCTGGTTCAGGTCATACTTATTTGACCACTACCATTTCGTCTACTTAAATGAAAAATGGAAAAAATGGAAAAATTGATCATAACTTCGGCAAACTCTGGAGTGCCGCAGGGATCTGTGTTAGGCCCTTTATTATTCTCAATATATATGCTGCCATTTGGTAATATTATAAGGAAACATGGAATTAGTTTCCATTGTTATGTTGATGACACTCAATTATATATTTCATCACAGCCAGATGAATACGCTAAATTATCCAAATTGACAGACTGTGTTAAAGATATACAATATTGGATAATGCGTAATTTTCTTTTATTAAATCCAGACAAGACAGAGGTAATACTTATCATTCTAAAAAGCGTCCACAACACCTTTCGCAGCACGACTTTAACATATTAGGATGCCCTGTTACTTTATCCGCTACAGTAAAAGAACTGGGTGTGTTACAATAGACTGCAACCTGTCTTTTGAAAAGCATATTTTATATGTTACAAAACAGTCTTTTTCCACCTTAGAAACATTGCTAAGCTACGTAACATGCTATCTGTCTCTGATGCAGAAAAGTTAGTTCATGCATTCATGACCTCGAGACTAGATTACTGTAATGCTTTATTAGCTGGTTGTCCTGCATCCTCAATAAACAAGCTTCAGTTATAGTCCAAAATGCAACCACTAGAGTTCTTACAAGATCAAGAAAATATGATCATAACACCGATTCTATCTTCATTGGTTACCTATAAAGTTCCGTATAATTACAAGGTATTGCTTTCGACTTATAAAGCTCTAAATGGTTTAGCTCAAGTCTATTTAACGGATCTTCTATCGCCCTACAATCCATCACAGTCATTCCTTGGATATCCAGATCCACCAAAGGAGGGAGAGAATTTTCACATTTAGCTCCGAAGCACTGGAATAGCCTTCCTGATATTGTTCGTTGCTCAGACTCGCTCTCCCAGTTTAAAACTAGACTAAAGATGCATTTATTTAGCCAAGCATTCATATAAATATTTTATTTTACAGTTACTGTAAATTTGACCTCTAGTTCATTAACGCCAGAGGAGAACTGGCCCCCGACTGAGCCTGGGTTCTCCCAAGGTTTTTTTTTTTTTTCCTCCATTGGGTCATCTGATGGAGTTTTAGGACACCATCGGGTCACATGGTGGAGTTTTTCGGTTCCTTGCCACTGTTGCCTTTGACTTGCTAAGTTGGGGATATTCAAATTAAATGACCCATCATACCATTGATCTGCTCTACCAAACTTGGATGTCTTTTTTCCAGCAATAAACAAACACTGTTAAGTTGTTTTGATTGATACTGTGAAGCAGCTTTGATACAATCTGTATTGTGAAAAGCGCTATATAAATATATTTGACTTGACTTGACATGTATCGCCACACCTGTCGCCATTGTCACATTCGGCTTTGTCCTCGACAACCACAGTCCCAATTAGCCACTTGTTAGAAACCATGTTTTACAAGACAAGTCAAAGCTTTAAAAAAACAAACAAACACAATAAGTATATTATTGGTGTACTTTATGTCGTAGAATAAAACGTGAAAATATCTTAAGCTTGTGTTTACCAGGCCTTATTCCCCAAGCAAAAACCCATTCAAAAAACTCACTGACTTAAGGATGATGGTAAAATGCGTCATCCCTGCAACACTACTTTGATTAAAGATTAGGCTACAAGGGCTCATGATAAAAAAAGATCTGCACACATAAATAATTATTAAGAAGAGAATGGACCATTATGATTTCATGGTAACTAAACTATTTTAAAGACAAAATAATTCAATGTAGAGCAATTCCTAAATTTTTGTCATCTTACTGGTGTGTAGTCTTCAATTATCTTTCACTTTATTTTGTAGCTTTATGTTTTGCTTAATCTGAACCTGAGCTAAATAGCACAGCATCACTCTGGGATCCGCCCAAGAAGCACCAATAGCCTACCTTTAAATGAAGTGCAGTGCGCCTCCCTCCACCGCCGTTAACGTGAGCAAAGCTTCATACTGACAGCAGCTTTTCAGGGTGAACACTGTTCGCTTGATTACGCTGCAGGACTTCTAATAGAACCGGGACATATTGATTTCGTTTTTTAAATTGGATTGAATATAGCCTACACGTATTTTTGAGGTTTATCTTCCCCCGAAATCCATTCCATTTAATCTCAGGACTTAATTAGATAATGTATAGCCTATGAACCATTGGATTCTAATATCAAGAGAGGATTGATAATTGCTATTTTCAAAACAGCGATACACTTCCCTTTAACCGGACGTTACTTTCGTTCTCGGATAGCCTATCTCAAAATAATTCGACTAATTCAAGGCTACTGGAATAGGTTTCTCTGACCATGCAGCTAAGTTTGTATACTCTGATTACATTTGTATGGTGTCTACCCGGCTTTTTTGCCTCGTACGTGCCCTGTGAGCCTTGCGATCAGAAGGCACTGTCCATGTGTCCACCGGTGCGGATGGGGTGTCAGGTGGCGAAGGAGCCCGGCTGCGGATGCTGCTTGACCTGCGCACTGACCGAGGGGCAGGCGTGTGGAGTCTACACGGGGACATGTGGACAGGGACTGCGCTGCCTGCCTCGGAGCGGAGAGGAAAAGCCGTTACACGCTCTGCTTTACGGCAAAGGAGTTTGCATGAACGAGAAACTAGGTCTACACAAACCACTTCATATGCCGAAGGGTGAGTTCTATTGCTACAAAAGATCTGTTTTATATGCAATAAACGAATTGCAAAACGTATCTATCTATCTATCTATCTATCTATCTATCTATCTATCTATCTATCTATCTATCTATCTATCTATCTATCTATCTAATCTAGCTATCTATCATCTATCACAAGTCTATTTGATGTGATGTTTGCATCTTGAAAACGTATTTTTAAGAGTGTTTGCTCATCAGCAATACATCTATAGGACATTTCCTGTCAGATGTCAAATAGACTTTTAGAAGAGGTCTTTAAGATGTAATGATTTAGAAAGCAACATCTTCTAAATGTCTACAGGAAACGTCCTATAGACGTATTGCAGATGAGCATACACTGTTAAAAATATGTAAACATCACATCAAATAGACTTGTGCTATCTATCTATCTATCTATCTATCTATCTATCTATCTATCTATCTATCTATCTATCTATCTATCTATCTATCTATCTATCTATCTATCTATCTATCTATCTATCTATCTATCTATCTATCTATCTATCTATCTATCTATCTAGTCAGGACTTCTAGGCTATAGCAGACAGTCTTGTATGATTTATAATAGCCTATTTTCTTGATGAGTTTTGCATTTATTGAATACAGAATTAGTATTCAAATCAAATTCTTTCCTAGCAATCCCCACCCACACACCCGCAGATCTATCTCTCTGTCATCCTCTTTATCTCACTGCCTTTCACAAGCTTTAGCCTCCCCTGCCTTTCTTTGCAAAAATCTGCGATTAAGTCAGCTGCAGCACCCTTAAAACTGTGATTATGCAAACTCATCACATTTACTGAAAACAGCTGCTGCAGCTATTTCATTCTGAATCATCATCTTACAAGTCGTACAAAATTTAGCCTGGAATGGAAGGCTTGAGTTCTAATAGAGAATGACTTGGAAGAATTAGGCAGTATTCAGAATACAAAACAACCCCTAAAGTTTACACACCTGAGTTAAGGCTGTTTTAAGGAGGCTGCACATTCTGTGTAAAGGTGCAAAACGGTATAAGGCTACTAACTAAGCTCTGACCTAGTATCTAAAGTAATAATGATAATAATAATTTCATATTTGTATTCATTTAATTATTTGTATTCAGAAAGTATGTTGTGTCAGGCATTAAAACGAGATATTGTTGAAACAAATTAAGAATTTGTTTGTGTGAGAAGATGCATCTATGGCCACTGTTATATTGGCAGAGACAATTTGATTCAGGTCTATTCTGCATTGTGAAATCTCAAACCATGCGCATGGAATTGTTTCAGAATTCTAAATAAAATTCATTTATCTTGCAAATTGTCTCTGCCCATAAAACACTCTCATCAGACACAGTAAAAGGACAACACAAGTTTTAAGGGCATGAAAAAAACATGGCCAAAATTTGCTAAAACGTAAAAATGGACTAGATGTTGTCACAGGTAAAATGATGGGTCCCACTTTATATTAAGTGGCTTTAAGTACTATGTACTTACATCGAAAAATAAGTACAATGTACTTATTTTGTTCAGATTGTATTGTAAAACACTTTTGTTATTGAGGTGTAATACGGGTAAGGTTAGGGTTAGGTGTGGTTGTATAGGTCGGTTTAAGGGTGGGTTAAGGTGTAAGGGAAGGGTCAACTGTGTAATTACAAATGTAATTACATTTATTAATTACAGCTGTAATTACATGCAGGTATTTTCAAAATATAAGTACAATGTAAAAACATGTATGTACACAATAAGTCCATTGTATCAAATTATTAATTTCAGTGTAAGTACATAGTACTTAAAGCCACTTAATATAAAGTGGGACCAAATGATGTAACAATTAACAAAACATGCTCACATATTAATAAAATTTGATTGATTGCTTAATTTGTGGCCATAACTTTTGGCTCTGTATTAAACAGTTTGTGTAAATGCACTCATTTGGTGAAACATTTGTACTGTACAAATGAGATTTTAATAATAAAAGGCATGGCAAATGTAACAGAAAAAAACTTAGAAGAGAAAGCAGATAGAAAGAACAAGCACACATTCTCTCTCAGGGCTGCACAGATCTCAGATTCAGCATTCATTCCCAGAACAATAACCCCAGATTATTAGGCATGGAAGTGCACGTAACATCACTAAAATAAAACATAAAATCCCTCAAGACATCCGGTTAACTAATGCTTGGCAAATGATAAAACAACAGATTAAGAAAGCGGACGCACCATGTTGATTTATTCAATGATTTCAAAGCTTTGCTGAGGCTTTTTCTCTGATTTGTCAGTGATGTCACAAATGGCTTGGGAGATTTGCTCATCTGCTGTGACCCTGGCTGCTTAGCTTCTCTACAGAAGACGCAGAGGGGCGAGGAATGGGTCAAGCCCTTGAATCTGATTACTCACAGCTGGGCAATGCAGTGACGTGTAAGGGAGAGGAAGTGGGTCTAGAATGGGTAAATTGAAGTTGGCATCTGGCATCTATGCTTTCAATTAAAAGAAAGAGCTGGTGGTTGAGTTCAAACTGTTGAGCACTTGTCATGCTTGATTTGTAACTTCCAAAATAGTCATGATAGGTTTTCATAGACTGTGTATTCAGAAATACCTGGCTTTCACTTTTCGGAATTTCAATAACTTTTCTAGAATACATTCATGATTATGGTTGTATTGTTTGGAAGGCAAGGCCAGTGACATATGCATGACAGCTATTTTTTTTTTTTTTTCTGGCAGACTTGAGTGATTTCCGAAACAATGAGCTACAGTTATGAGACACCTGGAGAAAGCCAAAACCTTAAATATGTCTGCTGTTCTGTTGTCTCTTCTGAAGAGTTCTGCTTTCTTTCAGATATTAGTCTTGCTAAGCCTCTGTTAAAATCAATGGTCCACAAATAAACTAAGCCACAATATTCTCAATTTAGATAACTCTTACAAAAATAAGTATTCTTCAAGTTATTTTTTATTAACTATACTTAAGGAAGGTTCAAGTATATGTTAAGGATAGTTTACACATATCAATGTACTAGAAGTGTACAGTTTCAATACCAAGGGAAATTTGTCCCACTTTTAGTGTATTAAAGTATGCCTATATACCAGTGTAACAACCAAGTGTAAGAGTAGTAAACTGAGTACACTAAGTATTTTGTGTGTATGCTGCAACTATACAAGTGAGCTTATAGATATAGGCCTACTGATAGTTTTTCTTGGTAAATACTTGTAGTACATTTTTTTTAGTTTATGAAACATACACTTAGTAAAGTACTAGTTCTATACTGCAAGTATACTTTTCTTTAAAAAGTTTTCTTTAAAGGAGAACTCCGGCGCAAAATGAACCTTTGGTCTAATTACACATTGTTACCTAGTCAACCGTTATCTGAGATTTGTTTTCATGATTGCCGAATCTAAATAGTTTTATCTCTAAAAACAGTTTAGCCTACAACGCTAGTATAACACTAGTATATAGAGCATAGAGTAATGACAAATAAAAATCGCTTGTTATTACCACTAACAAGGCTCAAAATAGCCCCACACTAACACGATAGCACAATAAGGGTCCCTACATTCAAACCGAAGCATTGAGAACTTTGTCAGTGTCCATAAAGTTTAATAAGAAGATATTTTATACACACAGTCAACTTCGTGAATACAGGAAGAAGCCATCTTTGAAAAATAGTCTCTACCAGTCGATCTACGAACGCCGATCCATGTGCACCGGTGAGATGTGAATAAGGTGATAAGGTGAGCGTGAACAGTAGGCTACATGTACATATTGAAGAGAAGAAAACGGTTCGTGGTTGTGTTTCTTCCGAAAACAACGGACCATATGATATTCTGCACAGTTCAGCGCACTTGGATCGGCGTTCGTAGATCGACTGGTAGAGACTATTTTTCAAAGATGGCTTCTTCCTGTATTCGCGAAGCTGACTGTGTGTATAAAATATCTTCTTATTAAACTGTATGGACACTGACAAAGTTCTCAATGCTTCGGTTTGAATGTAGGGACCCCTATTATGCTGTCGTGTTAGTGTGGGGCTATTTTGAGTCTTGTTAGTGGTAATAACAAGCGATTTTTATTTGTCATTACTCTATGCCCTATATACTAGCATTATACTAGCGTTATAGGCTAAACTGTTTTTAGAGATAAAACTATTTACATTCGGCAATCATGAAAACAAATCTCAGATAACGGTTGACTAGGTAGCAATGTGTAATTAGACCAAAGGTTCATTTTGCGCCGGAGTTGTCCTTTAAGTGAACATAACATAATGCTTATATTTTACTATACATTTGTAACGTAGTTAGATGTTATGGGAAGAAGGAGGCGGGAACCGGCGAACATTCAACAAACTTGAATAATAATAAAAAAAATTGAAAAATACAAAATGAAAATAAACACAGCAGCCCCTGCTGTCACATATAACAAACAAAGATACGAGACCGGGTCGCGCAGGTGTCACTCATCATTAATCACGCCACCGACCTTGCGCCGTTCTCCCACAGCCCTCAGCCTTGTCCTGCTCATCACTATATTATTTTAGCACTTTAAATATATTAATATGTTCCTAGTTTTTATACTTGAAATATAGGCCTACCTTTAACTGTACTTTTTTACTGGTACTATTAAAAATTGGCTAGCATCATGCATCCTGTTTTATCAACACTTGAATGTGGGTATTTTTTTTTTTTAAACAACATTTTAAGCAAAAAGCTGAGAAAATCACATTTTTCCCAAAGACTATTTCCAGGCACATCGAATTCAGAATGATGATCAAAACAGATGGAGTAGCCTAGATCAAGTGCATCAACACCCCCAAAGCTTCACAGATTTTAACCCTTTGGCAGTTTTTAACTTATATGCTGTTTAATGTTTGATGATGGTGCTATTTTACATTTTTACATCTTAAAAATATGGATAGCTGGAAAATTCACTGTAATCCACATTAAGCGCACCAATCCAATGTGGCCTATAGATCGATGGTCTTTTTGGTTTTGTGACTGACATACAGGCGTCTTGACAATGCGAGCAACCCTTGTGTATTTGTTTCGTAAACAATGCCAATCTCAGTATGCCATTGCATTTGACTATTGTCCTCTTTCTAGATCAAGAGTCACACGAAGAAGCCCTGGTTACAGAGGTAACAGAGGATCTGCTTCCCCAGGCTAAGGTTCCAATATTCCAACGAGACCACATTAACAGTAAGAAGGCTCAGGCCATGCGAAAGGATCGGAAGAGACAGCAGGCTAAACTCAGGACAAATATGGACTACCCGCTCTTGGGAAGTGACAAACATCTCTCTGACATTGTAAGGTTTTTTTTAATCAACTAATATTTTCATGGTGTTTTGTGTTATTTTACAACTTTCTATAAATGCCCGACACCTTTTCCAGACTGTTCTGTTAATGATGTGTGTGCTAACTGCAGGGTCCATGCCGAAGAAAGCTGGATGGAATTATCCAGAGGATGAAGGACAGCCCCAGAGTCATGGCTCTTTCACTGTACCTACCCAACTGTGATAAGAAAGGTTTCTTCAAGGGCAAACAGGTTAGTTTTGCACTTCAGCATGTTTGTAGATGTCAACTACTGGCATGCTTAGTTGTCGGAAAGTTTTCTTTCCTATAAACACTTGGCACTTGGCTGAGGGTATGGTCAAATTACTTTGCTTTGTTCATTTTCGGTTACAGTGTAAACCCTCCAGGGGGCGCAAGCGAGGCATCTGCTGGTGCGTAGACAAGCATGGAGTTCAAATGCCTGGCACTGATTTTAATGGAAGCAACATCCAGTGTAAAGATCTTGAAAGCAACGGCAGCAACAATGAATGAGACAACAAATTTGGTCACGTAACAACAACATCATCTCTCACTCACTCTCTCTCTCTTTTTTCTCTCTCTCTCATCTACCATATTATGTGATTTGCCAATCATTTCTAATCTTAAAGAGTCTGACCTTTATTTGTGGAAATTTAAAGCACAATACAAGCATTTGTTATTAAATCCTGAAATTGTCCTCTTTGATCTTCATTGGTTGGTGGGATCTATTAAGTATCGTTTGGGAGTGAACTAGTTTCCACTGTATCTTATGCCATAGACACCGTTGAAAGTCTTATAAGCTTAAAGAGCTGAAAGGGATAGTTAATTAAACTTTAAGTGATAGTTAATAGATCATTTTCTCACCCTCGTGTCATTTAATATAGTATGACACACAGTACTTTCTTCGGTGGAACACAAAATAATAATTATATGTTGAAAAATGATTACAATGAAAGTCAGTGGGGTCAAAAACAACACTTGACCCATTTTTCTTTCATTGTTCTGTATGGAAAAACTATCACTATGTGTTCCACAGAAGAAAGCAATGCATACAAGTTTGAAATGACAAGGTGAGCGAATGATGAAAGAATTATATTTTTGGGTGAACTATCCCTTTAATATTAGCCTACTGTTTCATATGACTCTGCTTTTGTCCATGGCACAGGACTTACTTGTCTTCACAGACTCTGTTTTTGTTGTTGTTTTGTTTCCCCCTTTTTTCCAAAGATTTCAGGAAATTATATTATTAGTCTTACCACATTGTTTTGCCAACCTGAACCACATAGGAAAATTCATATTCTAATAACCACTGTTTTAGTGCACTATAAAATAAAATAAACTAAAGAAAGCTTAGCACACCTTCTTACTGATCTTAGACACATGGAAAAACATGTAGTTTATATGAATCACCATGGAATGCAAGAAAGACTCACCATTAGAATGCACAATGGTGACGAATCAACCAGCCATTTTTCTATTTTTTCTAACTTTAACAGATCAGGGTCCTTGGGTTCTTATGGAAATATCAGTGCCTTTTTTTCTAGTCAAATATTTGAATACTGATTTACATCAAAGGCATCAAAGGGGCCACGAAGGCAAAACACAAACACTCAAAATGCTGACCTTTAGTTTGCAGGAGTGCAGATTGCAAAAAAGCAAATTCAGAGATTATTTGCATTATGAAAATGCCATAGTAGTACAATACCAAAGGACTATTAGGTTTTGGCCTACATAATTGAATTTGGTGCAACCAGTTTCCCTTCTAATACTATAAATATGTTCTTGGTGCTTATGAGGTTATTTGCATGGTGTGACTTAGTGTCAGATCAGAGGCTGACAACAGTTTAGAATTGTTCCCAGATTGAATAATTTTAGAAAGTTCTATGTCATCAACATCAACAGTGAGTGCATTTTTAAAGGACAATATCCTTCTTTTTACTATTGAATAACACGGAAATGATTCTGAACGATACAACTCCGTGTGGGGAAATTAGACACACTACTATGAGACAAAAATACAAAGCAGACCAGTGTGACAAGTTTTCTAAGGTGCCTATCTAATAATGGAGTGAATATTGATGGCTATACAAAATAAAAACTGGTCATTTTTTCCATAACTTTTTCAGTTGAAGTTTCTAATAATTTGGATACCTTTTTAATAGCTCATTTAAGTTAACCCCAAATCAAGTCATATGGGTGATTAAATTTGTATGACATCTAAATATCTGTGTGCAATATTTATTCATGTAATTTATGTACTCTTAATTTTGTCTACTTTGTAAAGACAATACATTTATGTAATAAATATATACATATAAAGATATTCAGATATACGAATATAACCTCTGTTTTTATTTTGTTTGTGTACTCTACTTATCAATTATACTTTGGTCACAAAAATAATCACTGGAGAGATGATTATTCATTCAGTCACTAGTACAAATAAAATACAAGTTATAAATACCTTGAAATATTCTTTATTTGTGTACATAGGCATAGGGTCCAAAACAGCAAGTGACAATAACACCCAACAGAAATGTTGAATTATGAAAATCTGCACAAATAAACCATAATGTTAAGTTAAAATTTCAGTGAACATCTCTCTCTATTAAATCTATTTAACACATCTTCAATGAGTATTTATGCAGTTGCAATTGTGTTTTCTCTTCCTTAGTGTGACCACCAGATGTCAGTAGTTACATGCAATTGTAGCAGAACATCAACTGCATTAGTATAAACTGCTTAGTATTGGACCGCATCTGAAATCAGATACTTCTCTTCTATATAGTTGCCGAATTCCCAGTACTCAAAGAAGAGTAGGCAAAATGAACAACTATTTCCGGCGAAATTCTGAAATGTGCAAACAATGGACACTTTACTATCATGAGGCCTAGGGAGAGGATTTGTAAATGACAGTGAAGTGACTCAACTGATGCTGATAAGGTCACATGATAATGACAACATGGTAAATGTTATACGTTCAGATTATATTCAAACTACACAGACTCATACAATATAGAACATAGTTTTTTTTAGCAGTTGAGAAGTAATTACTCATTCAAAATAAGTACCTACTCAAGAGAGTATGCGATTTCGGATGCAGCCCTAGTACTATGACTTGAACATTCCCGATGCATTCAGAGAAAAAAAAAATAATCAAATGACAACTTTTATTAGCATACATCAGGGTTTTTTTAAGCAAAAAGTTCAAGACTTCATAAGCAGCCCCATAAATCTTTTATTTCTGTAAATTATTTAAGGTAAGGAACTATCTCTTTTTAACTTTATAATGTAGCGTCCTATCCATTAAAAAAAAAAAAAATAGTAATAAAATAAAATACTTTTTTTCGTTATGTGAAAGGAACCTGTTAAAGAAATGTATTGGAATGAATAGCACCAGCAACATAATGAGAGAACTACAACCGTACACAGAATGATTAGCACAAAATACATACTAAGTATGTAAAAGGTTTTAAGGTTAAACAATAAAAAGGTATGTTTACAATTCTAGTTAATTTCCTACAGAAAAGTAGTATTATCAGCCTGCTAATACAGTCCTCTGGTCATACAGTTGTGGTCAGAATTCCCCCTCCAACAACCCCCTTATTTGTAAAGGCATCTTTGAACATATTTACTTAAGGTGCCAATAAATCTGACGACAACTGTATGTCATAATTTGGATTTAATTTAAGTACTATCAGTTCAGTTAAATCAGTACTTCAACTGTAACAATATGTTTAAGTGTAACATGTTTTAAACCATCTCAAATCTACAATCACAAAAAAAAAAAAAAAAAAAACAAGGTATTTTGTAGCTTGTTTAGAGAGTGTGAAACACTGACTCTTTTGGGGGCATGATTGTGGGTTTGTAGGCTTGAAGGTCAAGATGGGAAGGTTCGGGATATTTTTAGTTTTGAGGGTCGACAGAGGGATCCATCTCTAGGCCATCAAGGTACTGGCTGCAGTTGGGATCACCCCGTGTCAGTGGAGAGTTGGGAATGGGACTACCTGTGTGTGGATTCACACACCAGCACTCACCACGATGCCCATTCACTGACATCTTACACTGAAACACAAGAAAGAGTCAAAATAAGTTTTTAGAACAAAAATTAACCAGAGACTTTAAGCTCAATGGACTTTATGCCCAGCTGCACTACTTTCTAAACTTCAGCCAGCTCCTTGTTTCCTGTCTGCCATTATTGGCCACATTGATTAATTCAGGTGTGCTTGACCTCAGTAGTCATGGCAACAATAATCAGACACACCTGAATTCATCAATTTGGCCAATAATGGCAGACAGGAAACAAGAAGCTGGCTGAAGTTCAGGAAGTAGTGCAGCTGTGCATAAAGCCCATTGACATCATTTGTGGCAAAATGTTGATAAATACAAACACATTTCATGTATTTTTTTTAATAAGCACTTACAAAGGAAGTGAATGAGGATAGTTAATTAACTTCAACAATCATAAAATTTAAGAGCTTGATAAAGGGGGGAACAATTGGCGCACCATCAGTTAAGGTGGGGCTGAATGAAGCCTGAAGATTATGAAGTTAGTGGAGATGGGGAGGAAGAGGGATGCTAGATGAACTGCCAGTGGAGTGAGGTAAGTTGTGCTTGGTTGATAAGATTAGATAAACAAGCTCCTCCCATTCTGCCATGTGAAATACATTTTAAAAGGGTACAAATATTACGTTTAATAACTCAATTAATAATGGGCTTTAAAAGCTGCCTGCATGCACAATAATTATCATCAAATAATTCAAATAGGTTTGGGTGGATCACAGCAAGTCACATTTATTATTTCATGTCAAATATCTAGATCTACAAAAATGTGTGTTGCTCTGAACTTTATGCTGTTGGAAAGGGAATTAAATACCTGTTTCAGGTTGTACTGCCCCCTTTTGTCACAGTTGGGTATGTGCAGGGAATAGAGGTCCTCCAGGGGACCCCTGTTATCTCTGAAGGGTATTTTTGAGATTCTTTCCAGCACCTGGTCCAGCTCCTGCTGACACTGACTCTAAAATATGTAAATATAAGTGTTTGAATTTTTGTCTTCAATCGAAGTATTCAATAACACCATTGTGTCTTGAATTGTTCAAAATATTTAGAAGATATGTTTGAATGATACCAGTACTCATAAAGTGTAATTTTCAACACTTGTGTTATCAATGTCTAAGTTAAGTATTAGGCCAAGCTAATGCACACTAAATCATCACAGCTGAGGTGGAAAATATCTCAGGATAAAATTCAATGGATAGAACATTAGTAGTCAGGTTGCTGTTTCTACAGTCATATTTAACATTAATATCAAATTGACCCCAGAACTACTTTTTTCCAGCCAATCATTTAATGACGTGGAAGTGAGTACATTTTAGCTTTTCTCTAAATAAACTCTGTAATGCATACACATCGTTAAAATCACTTCAACTTACTAATGTTTTTGTGTCATTTGTGGATGTTTCAAGTTTATTCAAGGTAACAAGACCTGAAATACAACCTGAAAAATGTTATTTGAACATGCTACTGTGTATTTGAAGTCTGTAGATTGCTCAGATTTAGTCACTGTATCGTGGTCAAGGCCCTCAGCAAAGATAAATAAGCTCTAGAGACAAATATCCAGCATAAGTCCATTGGAAAGTATTTTGTCCGGGTTTGGAACAGCTATGGCAGATTTAGACTTAACCTACAGCTCACAACATTAGAATGCATAAATGAGTATCCCACTCAGAGAAAATATACACTTTAGGCAAATATAAACTTCTCTCTGCAATTCCACAAGATCTAAGATACAGTGCCATTGAGACAACCTATAGGGGAAGATAAAGCATTTTTTATTGGTTTTGTTGTATTTTTGATCCTCTACCTGTTTGGCATGCGGCGCTTTAGGGTCCTCTACTTTGTGGTACTTCATTTTGGTCTTCAGTTGCTGGCGGTGTTGAAGGACAGCACTCTCCTTCCATGGACTGTCTTTGGTGGGCTTCCTTACGGGAGGAACCTCAGTCAGACCAATGTCCAAAGAGTCCTGTACCTCGCCTGATGATAGGACACAAAAAAAAAATGTAAAATTTGAGAGTTAAAATTTGTCAAAATATTTGTCTTTTTCAAACCGATTAATATCCATATTGGTCTACAAAAAATATGTCAGCAGATATGCATAATATCATCATTCATAGTTCCCCTTCAGTTGTTCACGTTCGATGTAAAGTCGACGTGACAGTGTAATTGGGATCGCCTTGAGAAAGCAGAGATTGTGTTGGTCTCAATGGTCTTCAAGAGTATTAAAACGAGCCAATGCATATTCTGCTTACAATGCGAGCATAAAACGAGTAGCAGGTGCATTGCATATCGTCTTTGCTTCGGGGGCCGAGCGGTTCTTCTGACATTGTCTTCAAAGAAGAAAACAAGTCTACTGTTCAGGGGAATGCCTCTTCAAAGCTGGTGTTGGTGTTACAGCACAGACATGAAACATGTAAGTGGCACACACATGATAATAACTCCAGCAACACGAATTAGTATATATACAGACAAAAGTGCTTGGTGACAGGAATGTGCATGGCAAGCCGGCCCATTCACTCCTTATTTATTACTTCCAACATGGTTGCAGGGAAGGGCTAAGAAGATCCCACCCCTAAAACCGAATGTGCTACTGAGATACTGGTGACATCCAGCCGGTAGTAACACACAAACATACTGTATGAGGAGAAGCCCAACTGGCAGCGGAGCAGATGTCCTGCAGTGACAATCCCCTAAACAAAGCCCATGAGGCAGCTGAGCTGCTCACGTTCGATGTAAAGTCGACGTGACAGTGTAATGAAATAAAATCAGAGATTTCCATACGGTCATAAGCTCTAAATAATTTATGGCACTGAACGTAGTCTGCTCGGCCACAGACTGTTCACCGTTCTGCCCTCCAGAGTGGCACCCCAGCCTGCTAAAGATGCATCCGTCATCACAACTTTCCGCATCATAACCGTCCCCAGAGGGGTTTCCTGTGCGTAATAGTCTGTACTCTTCCAGTGGCGCAAGGCTGCTGAGCAGGCGCATATCACTATAACGGCGTAGCAAAGATTACAAATTGGGCTGAAATGTAGTGACAAAACTCATGAACGCTCTCATTCTCAGGAGTCCCAGCGCCACAAACTGGATGGATGAAGCCATTAGACCCTGCAGCCTGAGGCATGTGGGATATTGTACTTTCGCCCCCTTTCTGAACTGCAACAAGTCAAGTCAAGTATATTTATATAGCGCTTTTCACAATATAGATTGCATCAAAGCACAGTCTTCACAGTATCAATCAAAACATAATAACAATGTTCGTTTCTTAGTGGAAAAACATTCACTTTTGGTGAATCTGATCAATGGCATTACTGATTGGTTAATTCATTTGAAAATACCCAAATGAGCAAGCAAAAAGCAACAGTAGCCAGGAGCCAAAAAAACTGCAACGGACAGTTCATTAGAAAGAGAGAGACGCGCTTACATGGCAACTGAGTTCAACCTCAAAGCCCATGAGACTGCGTTTGAAGTCGAGCGGGTCGCTCCAGTTGTGCCTCATGTGCTTCACGCATGCTGGAAGGATGGGGAAGAGTTGTTTTCTTGGACCGGGAGGGTGTCCCAGAACTTTCCCGTCGTAAATGTCGCCCTCCTGATCAGTGGCACTCTGGAGCTGGCCACTCAATGTTGAGGCAAGCAGCTGCTCGCAAACCTCCAGGAGGATCGTCTGAGGCAAGGCCGTGTGGGCAATGGCCAGGGGAAAGCCAAGGGGCGGGATGGCCTCCTCGTCCTCTGAGACCCCAAGAAGGGCCGTGTCATCCGTGTCGCCAGAATCGGTCGGTTCGTTGACGAGCATGAGGTTGCCTGCGAAGATGTCCTCTTCGGGGAAAGCTGGATTGGGCTGGTCAGCCCAAATAAGGTGGTGCCCCGGGTGTCCCCCGGTAGCGCATTGTCGTCGTCTCCGTGTCCCCCATCCAAGTCAGAAAGGCCTAGCTCGGCACACTGGGTTGCGGCAACTTTGAGACGTTGTGGTAAAAGCTTCTTGGACAGCATAAGACAATGACTGTAATTCTCCGGGTTCTCCAAGGCTTCTTGAGTGTGTTTGAGGCCTAAGCAGACCCTGCAGAAGAGTGCAGGTCCTTAGCTGCAATTAGAGCACCACACACGGCCGGGAAGGCCCGTGATAGGCTGTTTCTCAGAGAAGTAGAAGGTTTAGACAGCAAAATATTAGCTAAGAACTCCGCCAGCCATGGAAGGAGGTGGAGAGAACGGCGAGAGCGTGGGTAGCTCCAAATGCAGAACACAGCTGATAGGTTGAAGAAAAACAACTGTCACGTCTGGTGAAGGCTGATGTCCTCCTGAAGACACGCAAGTGAACAGTGTAATCCAATCGAACTGTGTACGTGCAGAGATCGCGAGAAATTAATGTCAACTGGAGAATAGCAGCTCTTGCAGGCGTTATACGTATATCCTCAGGTAGGGGGCAGGCATTGGCTGCATGCTTCTGTCTGTTTAGCCAGACTTGGTGCAATTGGATTCTTCTGCAAAGGTCAGTATGGATGCCCTTCCCAAAGGTGGATTTCGAACACGAGATGATGAAGGAGGTGATGAAACCGTATGTTTCACATGCCTGGGCTTAAGTCTGCTGAAACTGTGCTCGTGGGTGGTTTATGTTCTCTCTGAGAGCATGTCAATACGTTGTTCATCTTGCCTTTCTTATTAAGGTTTAAGTGATCATCGTGCCATCGAGCTGCTGGCTGACAGCGTGGGTTGTCATGGCAACTCTAGATGCATGGTCGAGACTCAAGTGCCTCAAACGAGGTGGAGTCCCCTTGCCTATGCCCCGATCTAGTTCTTTTTCTGGTGCTCCAGAAAAGGGCTACTTCTGCATATAGTCAGAGTAACTGGAGGATAAGACTGAGGGCTTCCTCGCCCGGTAACCAGTCCGTGTGGGCCCCTCACTCACTCGCATACATTTTCATGCCAATATGGCAAGGCCCCAATGGTGGGGGCGGTAGTGCTACTGCAGACCGCCTCTTCCCTGCAGGGTAGTTCTGAGTCGGGGTTGAGCTGTGCCTGGTGACTGACTGTGTTTGAAGTCACAGTGCTGGCCTTCAGCCAGATGATGTCCAGCATAGTGGTCCAGAAGCATCCCTCTGGCTAAACCTTGCAGAGGTATGAGGTGGCCTTTTGTTAAAATGAGATGAAAGAGTTCAAAAACAACGTATGCCCACACTGAAAACATTTTGAAAAGTTTTAGATTTAATAAATCTACAAACAACAAATAAAACAAGCAGATTCTATTCTGTGGCATTTCCTTCCTTATAATGACCGTCGTCAATAGAAACACGGCACATCCATGAATCACACGCTCTCACTTCATTCAAAAACAACTAGCCATCTTGACACTTGTGTCTCAGTTTTTGATTGTATTGAAAATGAAATGAGAAAATGAGGTGATTTATTACTTACAGAGTTTGATAATATTGTTGTGATCATCTTGTCTGGATGAGTTTTGTACTGTAACAGGTAACATTAAGATTTGAAACACTAATCTCAATTCAATACGTCCCTGTAACTTAATTATGTGTTAAAAAAATTATATAATAAGTGTACAATAAGTATAAAGTTGCATTATTATCTCTTAAATGTCACTCTTAATTAAACATGTTTGTTCGTCTTTGGCTCAAAGTAACTTGTTGTAGACTTTTCTTCACGGAAGCTTCACATTTATTTCAAGTGAGTGACATAAAATATTTCAACTCAATAACATTTTTTGCCCAATTTTTTCCCAGACGTAGTTTTGGTAATGGGGTCAAAATTAACTTGCCTTGCGTTTGCTAAAAGTTACAACAGAGGGTGATGGTCACACAAGACGATCGGCAGATTTGAAGTGTTTCCCCCTTTACAGCGATTTTTTTGCGCATGTTCTTCAGACAGGGTAACCATCCTCGATTAAGTTTCCCTCAGGACTTTTGTAAAAACCAAAATACGACCACACCTCAGATTTGGTCCTCTTAAAAGGCTGAAAAATGTCCTGATCCAGTCTCATTTATAAAACGGTGTGTAGGATCCTTACTAAAAGTGTACATGCGCCCAAAAGCCAAAAATGGCATACAGCAAAAAAAATATTCAGATTTATAAAACCGTTCGTACGCCAGAACCTGCGCAGAATTCACTTTATAAATCCCAGTCAGCCGAAGATTGTGCGCACATGCGTCTCCTCCCTAAAATAACCATATATGGAGCTTACAACGCCTAGTTTAAATATGCATATCCTCGTATGCATATCATTTGCATATGATTATTCATCCACGCGATACCATGTTAAAGGAGAACTCCGGCAAAAAATTAACCTTTGGTCTTATAAAACTTTGGTGCCTAGTTAACCGTTCTCTGAGATTTGTTTTCATGATAATCAAATGTAAAGAGTTTAATCTCTAAAAACTGTTTAGTGTATAATGCTAGTATATTGGGGCACTTATTAAGTAAAAAGAAATCGCTAGTTAATACCTCTAACAAGGCTCAAAATAGCCCCACATTTACACAGTAACATAATGAGGGTCCCTGCCTGCAAAACAAAGTATTGAGAACTTTGTAAGTGTACAGACCGTTTAATAATAGATACTGTATAAAGAGTCCACTTCGTGTATACACAGCAGCAGCCATCTTTGTAAAACAGTCTTGATAATTCAAACCACGAACAATGTGCCAAGTGAGCTGAACTGTGTGTTCAGCGAACTTTTGAACTGTATAAACAGTTCGTGGTTCGTCGGCACTCGTAGATCGACTGGTAGAGACTATTTTTCAAAGATGGCTTCTTCCTGTATTCGCGAAGTTAACTGTGTGTATAAAATATCTTCTTATTAAACTGTATGGACACTGACAAAGTTCTCAATGCTTCGGTTTGAATGTAGGGACCCTTGTTATGCTGTCATGTTGGTGTGGGGCTATTTTGAGCCTTGTTAGGGGTAATAACAAGCGATTTTTATTTGTCATTACTCTATGCCCTATATACTAGCATTATACTAGCGTTATAGGCTATACTGTTTTTAGAGATAAAACTATTTACATTCGGCAATCATAAAAACAAATCTCAGATAACGGTTGACTAGGTAGCAATGTGTAATTAGACCAAAGGTTCATTTTGCGCCAGAGTTGTCCTTTAACCCAGATATTTTTTCACAAGACAGAACACATGTCATAAAGCCCATTACAAGTCTTAACTCATTTTTGACCAAATGTGTAGTTACTGCGCTTTGCCTTTTTAGGGCAGAATAGACTTCTATCTAACCACAGATCTAACTACTGACCAGCAACACGACATTTGAGAATGATCACGACACCGGTCATAATCCATCACAGCCCACGCGCGCATCAGACCAAACTCAACATCCAGCCACGCAAGAAAACATTAAATATTACCGAGGTAATAAAATGCTGATGTGATTTGCTGCCCAAGAAACATTTCTGATTATTATTAATGTTTTCTTTTTTAAAAAAAGTCAGGATTCCTTGATGAATAGAAGATTCAAAGTAGATTTATCTGAAATAAAAAAATCTTTGTAACATTATAAATATCTACGTTCACTTTTTGATTACTTTAATGCGTCCTTGCTGAATAAAAGTAGTATATTACTTTACTCATTTTTTTCAAATGTAGCGTATATTACAAAAGCTTTTTATTTCAGATAAATGCTATTATTTTGAAGTATGATTGATTTGTGTAATGTGACTTTTTTTGTGTGATCTTAAAATCCGATTTACAATTAAATTGAACATAAATAGCTTAAACAAAACAACTGTTTAATCTTTTGTGTTATAAAAAAAGAAAATTTTATACGCATCCTAACCTGAAATGACATATACTTTTTGATACAGTACAAATATTTTGAGTGTCTCTTATTTTCCTGTAAAGAACAACACTTGTCCCACATTTTTCTCTGAAGTTGGCTATTCACAAGTTGCAGATAACTATTAGCCACGACCAGTTGCAGCAATAAAATACATGTTCTTACAGGTATTCAATATTATTTTATTAATAATCTGGCATGCGATGGGCTTCAGAACCTAAATTACAGGGCATTGATTGAAGGTCAGAATTACACAAGCTCCGGATGGATTGGCCAGATACTGCATACCGTCGCAGATGAGCTCATCACATTAAAAGGTGTCGTGAGGTTTTCACAGGCAGTGAACTCGTACCATAATGTGTCAGTAACAATACAGAGAAAATTGTTAAAACAGCCAACCACACAACACGCTCTTCCCGGCATCACTGGACATACGCACAAAATAACTAAATAAAAACATCTAACAAACGTCCTACGAGAACAATGCTACTTCCGCAGCAGCAAGGCCCGCAGTAACGGTGCTGCTTTACTTCCGCGTTTCGCCGGATTTGTGTATTGGCTTCATGTGATAGGCTTGGTGAGTGAAATTATATTTGTAGGCTATTATCTTTCTGTAGCCTATAGGCTATAATTTTATTTAGAATTTCGGTCTAAAAGTGACCAAAAAGACATTTAACTCCAGCTCACCATCAGTGTCGCCAATTCCCTTTGTCTCCAGAATGTGTACGCACGACTCAAAGTTTGCTTAAAGGTGCACACATTCTCCCATTAAGTTTGTTTTTTATAGATCACAACCTTTGCATGGAAACTGGCGTACGTACGTTTCCAGCCCCATTGTGTGCGTACGCACGCTTTATAAATGAGACTGTCTTCCGCTATTCCTTCTCGAATAAAAAAAACTAAACAACTTTGCGCACTGCACACCTGCGTCAGACTGTGGACATGATTTATAGTGAGTCATAAAAATCCTGATAATCAAACACGGTTTTAATGATAATTAAATTTTAAACGATAATAGTAAACGTCAGTACATTTTATCGTGGTTTATAGTGAAACCTGTAATCGTCCCATCCCTACGTTCTGTTGCTGCCCCGGACATATCTCACAGCCAGTTGTTCTATTCCCTGACCGAGGGGACCCTCAGTACAGATGCTCTGGCACATACTGTAGCTGGCCCCCGGACCTATGCAAATATGCTTTTCCCCCAGTGAGCCTTCTTGCACATACGTACCTTGTCCGAGGTCAGGGAGGACGAGGAGCAGTTCATGTTAGTTGCACCGCATCATTGGCCCAACCGGACCTGGTTCTCAGAACTGGTGCTCCTCGCGAAAGCCCCTCCCTGGCCCATTCTTGCTCTCTCAAGGACCTGCATGCTCTCTCAAAGACGGAGAACCCTATGGCAATTCAGTCCAGACATCTGGAAACTCCATGTCTGGTCCCTGGACAGGACACGGATGTTCTAGGTAAACTACCTCCGTCGTAGTTGACACAATCACTTCCACTAGAGCCCGCTCTATGAGGTGCCTCTATGCATTGAAGTGGAACCTATTCATTGACTGGTGTTCTTCTCACGAGGAGAACCCCCAAACTTACTCAATCAGAGCCGTATATAAGCTTCAAGGACAAAAGAGTGTGACCACTGTTTTAGATCATCCATTTCTGTGAAGGATCCAGAAGAGGACATGCAGAATTCATCAATCTTTCCACGCAGGCACAATTTAAGTTCAAATTAATAAAAAATAAGACTCCAAGTTTAGAATCAAACCTACCTATGCATATTTTGAATCAAAGTTTTATTCAGAATATAGATGTAACAGTGGTACGATTGAAGCAGTGATAAGGTGCTGGATCCAAGTGCAGTACACACTTTATTTAACAGACTACAAACTTAAACAGACTAGACTCGATACTCTGGACTCAGTACCAACCAACATCAACCATTCGACATTAAACAAGAACTCACCGAGACAAGGCAGAAACACAGGGCTTAAATCATCAGGGACAAACGAGCTAGACAAGGTAACCAGGGCCATGAGAAATAAGAAACATCTGGGATAAATTAATAGACAGGGAACCACTGATAACGAAATGACAAGACACAAAACCCACATTATGACATTAGAACTCAAGAATCAATATGAATTGAATCGTGAGACCCAAAAGATTCCTACTCCTACACAATAACTTACTAAAAATAACCAATACCTAGAGTTTTAAAAGTCCAGGGGTGTTATAAAATTCTTACCAAGGCACAAAATGCACGGGTGAAAAAGGAGCACACATCTGAAATAAAAAGCAAGTATGAACAGCAGGTAACAAAAACTGCTTAATTTTACTCTCGTCAACACTTCTTAAGACCTTGCTGCTTAACCTCAATGGCGATCTCTTTGAAGCTAGTATCCCAGCAGGTTCTACAGAAGAGGAAAGAAATTAGGGTAACAGTATGAAAGAGTACCACACCAAAGGTAAAGCATTTCTGCCTTTCCTGAGAAACATCAGACACAGTCTATTTTGGAATAAAGGGGGATAACCCCACCAAGCAAAAGGCCACTAAAGTCCTGCACACAGTGTCCCTTCTAATCTAAACACAGAAGATTAGCGCACTCTCCCCTCCTCTTGCAGAGGCTGTGCATTTCAATGACTTAGCAAAATCTACAAAGAACTGAACAAAACAGGAGCTAAAAAGGGGAACTAAACGATACATGGGTGTAACTAATCAGTAACCAAGGAAACTAGCAAGACAATAATCGAGACTAAACTGAGAATATGTTTACACGACAAAAAATGTACTAAAAATTGAAACCTTTTCCTTTGCATGTTCTGCACGACACCATTTTCCAAACTGTTTACACAGATCCGGGAAAAAAAATGAAAATGTTGTATTATGAAAGCCAGGCCAGTAGTTAGTGAAGTCACTTTGTAAAGAAAAACTATATGCTTTTAGACTGAACAAGTAATATGCATGCATGCACATAATGTAATATGTTAGGAATAATGTAACAATGTTTTAACAAATTTGCATTTTTGTTATTTACACTAAGACGATAGCGGTATTGTTTTTAAAAACTTGTACTAAAACACGTTTTCAAAAGTTTGTATTTTCAGGCCCCCAAAACGCTGCTGTTGTGTAAATGAACAGCAATAGGCATAAAAAGTTTTACATTTTTAGTTGAAAACGAGTCGTGTATGAAAATGGGCCTTGAAAGAAAACTCAAGAAACAGATACATGAACAAAAACGTCTCGGTTACCTATGTAACCCTAGTTCCCTGATAGGGAATGAGACGCTGCGTCAAGCGCTGTGGGAATGCCCCTGCATTGTGCGTCATGAAGCACGTATGGAATCAACCCAATGGAGAGATGGAACGTCAAGGCAGATGACGTCATCGACCAGGAAACTATAAAGCACCCCAAAAACACAAGCGCATCAGCTTCTGATAGGCCTGAAGGAACACTAACGGGAGTGCCGGGAGTATGGTGGAACGACGCAGCATCTCGTTCCCTATCAGGGAACTAGGGTTACATCCGTAACCGAGACATTCCCTTTCAAGGGAACTTCGAGCTGTGTCAACCGCTTTGGTAAAGCGAATACCCACGTCGCCATTAGAGGTAGACCGATTAATCGGCCGATTTTTGGCATTTTTTTACATAATCGGCATCGGCCAATATATCAAGTCGATTATTAGGCAGGCACATCTGTGGGCAGCCTAGTGTTGTCGTGAAACACGTGATTGATGCACGCTGCTGCTAGAGTCATTTTCCAGCCGAGTGAGCAGCAGACCTTAATATGAACGCATATATGAATTCAGGCACAGCACTGACCGTTAGTAGCTGGATTAAACATGGTTAAAATGCTGGCCAAACAGTGTATAGTGTGACTGTATTTCACTGTAGAATAAAAGGTCCAACAGCGGGATACCGTTGTCTGAAGAACAACAGACGGATAGTGCATTTAAAGCTTTTTGAAAAATATTATTTTCCCATCTGGTGGTTGTTTTTGTCGTTCAACAGCAATTTACTAATGAAATACGTTATTGTTAGAAGTTAAATAAAATAAAATATAGTAAATCTTATATATAGATATATATATAAAAAAATCATTAAAAGTTTTTTTTTCTCCATTTTTGTGATAATTAGGTTATATCCATTTGTCTTTGTCCGTCAACAAACAAAACGAACCAAAAATACATGTTTCAGGACATTTTTGAGAGGATAAAATGTTTTTGTTGAGAAAGTTTGTCTATGTTAAGTAGTTATCATTTCTTTTACATTTTATCTTTCAAATAGAGGTTAAAAACCAAGCAAATATCGGCCAAAATAAATCAGCAGCATTAATCGGCCATCAGCCCACCCGGATTTCAAAAGATCGGTATCGGCATCGGGCGTGAAAAAAAAACAAAACATATTGGTCGATCTCTAGCCGCCATAAGACCAAGTGACCGTCATGTGAGGCTAGCGCACAGAGGACGAGAGCACCTGTGCCCCAGGGGTAGAACTTAAGTCTAGATCATAGAACTTAATAAACGTATGAGGTGAGAACCACCCAGCCGGATCACAGACATCACTCAGATATACTCCTGACAATAAAGCTTTAGTAGCAGCCATACTCCTGGTAGAGTGGGCTCGTACAGCCAAAGGTGAAGGCTGACCAGCCGACTCATAAGCAAGTGAGATAGCCTCGACTACCCACTTGCTCATTCTCTGTTTAGACGCGGGACACCCTTTTCTAGATGGGCCAAAACACACAAAGAGTTGTTCTGATTTCCTCCACTGGGCAGCTCTGTGGACATAAGCGTCTAACGCCCTAACAGGGCAGAGTAAATTAAGTTTCTCCTGGTCCGACGACAGAAATGGAGGAGGACATAAAGCCTGCAGAATTGGCCTCCTTGATGTTTTATATAAGAGACCACCGACGTGTTGTCTGACTGAACTTACACGTGATGACCTCTCAGGTCTGCTAGGAAGTGTTTCAGAGCCTGGAACACCGCCAACTTCTCTAGACAATTTATGTGCCACGATAGATGATGGTCCTGCCACAGACCTTGGGCTGGACGGCCACTCATGACCGCCCCCTCACTCCGTGAGGGAAGCATCCGTCGTTAGCGTTACGCGACAACAAAGAGCCCCCAACACAGGACCTTTGGATAGGAAGTTAGGAACCAAGTTTCTCTCCACATGACCAGAGCGTGACTTTGATCATCCGGAGCGGATTTCCCCTCGGTGTCTCTGAAACTGCTTTACAGCGAGTAGCTGGCCTAGCTTTACTTGTTTCACAGCTGAGAGAATCGAAGAGATGTGGGACAGAGAGAGTCGCGCCGGCATCGAAACCGAATCCCAAACTAAGCCCAAAAAAGTGGACTTCTGAGATGTAGATTAAACACTTTTCTTTTTGCGTTCAGCCTCAACCCCAACTTCCTGATATGAGTGAGAACGACATATCGATGTCGAACCGTCATCTGCTCTGACTGAGCTAAAATCAACCAATCATCAATGTAATTGAGGATACGAATGCCTTGAAGCCTCAGTGGCACTAGTGCTGCATCCATTGCATTTGGTGAAAGTGCGGGGAGATAAAGCTAGGCCAAATGGAAGAACCCTGTATTGATACGCCTCGCCCCCGAAGGCGAACCTCAGGAACTTCCTGTGTTGTGGAAGGATGGAAATGTGGAAGTATGCGTACTTTAGATCTATCGTGACAAACCAGTTCTTGGATCTGATTTGTGACACGATCTGCTTGATAGTGAGCATCTTGAATTTCAGTTTCCCTACCGAGCAGTTCAATAGGTGCAGATCTAAAATTGGACACAACCCCCCATCCTTCTTTGGAACTATGAAATATCGGCTGTAATAACCTGACTCCAAACTGGGAGGAGGAACCCATTCTATAGCCTCCTTTTGAAGGAGCGTTTTCACCTCCTGTTCCATTACCAGAGCCTGCTCGGGGCCCACAACTATGGGCAGAACCCCTCTGAATTTTGCTGGACGACACCTGAATTGGATAGCATAACCCGTTTCTACTGTCTGCAGGACCCAATGAGATATTTTTGGAAGGCTTTTCCACTCTGCCAGAAAATCTACTAAGGGTACCAGTCTCTTGAGACTGGTAAACACAAACACAGCAAACACAGCGCCCTGTAATGGCGCACTGGCAGGGAATGACTGGTTTGACTGCTCAGAGGGAGCGAGCATCCCTCGGGAAAGCGCTCGCTGGGACCGTCTACTTTCTTAGACAATATCACTGTTCTCAGATCAGGTCTTTTGCTAGAAGGCTTTGGCTGAGAGTGCCGCGCCTGAGCCCACTGTCCAGGAGGGGGAGCACGAGACACGACACTCTGCTTCTGCTGCGCCCTATGGGATGAGCTTGTAGATGGCCGAGGCTGCTCCCACCCAGCAGCCCCTGGGACATGATCTTTTAGTGGAAGAAATTTTTTGAAAGCTGCAGCTTGTTTTTTCTTCTGTTTTTTTTTCAGAATTTACAGCTTCATCAAATAACCGACTAGGAGAGAGGGGAACGTCTAACAAAAACGATCTTTCTTTTTCCTTCATGTTTGTTTGATTTAACCATAAATCGTGATTCATGATTTAACCATCTTTCCTGCGGCCACCAGAGCTGCCATGGATCGACCCAATAACTTGGCTGATTCTCTGGTGGCACACAGGGATAAATCAGTAGCCTGACACAGTTCTCGAACTACGTCAGAACTGACCTCCTCACTCTCACTCACGTCCTTCAGCAGGTCAGACTGGTATGCCTGCAAAACTGACATCGTATGCAGACATGACGCAGCCTGACCT
This sequence comes from Pimephales promelas, assembly GCF_016745375.1. Next base: position 16,896,671 of record NW_024121765.1, read on the forward strand.
GCTGCCGAATACGCTTTACCCACCAAAGCAGATGTATTTCTAAGGTGCTTGGTGGGTAATACCGGTGTTTTAAATGATACCGCCACCTCGGGGAGAGATGGCTCGCAAGCGTCTTTTCCACACGAGGCATAGCGCCATAACCATATGATTTAGCCCCCAATATGTTTGAATATGTGGATGTCTGGGGACTAAATATTCTATGAGAAACCGGTCTCTTCCACGATCTCGACACCTCAGTGTGGAGATTGTGAAAGAACGGCAAACACCGGAGTGGAGGCTGAACACGGGAGGGCAAAAATCTCTCATCAAGCTTTGATTTTGACACAGACTCCTGTCTAATCACTGGCCATTTAATACTCAGTTTTTCAACCGCTCTCGTTAAAACCTCCATCAGCTCATCACTTTCGGGAGTGTAAGGTGGCGAATCCTCAATCTCTCCCTCAATAATAAAAAAACATCCAGTTCCTCGGAACGCGATAGCTGTAGTACTGGTGCCTCAGCCCGAGCAGAAGAAACCGCAATGCGTGCTTCCGAACCAGGGACTGAGGCACTGGATCTCACAGGTGAAGGGAGAGATAAGGCAGAGCCCGTCTCTAACCCTGCTGTGAGATCCATCTGCGATCCCCACGATAAGCGCCTCCGCTGTGCCTCAGCAGAAGCAGGACCCGAACCGCAGGGAGCGCGCACCGAACGACTCTTCTCAAAGAGCGCCCGGCGGGAGCGGAGCATCCTTAAGTGCAGATGCTCGCAATGCTCACAATCAGCCCCCTCGAGAGCTGACTGGGCATGCTGAACTCCCAAACAAACAACGCAAATAATATCCCCGCCCGTTAGATAACGCGAGCAGGGAGGAACACACTTCTTAAACTGCTGTTCATTCGTCATATCTCTCAATATATCTCTCAATATATCTCTCAATATATATATATATATATATATATATATATAAATTGTTTGTGTGGTGCAGAGTAGGGGTGGGCGATATGGAAAAAATATCATATCACGATTTTTTATCACGATTCTTCCTCTTCACGAAGTTGGTTTTAATATTTTGCAGGTGGCTGTTCATTACAGCCAAACTAATGTCCCTATGTTAAAAACAAAGTCTTAGGTAACAAAAGAAAAAAGAAAGGCATACATTTAGGCCAGTGGCGAAGATAAAAATCTTTGTCATTATTTTCTTTGTTATTAAAAATATAAGACAAGATAAACATTACACAAATTAATATTCAAATTAAATAAATAGTGCTTTATTTTTTCAGATGCAGTAGGTGTATTTACAGTAGCAGTAGCATTGAAGAAAGTAATTAAATTAACAAATATGAAATTAAAACACTACATAGACTTCACTGAATAAATTGATTCTTATTAAAGCTACTATTAAATTTCTCAGTCAGTAAGTGATTTTCTCCTTGTGTTTTTTTAATTTTTTTATTAACACTAAAGGAATAGTTCCCTCAAAAATTAAAATGGTCTTAATTTACTCTCTCAAGATGTTTTAAACCCGAATAGGTTTCTTTCTTCTGTTGAAAATAAAAGTTATTTTGAATAATGTGGGTAACCGAACAGTTGCTGGTCATATTATGAATATAATATATTATTTTATAAAGCCGATTTAAAATTCTTAACATTGGTTTAATTAAATGTTTTTTTTTTTATAATTATTTTTTTAAGTATGTGTTTTTACAGATGTAATTAAATACATATTTTAAGTGTTATTAAGATTAATTAATTTAAAAAAAAGTAGATCAGATCATGAGCTGCGTAAAGATTCCCATCCCTACTGTACAATGATTTATTGCTTGTCTTTGTCGACTAATACAGAAGGTAAAGAATTTTTTTTTTAAATCGCAATCGCAATATTGGTTAAAAAAAAATAAATAAATAAAATCGCAATTAGATTATTTTCTATAATCGTTCAGCCCTAGTTCCAAGTCTTGTCTTCATGTTTTCCATATATTTGTGTTCACAAGCCACCATTTAGAAGTTGCACTGGACTTTTTGGATGTCTTCACTAGTTCCCCAAGTACAAGCATTCAGTGGAAAGTGGAAGGAACTTTTTTTTATCTGCAGATGTTTTCCAAGTCCTTAAGGAAATAAATAGCGGGAAGGAAGCATACTCTAAGGATGGCAATTCTTAAAATAATCCACATGGAGGGCCAATCATCACTGTCAAGCAGGAAACAAATGAATGCAAAACGAATGTGATTCATTTTTTACAAGCAGGGGGCAGAGAGTTTTTATTAAGTTGTTTCCATTACCTTTACATCTTCCATGAGGATATAACTGCATGGATGCTCAAAATGCATGCTGGTTTGAATGGGTAAAGAACTTACAGTGCTGGAAGGGATGCCAATTTGTTGGCATAGGGTGATGCCAACAAGCCTAATCACAACCATCTTATCTGGCATCATCCAGTGCAACCTCTACACTGGAACTCTGGCATGGTAGTCAGCACTGATGGTACATGGGAACTACACACTCCTTGCTTTAATAAGATTTTTCCCTCTACATCTGTTTGGGATCAAACATTTCTGTTGTAGTATCCACTGAAAGGATGGCAGTGAAAACCATAAGATAGAGATCGGCACCACTGCTTCAACACTAATTCAATATCCTATGTGTTTTACAAGGCTTTTTTTTCAGCAGAAGAAAAGTATTGTGATTGTTAGATCCTCATCAGTAAGCAGATTGGCCAGGTTTATACATAAAGGTTATAGCACAAAAGTGTCCTGCCAATTTAATTCTTCATTAGGATTCCCAATAAACGTGGATAAGGGCTGATAAAAAGTTAATGTGCTTTAGGAGAAGTGGGACATTTATAATGATATATAATAATGGACCAGATACTGTAATGGATATGACTCTGTGTTAACCCAGGCTAGTTTTGCATGTTTAAAGCAGTTTTCCTTTATTTTATTTTATATTATATTATATTTATTAGTTTAATTTTTCAGATATCTTTCATTTTAGTTTTTGTTTTGTGGATACTGATCTATTTCATTTTTTATATATTTTAGTTTCTTTTAATAATACAGTTTAGTAATGGACACAACCCAAACAGCTGAAAATATTATATTTGCATAGTTTACTTAGATTCAGCATATTTGTGTATAATAATAGCATTTGAAATGAGTTGCCATTTTCTCTTTTTAGCACAATCATCAAATTAACTAGTGCAGCACTTGGAGTGATGAAATTGGGGTCAAGATCAGCATTAAAGGGATAGTTTACTAATTAATTTTTAATATGTTTTAGCTTGCCTCAAGGGCATCCAAGATGTAGGTGTCTTTGTTTCCACAGTATTTTCAATTTTGATATTTTTCAGTCAAACCATTGTTGTCTATCAGTCATATAATGCAAGTTTAGGGGGTGCACCCTCGGTTCACCTCAAAAAGCATGCACACAAAAGTCAAAATTAAACATGATTTAATGACTCATAAATGTAAGTACACATTGATGGCCTAAGACATGAAACGAGTGGTTTGTATGAGAAAATGAACAGTATTTATATCGTTTTTATATCGTTTTAACCACAGTTGGACAGGCTGTGGTTACACAAGGTAAAAACGATATAAATACTGTTCGTTTTCTCACACAAGCCGCTCATTTCGTGTCTTAGGCCATCAATGTGTACTTACATTTACCAGTCATTATATCATGTTTAATTTTGACTTCTCTGTGCTCTTTGAGGTGAACCGAAGGTGGACCCCCTAGACCTGCATTATGACTGATAGACAACAACGGTTTGACTGAAAAATATAAAAATTGAAAATACTGTGGAAACAAACACACCTACATCTTGGATGCCCTTGAGGTAAGCTATAACATATCAAAAATTAATTTCAAAGTGAACTATCCCTTTAAAAGTTTTACATTTAGTTGAATATCAAAGTTAAGTTTCTTATATTGATTATATGTCATCCAATTTGGATTGTCATCCAAACCTCAAATGTTTGGAAATACGGGGTTAAAGTCAGCTACTTCTAGCACAGGCTTCATTATAGATGGTACTCTTCTTTTCCAAACCTTGGGTCATGGATAATTTTGTACTCCTTGCTGTGCTCTAAAATCACTTTCCTCTATTAGGTTTGTGGGATTTTATCCCTTTCATTTAAATACCACAAATCATTTAATTGGCTGTGATAATTCCTTTGCTTTTTCCATTTTCATAATTAAACTCAAAATAGTCCCACACAGGGCTTTGCTGTTTCCAACCAGCCATCATTTCCCTGTCGTCATTATCAGTATCCACTAACCACACATGCATCACCAACTGAAGGTCTTCACATACAGCCACACAGGTCAGATTATTCCACTGTGATGAGTAAGAGCTTAATGACTGCAAAAACTGTAATGTTTGAATAATTATTTTTTAATTTCAGTTAGTGTTTTAACAACTGTCATTTAGTTGTATTTTTCATTGACTTTGCTTAAGAACGTGCAAACACACACATTGACACACAGCTAGATTTTTGCCCCTTACTCTAATTTTGCTCAGCATATACATTAATCTGTGTTCTGTTGGCTTATTGAGGTGTGCATGTGAAATGTAACAGGAAAGCATCGTTACTGCAGATTTAAGCGCATCCAGAAAAAGCAAGCATTTTCTTGACCCAAGATATTATAAATACGTATTCTCATCTTGTGCAGTCCAAGTAGAAGTATTTACTGCTTGTTTATTTAACATCTCCTGTAACAAATGGAATACTCAGAGTTATATAATGATTAGGTTTTGACTTCACTTTATTGGTGAAGTCATTAATAACACAAGTTATTGGTTTGCATGAAAACCGGAACAACCAACATTATCTCACGACCAATTCGTACGAATTTGACGCATGATTAAAAAGTGTCTAATTCGTACTAATTCGTACGACCTCACTCGTACTAATTCGTACGATTTGTCTAAACCCACGTGATGGTTAGGTTTAGGGGCGGGGTCAGGGGTAGGTCATTCGTACGAATTCATATGAATTGGTCAATTCGTAAAATATGTACGATTTAGCAAAATCTTATTAATTCGTACGAGTGAGGTTGTATGAATTGTTACAAATTAGCCACTTTTTAATCATTCGTCGAATTCATACGACTTGGTCGTGAGATCGGGTTGGAACAACAGTTTAATTTAGTTAAAAACAGTTTAACATGTATTCGTGGTTTTTCTTTTTAAAAAAGTCTTATTTTTCATAAATTTCACCTTTATTGTCAGCCGTGTTCTGTCCTTTGAACGACTGGTTGATTTTCTGAGTCTATGAAACCAATCCCTCAGAAATCGACAGTGGGCTCAGATTGGTTAGTTTAGGCCGGTGTGTTGTGATTGGCTAAACTGTAGTACACGTTGTCCGGATACTTAACAGGTGTGTTCGACATCGCCTGCGGCAGGATGCAACCGATCGGCGAGAACAGCCGCGTGCAGGCGGGGAGGAACTGCAAACGGAGACGTGAAGTCGGACAATTTCTAGTTCCCGTACTGACGGCTCACGTGGTGTTTGCATGCTTTACCACAGCTTATGTGAAATAAATGCAACATTTGCCAAATAAACAGATATTTCAGACACATTTTCATTCAACACTTTGAACTGGAATAAAGTTCAAAGCCTATAATCAATGACGTGAGTCAACGTTTTTTAATCAGTTTTATTTTGATAAACATGACACAATATAACATCGCGACTACATGAAAAGACTGTTTACTGTTATAGAAAACTGATTTGTGAGCTTTAGTGGAACTAAATGTGCAAGAATAAACACGAAACGCACGTGATCGTTGTCATGCGTTGAATCCGGCGAATCGTGGAACAGCTGTGACATCATCAGAGCTCGTGCAGCCGCTCTTGAGAAGCTGCGCTGGCTGAGTCCTCCGGCTACTCTCGTATCGCTCTCGCGGTACTTTGATGGCATACATCACAGTCACGTGGAGTCAGCGCTGCATCAAGTCGGACAAAATTTCTAACCGGCATGCACTGTTTCAAGTTAGCCGCCGATCGGTCTGCGCAGAGCTGCATGAAGTTGAACAAGCCTAACGCCTGTGGCGAGGGGGGCGTGGTTCAACGAAGTCTGTAGTAGGAGACCGGGGACGGAGCCGAGCAGTGAATAGGTGGGTCAAGTTCAAATGACAAACACCTGTCTGTGATTTCAGTGATTGAAGTGAGGAAACCGCATGTAGTAAGCGGGCCGTGCTGACAACAGTTTGAGAGAGAGACTGGGAGCTTGTGCATGTATGTATCCTTTGGAGTCCTGTTACCGAACGCGTGACATTTGAAAGCTTTTTTTCAGCGGGAAGAGTTTTCACTGCAACGGTGTTCGGCAAAGCTGTTTCCAGTGGGAAGAGTATTACCACAATTGTGACCATTTGAAGCTGTGTTCAGTGTGAAGAGCATTCTCGCCTATTATATATTTTTGCCTTTGACATTCTGAGTTAACTTTATTTGAGCATGACCTTGAGCTATGAAATGAGTTGTATAAATAAAAGTGCACGAGTCCCAGTATTCGCCGACCCTGTGTTTCCTTCCATCACCCACACATAACGAACCTGTAAATTCTTACAACGCCCATTACCTTTACAGGCGAAAGTTGCATGTGTATTCCTGTCAAATGTAAGTAATAGTACAACTGCTGCCTCTGGTTTTAAAGTTGGAACTGCTTCATGTTTTAGTAACAGTTTCTTGTTGCATCCGGTGTTGAATTCGTGGAGATTCTGGAAGCTGTCTCTCGTATAATGCGCAGCACAGAGAGCTAGATTACGATCATTATTTTCAGGAACATAATCAAACATAAATTGTATCCATTCTTGACGAAGTACAGCGTCCGTGGGAAGCCTGAACACAGAAGACCTGACAGCTGGGTGAACACAGCACACGCGACGAGCCGCAGAAATATGGCCATGCCCTTTTTTGCATATTCCGGAAGGAGGGTTGATGTAAATGTATGGGTTAGTGATGTCTAAAACCCAGCTTTAGTCCCAATTGAGTCATTTTTGTAGGCATTAAACGTCCTAATTTTTAAAAAGACGACATCTCTGCTTACATTGAACTTTTAGTGCTGCAACTTGGCAGATACTGTTCATGCACCAACAGCAACATTACACACTATTTAAAATGAAAAAAAAAAAAGTGAAATCGCAATCACCCCCCCCCCCCCTTTATTATTTTAAGGAGTTATCAGTGTATTGGTGTCTATATAAACATGTTCAATGATTAGAGACAAAGAGGTTTGCTTTACAGCATGCAGGCAAGACAGTACAAGCTTGACTAAAAGGTGTTAACTAAGAAAGTTCACTAAGTAACCATAATCTGGGCCTTGACCCTTAGGGTAACAATGTTGCCCTACATCCTCAACCCAGTCCAACATGTATGAACTATAACTATACCATGAAAAATTCTGAACAAATTCCAAAGAGGTCTTTAAACCATTGCTTGCTCCCACCCCAAGTGCACTCGCCTCAACATTTCTCACATTGTTGGTGTTTTCTCCAAGCTGCTGCGGGGAGCTAGAGAGTTTATTCTGGACATAGGCACAATAAGATTCTTGGCATTTGAGTTGCTGAGTAGCCCTGGGGGGTGGCAGCCATACCCGCTCTTGCAGAAAACTGGGGGATTAGTTTGCTCTATTTTAGTCCAAGGGGTAGCGCTTTTCCACAGCCCTGTAGGAACAGTCTGTTAAGTCCATAAGCAGTCCGTTTATTTTTGAGTCCCTCTGCCAGGTGCTGAGGGCTTTGTGAGGCCTATTTTTTCGGGTCACTGCAAATGAGAAGAGGGTCACCAGCCATTTCCCTCTTGATGAAGATGAGACCAATATACGAGTACCTATTTGCTCTTTTCTCTTTCAGCACTCTACAATTCTCTACAAGGGGGTTTTCCATGACCCATTTTTAACAACCCCACCACTCAACTCCCATCCATGATATAATTAAGCTATACACTTTAAGATCTTACAGGCAAAAAACAAACATTCTTAAGAATAACAAACAGTTTCCTTATTTTGTTTCTAAGCATGCTGTGTAATGAGTACAACATTTTTAAGTTAACAGTATATAATGTAAACAAGTGTACCAGAATGTTAAAGACAGCTGGATCATTACGCTGGCTGCGTCTGAAATTGGAAAAATGTTTCCTCCACAGGCAGGATTCGGAGGTAGGAAGGCAACAAGCCACGTCTGAATCTAATGATCGTGTCACAGCCTGTCTACTGACATACTATTGATTTTTGAAGGCAGCATAGATGTATCTTTCACTGTCTATCATATCCCATTATCCTGAGCATTTGAGTCTTTAACAGTTGAGCTATATATAAAAAAAAAAAACTTTTTCTGAAAGTTGCTTTTGGTGGGCAGTTTATGTGTAAGGGTGTATTCACACCAGGAAAGTCCGATAGTTCACTTGCTTTGGTCCGGACCAAATAAATTATTATTATTTTTTTTTTGGTACGGTTCGCTTTCACACTGCTCTTTTTGCAAGTGAACCAAAATTTGTAAACCAAACCACACGTGTGCTAAGGTCGTCCATTCAGTGGACAAGGATTCTCAAGGGAAATCAGGAAGTGCAAAAAAGGCTCAGCATGGAGATATTTCCATATATTTCATACTGCAATATTTGTTCTTTTACTAATTTTGTGTTAATTCTGTACAAACGCAATATGAAGAAACTAATGAGTATGATACTCTGTCATCTATACGAAGTTGTAATTCGGATTTTGAGAAGACAACGAGTGTAACGTTTGAGTGGCTCTATAAACACGGGGAAATACGACAACTCTCGTCTCTCGTGCATCTTTTCATTCGACCACCTTCTGTTTGTTTTTATCTCTGGGCAACATCTCAACTTTGCGTTACAAGTGGCACTTCGCAGAAGACGGAGAAGGTATAAAGTTTTCATTCATAGAGAGGGGCTATGTTCACTCATTCAAATAATGAGCTTCTTATTGTGTACTAACAAGTGCTGTCAATGTTAACGCTTGCGATTAAGTTTGTCCAGTTTAACGTAAATTAACGCATCATCATCCTTGTATTGTAACTATCCTTACATTAATAATAATAATAATTCATTACATTTATATAGAATTTTTCTCGGCACTCGCTTTAAGGGGGAAACTCGTCAACCACCACCAAAAGGTGGTGAACTGCAAATGCTTTATGAACTGCAAATGATATTTTTTTTGCATCTTTGCGCGATTAGACATTCACACACGACGCGCAGAAAGACGTGCAATATTCTCTTTCGACGCAGTGCTTTCTTGCAATTGGGTCGGTTCATGTTCACACCGTAAACGAACCGTACCAGAGTTAATTTGGAACCGTACCGAGACCACCTCTTCAGCTGGGTCTCGGTTCGGTTGTTTGGTCCGCACCCGAGTTCGATTGCTGTATTCACACCTGCCCAAAAGGTCCGCACCAAGGGGGCAAACGAACTAGAGTTCGATTCAATCGAACCAAACAAGGCAGGTGTAAATACACCCTAAATGTACGTTTTGACCAATTTTTTTAAATGTTGATGTCAAATTGTTGCAAGAAATTATCACTGCAGTAATTTTATATACACTTGGTTGTCACCACAGCTCTCTGTATTTTATTGTAGACTCTAGATCATTAAAGTGGTGGGAAAGTATGATTTCACTTGTCTAACTTTAGTTAGTGTGAAATGTTGCTGTTTGAACATAAACACCATTATCAAAGTTACAACGCTCAAAGTTAAAGCAAAGGAAGATATTTGCTTTTAAAGAAATCGTTTAAGGACTACAACAAACGGCTGGTAGGGAATACACTCCCAGGTTAGTGACATCACAAACCCTAAAATGTAGATAAACCCCGCCCCCAGGAACACGCAGTCCATGTTGAAAAGAGGAAAAGTTATTGTATAAGAGTACGTTTGTGAGTCAACTCAAACTTTAGCATCCATCTTTTCACATACAATAGAAAGTCACTCCATGTGCATCTCACAACAGTTCCTATATGAGCGATTTATAGATTATCCTAACAGCATACCCTAATTGAAGATTTCTGACCGAGCACGAGCAATTTTGTAAAAATTGGTTGCAATCTTAAGCATCACCGATAGTAGGGTGACCACCTGCTAATAAGCCCAAGGGGGGACAAGGGGTATGTTTCTGAGGGACAATGTGGGACACTGCTGGGCGCGGCGGTGCCCCCACCCCACGGGCAGACTCTGATAGTGGTTTACCCATATCTAGAATTGTTACTATTGCCTTACTGTTTGTACATGAATAATTGTTCAAAAAAAAAAAAGCATATACCTTAGCACATACATTAATAATCCCCTATTCCCTAAACATGTGTAATTGCTGATATATAGTTACTCATGAATAGGCCAACCAATGTGTATTTTTTTCTAAATAAAATGAATATTTTGAACATTCAATGAATTGACAGATGCACTTCCACTTACGATTTACTTTAGCTATTTAATTTTATTTATTTTCATTACAATTAATTCACTTTAAATAAATAAAAATATAAAATTATAGGATTAACAGGAATTATAGTTGCTCAACACCACAGGAATAGTTTTTAAAAAAGTCGAAAAAAAGTCTAAACTCACTCCAGAGGTTCACGGAACGAGAAGGTGCGCTGTCATGACAACAATGAAAAAGTTGACAACAACCTAGTCAGCAGGTCACGTGGGAGTGGCAACCAGGGAAGTTCTCACTTTCTGAACTAGTTCAAAGTTCAGTTCACACATTTTAAAATAAACTAGTTCAGTTCAAAGTTTGCACAGAAATGTAAGATTTTCCCCATCTTCACCAACCTCGTTATAAAATCCATTTAAATTATCATACGACGCCTTTGTCGACGGCTGCTGCGGTGCGCGACTGGTGTCTTGTGTTGCCAGATTGGGTGTTTTTTCGCTACATATTAAGCCCTGTTTACGGTGAGTTTTAGCCGGGTTTTCGCCTGGAAGGCTCTATAGAAATCTGGCACCCTATTGAACGAAGTTAAACTGAGAGAGCGTGCGTTCACAGACACCAGAATGAACGAGTTTACAGTAACGTTCATCAGGACAGGCAGTAAAACAATACGTTCAGTTCACCCAAAATATGAACGAGTTCATGAACGTGAACCTGTTCAGGCACAACGTTTGGCTGCCTGGGTCCCGAGCAGACGCGTAGCAAGCTTTTGAAAAGTGTGGGGGATGGATGTGTCATTTAAATGTAGGCATGTTACGTAGACCCCTGTCCCTCTAGGGGGGTTCGGGGGCATGCTCCCCCGCAAGAAAATTTGGTACATTTTAAGGTTAAATGCATCAATTTGGAGCACATTGAGAGCTCAAAATTAAGAGCTTCAACTGGATTCGACCCAGGCCTGTGCACATTGAACAACGAAAAAGCATTGACTTGTTGCTTACCTAAAGAGGGCTAAAACATATAGTTATGATATAGAGTCTGTCATTATATTCTATATTAATTACGCTATCAAAATTACAATACTTTTGTCCTAATTTCTTCACTTGTAAGAAATAAACCCTTGAGCTTTTATTTAGGAGAAAACACAGAACACCATGCTGATCGTGTGAGCAAAGAGCGCGTTTTTTTTTTTTTTTTCAAATCACGCAGCATTACAAACAGAATGCCTAACGCAAGTCTTGTATTGTTTATCCAAAAATACGAAATATAATAATGAAAACACTGGACATGTCAATAAAACATAAACATAACATCTTCCCAAACACATGTCAAGCGTATTTAAAAACCTCGAAAGCATAAACACTCATTCAAAGTACCTGGAAAAGGGAGATGTAAACAACCATAAGTTCCCGCCTCCTCAGCACGAGCTGACCGATACATCTAACACATCAAGAGAGGCGGGACTTAAGGCAGAACAGCCAATCATCAGCCGGACACACTCAAAGCCGGTGTCATGTTTGAGAGGAGACAGCCGCAGCGAGCGCACACACACACACACACACACACACACACACACACACACACACACTGAGCGCCAGAGAAACGGAGGAGCGACTGTAGGAAGGCGTTTGTGTAAAACTGCGGAAAAACGGCAGAAAAAGTGCGGGTGTTGAACACTCTCACCGAGAAAAGTGTGGGTGTTAAAAGACCCACATCCCCCACGGTTGCGACGCCCCTGGCGAGGATATAGACTGACCGACTTTTCTTTTTTTTTTTGAGCAAGCATTGATTATGCGTGACACGGTCTCAATTTGCGGGACTCATGAATTGGGCTTCAAACGCTGTGCGCGCACGCGCTACGCGGGACGGGTGGTCACCCTAACCGATAGAGGACGCTAAAAATACATATAGCACCTTGAAATGGGTTAAGTTCACTCAGAGACTATTTATATAGATATATGCCACTTCCTCAATCCTTAATACAAATGTATAGGTAAAACCCACAACACCAAAGATGGCGGTTGCATGCAAATGCCCCACCCCTCCTGCTTGACAGCCAATCGTCTGCTTTGAACGGTCAAGCTGGGAAACATTTAAATGCATTACTGTTTGAAAAGGCGGCAGATTTAATATGCAGTGTATGTGTGCGTTGTGTAAATATCAGACATCCCAAGTCTCCCAGAAGTTCCGCGTGTCTCCCGCAGATTGATAGAGGCTCGGTGATGCCCGCAAATTAGTTCAAATCTCTCGGAATCTAGAGCGAGCGGAGCGAGCAAGAGCGTGCACAAACGGTGTTTCAAACTGTGCAGCGCACGCATGACAGAGAGCGAGAGAACCCTTGCGCATGCGCAGTAAAATTATAACCTGTGGGAAAACGGCGTTTTAAACCTTATTTTGGGCAAAGTCATCAAACTTTTTCAGTGATTTTTATTATATTTTACTGCTGTTTCTATACATGCAGTTTTTTTTTCCCAGTGACCAGTGAAAGTGCAGTTCTGACTCTCTGCCCATTCATTTTGATAGAGCCTGGTATTGTTAAGTCCGAAATAGCTGCCCGGAGGCGTTGCCAAGATGGCGGCCGAGTGGCATGACTTGCCTAAAAGGACTTTGGTTCACTTAAAGAAAACTTGTAATATACAACAACTAAACTAGTAGTTTAATGACAGAGTACATTAAAAGAGCAAAAATAACACATAAATAGTAAACTATAAGCAGTGTTGGGTAAGTTACTTGAAAAAAGTAATTAATAACTAATTACATCATCAATATTTAAAATACTTTTCTTATTACTCTGTCTGAAAAGTAATTTAATTACTCAACAAGTAATTTAATTTAAATTACTTCTTAAAATCCCTATAAATTTTGACTAGATAACCAATATAATGAAACTCTTTTAATAATTAAAGGGGGGATGAACTGAGAAATCAAATTTTCCTTGAGCTTTTGACATCTAAGAGGTCATCATATTATAAGAATATCCTGTAAGTTTCAGAACTGAAAACGTCCTTGTTTTTCCAATAAAAGCTTTTATTGACACCAGGCTCAGCAAACGACTCGTTTTTCAAAGGGGAGAACTATGATGTCAAAGAGGAAAACACCACCCCACAGAAGAATCTCAACGCCTACTTCAACAGGCCGGTTTAGCCCCACCCACCGATTCCCGCATTACACGCATAGCTAAATAACATAGATGCCTACCTCGTGATGACAAACCGGATCGAGCTAAAATGGTATTTTATTTTGCATATGGGCCCGGGATTATTTATTTTGCACATTTTGCACACCACAAAACTAGTTGAGGATACATTATTTAAAATTGGGGAATTACAGCATTATGGACGTGGCATTTGCAGTCAAAACTTGAAATATAAATTCTCAGAAAAAGCATTAAAGTTTGCACGTGAAAAGAAAAAGTTTGCACGTGAAAAAGAAATATGGTTTGATCGGTGGTGCGCGTCTAAAAAAAACGGAAAACAGAGAACAGTTGCGACAACTGATGTTAGTGGAAGACTTTAAAAATGGCTTGCCTGCTGTTCTTGCTACATATTTAAACGAACAGAAGGCTGAGACATTACATAACGTAGCGTTAACATATAACATAAGGTACCATTTAAGGAGAAATCATGGGACCGATCTCCTATTCCTTCGCCGGTCTTAACTGCTAAAAAGTCATTTGGCAATGAAACATTCGTTCCTTTTGATGACAGGGTTTGTTTTTATTGTAAAGTGTCTGGACATTTAATTGCAAACTGTCCTGTTCTTAAAAATAAGTCCAGCCCAAAGTTTGTTGGTTTGATTTCAGGTGATGTAAATTCAAGGTCAGTACTTGCATCTGACTCTGTGGTTCAGCCCGAGAAGGCTGGATATGGGCCGTTCCTAAATATTGGAACTGTGTCCGTGTCTGATTCTAATGAGTGTGTGCCAGTTAACATCCTCCGAGATACTGGGGCTGCTCTATCATTTATTTTGGAAGGAGTATTACCATTGTCTGAGAAAACTGCGACTGGTACTTTTGCTCTAGTTCGAGGTTTTGAAATGGGAGTGATAAAAGTTCCGTTGCACACTGTTAACCTGAAGTCTGAATTGGTGTCCGGGAACGTGATAGTTGGCGTTCGTTCGTCTCTGCCAATTGCTAATGTATCTTTCATCCTAGGAAACGATTTAGCTGGAGGCAGTGTGTGGAGTTGTTCAAATGTGTCACCTGAAGTTGTGACGTCACCTTTTGCTGATACGGCTTTTGACTGTGCTGTAAAGCACCCTGATGTGTTTTCAGCATGTGCGGTTACACGCTCAGGTTAAACCTGATAAAGTTCACATCTCAGATGGGGTGGATTTAAGTGATACGTGGTTTGCAAGTCCTGATTTAACCATTTTGCCCTTTGTTGCTCCACAGGAGGAACTAGATCCACATCCTCTGAGTACTGGGGAAGCTTTTGAACACCTTAGTGACTCGTCTTATTCTTCTGATGACCTAATTGCCACTCAAAGGTCGGATCCTACTCTGTCTTGTGTCATTGTTTGAAGTAGTTCATACAGAGCAGACGAAATTGAAGGCTCCCCACCGTTACTTCCTCAGAGATGGGATATCGATGAGAAAGTGGATGCCTTCTAACTCTAACAAATCAAGGCTCAAAACACATCTGTTTAGCTGTGCATTTACTGAATGAGCACTGTGCCACTGTTCGTCCGACTGTTACTGCACTTCATTTTATTCTAAATAGTTTTAATTTACTGTATTTTATTTTTATCATAATTTTTATTTTTCATTATTTCTTATTTTTTATTCTAAACTGTTTTAATTATTCTGATTTATTTTGATTATTTTAATTTCTTCTATGTAAAGCATTTTGAATTGCCATTGTGTATGAAATGTGCTATATAAATAAACTTGCCTTGCCTTGCCTTGCCTTCTAACTCTTCTGAGTGCTGGAATGTTCAAGACCCGTCCTCCTGCTGTGCTTGTTCAGACCCATCTTCTCTCTCTTTCACACACACACGCAAAAACACACAATGATAAATTTACTGCAGGAAAGGGTCAAAGCGCATTTTTTTTTTTTTGCATGATTCTGTTTATGGGGTGCAATATAACATATATTCGTGGTTTTTATTTTTTAAAAAGTCTTATTTTTCATAAACTTAACCTTTATTGTAAGCCGCGCTCTCCTCTGTCCCCTGAACGAGCGGTCGACTTCCTGATTCTATGAAACCACTCCCTCAGAAACAGGCAGTGGGCTCAGATTGGTTAGTTTGGGCTGGTGTGTGGTGATTGGCTAAACTGTCGCTCACATTGTCCGGATACTTCACGCCCATTACCTTTACGGGTGAAACGTGCCTGCGCTCAGATGTAAATAATGGTGTGTGCTGCAGTATCAGTTTGAGGCAGAATCAGACCGAGAAAGCGGCGATGAAAGAGTCAAGCAGAACCTCACCACACACGGTTCTTACTAAACGTTTTTGAATGATAAACATTTCTGATTGCTACATTTTTTAACTTTATACACGTTTGTTTAACACAATAGCATCTGACTGGCAACAATAGCAACTGACTGGCTACTAATGTTATCACAAACAGCGTTGACATTAGTTTACTGTCTTGATCAAATCGAAAATAACGTCATAAAGCATATACATGAAAAATATGTTTAAAACATTAGTACTTATACAGAGCGGGAAGCATGCCTCTTTTTTTCCATGCTATGTGTTTCTTCCAGTGTTTCAGAGTGGCTCCATTCACAGTAAATGCTGCTCCACAACTGTCTCTTCATGTGCTGTTTGTTTGGGTTTCCAATTACGTGCATATGGGAACGCATATAAAGTCTGATGCGCTTTGTGTTTAATAGCGAAGTGTTGCCCTGATATAATCTTAGCAGCTTGGTTAACAAACTCCATATCTCTGCATATTCTGTGCGTTTGGGTTGCTAATAAGCTTCATCTGGGAACGCAGTGTAATTTCACCAGACTTGTAATGTAAAATAAATATAAACCTACACCAAAACAGCAGAATACTTCAATATGTTTCTATGCAAAATTATTGTTTATCGTTATTTCAAAATGAAAGTTTAAACCCTCGCTCTGTGTTTTGATGTCAACATTTTTTTGTTAAAGCTGTAGGATTTTTAAGGTAAATACGTGGCTAAATATTAAAGATTAAGTGGACATTTGGATGAAATCCAATGACGGCTGCAACTACAGTATGGTCACCCCAGTGAACCAGCACCACAACTGTCTGGATTGAGCTGAGTAGGGGACATCTAGGGTCTTCAAGTGGGCACCTTCAGTCCTCAAGTGTTTCGTCGACTAGCCCACGACACCTCAAGTGGGCTCGACATTGACTCTGGCGTCCCAGAGTCACCCCCCTCCGTCCCCCACTCAACTCAGTCCAGCTTACTGACCTCTACATACCTCCTGCTGCTGAGGTTGCTCCTTCATAGTTCACATGTGGCCAAATCTCACAATCTCTCTGCAACCCAACCATATACGCCAACCCGTTTGACTAAGGCTGTCGAGCCCCACTGTTGCGTTAAAGCAGTTTCCGTGGCAATGGTTCCGTATGGCATACCACCTACCCCAAAACACAGTATCTGCCCACACACCACCCGTCATTCAAGCAATATACACAGGAACGTAATGACTGTAATTACTATGCAACCTATACAAATAAACCAACAGACTCTTCAAGTTTTTCAAGAATTCTATAGAAAGCGTAGCATACACAGCCAGCTAGAATCTTTCCGTCTCAACCACAGCCGGTTGTTGCTCCACTCTGCTGCTTCAGATAAGTTCTTTACTGTGCAACGCAACTCTTGGCCACTGAATCCGACGTTTCTGAGGAACCGGGTTGTTGTACAGTGTGCCACAAAACCTCGACAACCCACTTCCACTGGATAAACCTGGACTCTCCATCCTTGCTGTTCTGCTTCAGTGGCCAGATGAGCATACCTCATGAGTTTCTTCCTCTCATATGCCTTATCTACCACATCCTCCCATGGCACTGTTAACTCTGTCAGTTGAACAATGCGTGCTGATCAAGACCACAAAACAATCTGGTCGTATGTTAGTGGTGTCAATCTCAGGTGGAAAAATAAGCCAATGATCAAGATCAGCCAGCATCTTCTAGTCCCTAGCAGCTTCAAGTTGTCCTGGGCGAGAATTGGTGTTAACACCTTTTCTTGGTGGCTGCTCACCTGGGCGGAGGGATATTGTCTTCTGTGTGCAATGTTTTGCTAGAACAGGCGGCAACTTATTGGTCATACTATTATGCTTGCCTTCCAATGCTAAAGCCAAACATTGCAGTACTTGGTCATGGGGCCAAGTAAATCAACCTTGGCTAAGAGCCACCTTACATCCTGTCAAAATATGCCTTAATGTGGAAAGGGGAAGGTGATGAACACAAAGGACAAGAGAGATCCTCTCCTACTCAGAGGTTTGGGTTATGTGGTGATATGAACATATGTTGACCTGATAAGGAAACTGATCCTACTCTCTTCCATTGACCAAAGGTCTTCTCTCCCATCTCATCCACTTTCCATGCTTGGTCTGGGAAATGGCCTATATACACCTCATCCTCTCCTCCTGGTTTCGCACCTCGTTGACTACCAGCTTCCTCCTTTGAGCTGGGTCTGCCTTGTGCCATTTAGGAGGAGTGAAACTGAGCCCAAAACCCTCTCTTCCACGCTATACCTGTCCCACGATATCCCCAATTTGAAGGGCAGCCTTTGCCTCTGCTTATAATATAATTACATAACACACATAAATTATGTTATAATACATAACACACATAACTTGATTATGTTTATAATGTATATGATATCATGTATTTCGAAAGGGTTGTTCAATAAAAACAAACAAATAATTACTTCATTTTGATATTTTTTTTGATCTCATTATTATTGCCTCATTGTTATTATAGCTTATAGCATCCCATAACACTTGATGTACTACTAATTACATAATAAGAAGAATGGCATCTACTCTAAAATAAGTCTCTTTATTTCCAGAGGTGTTCTTTACTTAGCCGACACGGGCCGTATCCAGATTAGATGGAGGACCTGCGCTTAGACACGACCACAATGCAGCCCTGAAGTGTCAGCATAGACTGTGTCAACTAGACTGTCCCTGCAAATGCCTCACTTTTTTTCCCTCTGCACAGATGAAAACGTTATCAAAATGATTCCCGTTCACACGCATCTGCGGAAACGACTAAAAACACTGTATTATGCATGCCAGACAAGTAATTGGCAATGCCACTTTGTGAAAGGAAAGACTACGTCACCGCGTACATACGCATTCAAACGCGGAGGCCTAATAGTGCATGCCGTCACCATTTTCACAGATACATGGTTTTGAAGTTTACGCATAGAGATGATAACAGTATCAACAGTAACTTTTAAAACCCGTTTTTAAAGTTGCACTTTGAAACCTACTTCAAAGTCTGTGTTCTCAGGACACCAAAACGCCATTGTAGTGTAAATGAGGTGTGAGATGTTGTGTTACCCCCAAGTTAATAACTAATGATTTTTACAACGGAAATAAATGAATTAAAAACTTTCTTAAGCTCGACAATGACTTTCTTCTAGAGCTGCTGTACAAGGAAAACAATTTACTATTCTCATATCACTGTAAAACTGCTTTGATACGCTATTGTTATTATGCTATTGTTCATTATGCTATTGTTCATTATCGCAATAAATAAATAAATAAATAAATAAAATGTTAAAAGAATGTTGCATCTCGTGAGCTAAGTGAATCGGCACCCCCAATAAAACAATTTCTCAATAACAAAATTGTGGCAAGTGAAAATGCTGAGTGACTAGCAACTTATGAAAACCACTAGCTGCTGGTGAGCAAAAATGTTAATGGCAATTCCTGCACCCACCACTAGAGCCCCTTTCACACAGCGCGTTGATCCCGGGAAATTGCCGGGAAATTGCCTTCTGTGTGAACGCAAACATGACCCGGGATTGATACCAGGACTGATCCCGGGTTGGGGACCTAGTAACATTGTGGGGATCAGTCCCGGAACGCGCGCTGTGTGAACAAAAGCCAGGACCAGTGCCGTAAAGGGTGTGTCATTGTGATGACTCTTGTGCCATCGCGTGACTCTGTTGCTCTTACGGCGTGGATCCACTTGTCCGTGCAGCACTCCTGTCGCGCCGCGCTCCGCTTTATTCCTACGGGTGACTGCACGCGACTTTAATGCGCCCGCAAAGCATCCCGGGAAGGCGGCGCTTCATTTGGAAAAATGCTGTGCGTCAAAAATCTGGCCGATGCCCATCTTTATGCAAATGAATCCGTTGAACGCGCCGCGACTATCCAATAGAAGTAGAGCATATGGAGACAGAGGGAAGTCTCTCGCAGGTCCTCTGTTCTAGACTGGCCGCTGGCTCAAAAGCACGCCCATAGCAGTAAACTTGAGGAATGCCCATCAAAGTACAAACGTGGGGAGGCGTCGCGACAACACGCGAATGTCGTGTCGGACAAGTGGATCTCTACCGATAAGCCCCGTTCACACTACACGCGACCAAGCGACACGATACCATTGAATGGTGAGCAGGCGACTTCCGGCGACATGCGCGACAGCGACCGGTGGGGCGTGTCCAGCGACGCGACAAAGTTGAGAAATGTTTAACTTTATGCAAATTAAGGGAGATTTTCGCGAGCGACAACCAATAGGAGAGAAGTCAGTGGAGCGCGTCACTCTTCAGTGCTGAGTCTGACCGAGGCAATTGAACGAGAAGCTCATTTTAGCAGTCAGAAACTGTCCTATAATGGATGATATATCTCCGTGTACATACAGTGGTGTTCACCGTACTGACTCCGTGACTGAATGGTTTCGGGGAACCCAGATAGACTGGTATTTGCCCGTTTGCTGCAGTTAAATTGCCGCGATGGCAAAGAGCACTCACTGTTTCTCGTTCTTTAATATTATGCATTTTATGTACTGATTCCATTTATATTTAGACTTTTCCTTACAAAATATTTGTTTGTAGCGGCAATAAAACGTATTTGTTGTCTAACATAGAGTAACTTCCGTGAATGTCACTCACAAACATTAGGCAACCAGTAGTGGGGAACGCCCTCCAGCTCAGCCAAAAGCGACCAGCAGAGACAAAGTCGCGTGTAGTGTGAACGGGGCTTTAGAAGAAAGTTTGTGTTCGTCATCAACAAAGAAAAGGACGAACAAATACTTGCAAACTGGAGCGAAGCAGAGACCAGGAAGTCCTCACTATCAAGATAGTTCACCAGCTTTGATAGTTCTCTTGATAGTTCACCAGCTTTGTGGAACGGTATGAGCGTGTACATGTTTTCGACGCGTCCGTTATACGTCTCATCCTGACGTCATGTGTCTTCCCGGGATTTTTACGGGTTGTGTGTGAACGCACTCACAGATCCCGGCAAATCACTGGCAGTGTGAATGAACCGAAATCAAACAATCCCGGGACAAATGCCGGGTCACATTATCCATGTATTTTCTGGAATTTCTGTGTGAAAGGGGCTTAAAGTCCCCGTGAACCGGAAGTTGCAAACGATTTTTCTCCAGTGCTGTGACGTATTTCCAAGTGAAACGGAATATTGAACAGAGGGCAGGGTTTTACTCTAGCGCTCCTCCTCTCCATCTCTCGCTCATAGCAAACTAACGGTTTGAGGGGAGTGGTTAAGCGTTTCCCCACCCAAGTTGTGAAACCTACGTCATCAGAAAAAGAAACCGTTCCAGACCGGAAGTAACTTTTCAGATTTTGATTAAAGATTACCAAGGTAAAACAGTTTTTAAATATATTTTTACTTGCACGGATTAATTGTTCACCACAAGACTAGTAATATGCGCTAACAAAGTAAATAGGTTCAATTTTGATTTCACGGGGACTTTAAGTGGTGTTATAATAATTAAATTTACGTTTTTGGAATAAATTCCAGAATCAAAATTGTTTTTCTTTCATCTTTTAATGTTATTATATTGTATTATATAAATATAAT
The DNA here is from genome assembly GCF_016745375.1 of Pimephales promelas. The sequence goes on from NW_024121765.1 coordinate 16,918,004, forward strand.
AATTAATTTTTTATAAATTTTAATTAATTAATTTTTTGATTATAATTGCCATTCTGAATTTTCTGGAACGATCTACTGATTTATAGTCTAAATTTCAAACGTAGCCAAGTCCTATCATCTCACCAAGTTAACAGAAAATTTCTGAATCTCAAATCGATTCACAAACCTCCTGTGTGGGCATAAAGTCAAAACGCAATAGGCCTACTCACTCGAGCACGCCTGATCATTCTCGATATCTACTTATTTAGAGACGTGCATAAGCTGTGCAGTAGCCTACGTTTTCAAATATTAAAACAACGCATTTTTTAAACATTTTTTAGTGTGTCACCCCACCTTACTATTTTTACTGGATTCATCTGGCCATCCCATTAAAATATTCTCAAGGCGCGAGGGCTTGTTCTGCGTCGAGACCTATTTTTTACAGTCTATGGTCGAGACTCGTCCTCCTGCTGTGCTTGTTCACTTCAGACCCGTCTCTCTTTCACACACACGCGCAAAAACACACAATGATACATTTACTGCAGGAAAGGGTCAAAGCGCAAATTTCGTCTTGCTTGCTATCACTGTTGCATTCCATACTTCCCCATTTCTCCAGAAAGTTTAACTCCACTTTCTTTCTTTTATAGAAATGCAATACTTGCACTGTTACAACAGGTGCTTATTTAACATGATGTTAAATGTGTAGTGTTTGAGTACGAAATCAAATATCGATGACTGCTCTGATGTGTGACACGGTCAACACACAAACACTTGTTTCTGTCACAATTAGCCTATCCGTGCATAGTAGCCTATTTTAGTAAAGATTAGCCTAGATTGTTTTTCTTTACAAATCTGTAGGTTTTCATCAATTATAAAATTGTTCACGAGAAAGGTAAAATAAATAAGACCAAGTCGAATTTTATTGGGACACTTTGTAAGCCCAAGAAGTAATCAGCTGACAGGCCAATATATTTAAGCATATTTAATAATAATAATAATAATAATAATAATAATAATTAAAAAAAAAAACAGAAGACGCAAATTATGAAAATCCCATATTCATAACGTTGTCACTGTAATTGCAGCATATTATAATTGTGCACCCATTAAATCACTTACCGCTGACTTCCCGAGGCTCTGCGCTTCCTGTGGGCTCAGTGTCTACTTTACGTCCACATCTCCCGAGCCCTTGAACCAGCTGCTCCAGGGGCAACTCCAAATCCGGCTTGGGATAACACCGCAGACCACTGGAACATCTCGGTGTGTAAACACCGCACAGCTCGCCCTCTTGCCGGGCACACACCGGACAGCAGCCGCAGCCCGGCTCGCGCACAATCTCCGCGCATGGCTCCGTGATCATCGGGCAAGCCGCCTGGCGCTCTGCGGTGCAGCTTGGACAACGGAAAACCATTTCTGATCCAGCGGCGCCGTGAAAAGTCACCAGTGCCAGCAGCAAGCTACAACTTACGTAAAACAACATCGTGTCCTGTAGTAACCCTGCAAATCGGAGGACAAAACTTGTGCAGGTAAGAAGTGCACGCGGACAGGTGAAGGCTAACTGGGGCTGCTGCGCGGGCTCCTATCAGTGTTCACATGCCGCTGACATCATAGGAGATGGCAGGCGGGCTGCAGCTTTGTCAAACAAATCCTCAAAAGGGCTACAGAGCCTTAATTGGGTCTGTATTCTGTTAGGCCAAGGTCCTGCCTCATTTTTAAAACGGATATTTTATAATTCATATTTTTAATCGTAACGTTTTGATGCATGTTGTTTAGACATTCATCATAGCACTTTTATTTAACCTTAAACTGCAGCTGGAACAAGAAAGTCATTAGCTCCAACAGACGTTAAGAGAATTCCTGAGCTAAGCTAAACCAGCAGGGTCTTGATATATTAAACGGCTTAATTAAATTAAATTCTTGGTGAAAATTACCCTCAAGTGGAATTCAAGTTATTAAAGTTCTTTATTTTCAACTGGGGGAGCCTATCCTCCTCCAACAAGGCAGACAGCAAATGTGTGAAATATTATCTCCACTGTAAAAAACATTATATAAATTGTGTGGTTTAGATAACTAGTTTTTGGTGATTAAACCAAACTCCATATTCCAATGAACTTTGAACAAATGAACAAATTAAGGCAACCAGATTATTACTTTTAAGACAAACAAACAAAAGAAAACAAAGAAATTATAGTTACATAATATGTGCAATACTGGTCAAGTGTATCATATAGGCCTACATTATGAAATTATTACATTTTAATGATTGATAATGATATATTTTTCTAAAATAACTAAAGTGGAGAAAGGCATCTGGTCAGTGAAGTGCCTCTCACTGTATAAGTATGGCACAGCAACACAGTCATTGCGAATAAACAAATAAGTAAACTCTTCTGTGTCTTTGTAGTCATCTCTACAATCTCTGAAAATCCATTGGCATTATCAGTGCTGTACCTTCTTGTACTTAGCCTACAAGCTGAATGTTGTTGCAATCTCTCAGTTGCCTATTGATTACAGGGGCCAGGAGTCGAGATCATGCTTACCAACCAAACAACCATTAACTCGTCCAGAGCAAAGCCCACACTCTGTTCCCCTTTGAGACTAATCGTTGTTTATTTAAGGGCACAGAAATAGCTGCTTGAGACCTATAGCTGCAGTGGTTGTCGAAGATTTGGGATTTTTTTTTCTTTGTGGGTGCCCTCTTATTTCAATGCATTTAATGTATTTTTGGCTGCCAGGCTTCCTTTTCACCTTGGAGACTTTGATGGAGAAAGCTGGCTTTTGATATGACAGGTCTTGTAGCCGTCTTGATGAAGCAGGAGTATTTAGAACCTCATGTGTCATTTAAAAAAAAAGAGCTGGAGACTGGACCCACAGGCTCATAACCAGTGTCTGTGTACTAAGAGTTGTCCGGGTTTCTGTAGGATTTTGAGGGCTATAAGCCACAGTGGGCTATCTTGGTTAAGTGCAGTTCTCGATATTTCTGAGTAAACAAAAGAGATAATTACACTAATGCCCCGATGAATTCTACACTTCATGTAGCAAATGATAACTTTTATACTTAATTAAGATACAAGCACATAGATTCAGTAGGCTATATTTAATCAGCTTTAGTGCAGAAAAATCTATATTATTTGTTTTAAATTTAAATATTGTGTATTGAAAACGTTTTGAGAAAGTGGATCTGAAATAGCCTACGTTATTTTGTAGAATCTGGGACTGACAAAAGTAAAAAAAAAAAAATCTAAAAGGTCAGATATGATATGTGACTGCATTATGACTATTTAAAAAATCTATGTTAAATTGCATATTGGAATCTGTGACACTAATGCTTACTTTGGAATATTGTTAGTGTTTGATTTCCAAGAAAAAACAGAATGGAATGGTTAATCAATGTGGACACTCATATTTGCACATTAGCTACATGTCTACCATAAAAAAAACGGCAGTTACACAATCAGGTTGGTAGCTGTTTTTGCACTTTAAGCCATTGTAAAGATAGACAAGTGCTTTCAATGAGATAAGAGTCTAGACCGTGACATCCATCAGCGAGCGTGAACAATTGGACTGCAAAGTCTATAGCCTTCTTGCACTGAGTTTCGTGACACACTTCCGTTTTGAAATAATAGGCCTACAACTAATTTATTTCCGGTTATGTAAATTTTCAAAGTGTTTAGTCTTCTGCTTGACTAAACGGCACTTAAAATAAGCGTCGGCAAGAAGGTTTAAAAATCTGGACATTTTTAGAGACAGGATCCTGTGTACAGAAACAGAATAAAACAACTAATTTCTCTCACGTTTTAAGGCTTAAGACACAATTAGTTTAACATTTCCTAGCAAATAAAAAGCTTACCTTCAAAATACAAGTTCTTGCTGTTTTATAATGCATGTGAAAATAAACACAGGAGGGCGCGCTTAAATATCCTCTTGTTTGGTTACTTCGGGCCGCCGTACCTTTAAGAAACAAGATCATATGACTGCTACCACGGATGTCAACAAACTTGAAAGGGAATCAAACTGAAATTAATATAATGACGGTTCAAAAACGGATATAACGTTATTTACGTGGCTACGGCTCACGTGTTTGTTGAAATATAAGGTATGTTTTAGCGCATTTCATGAGAACGGATATTACCTTAACATTATCGTTTGGGCACCAGGAAGAGCTGCCAGTAACGTTATTCATGTTTTCCGTTCAGAAGGTTATAACGTAACACTGTAACGTTAGAGGTTTAGTAGCTACATTGTGCTTGAAAATTTGCTATAGTCTACCTCTTAAAATAATATAGTTAATGTCTAGACAGCTGATTTATTATACTCTGTTTAATAATATTTTGAATTGCTTTCTGACAGTTCAGCTATTAGATAAGACACTTGCGTGTGTTAGCAGTTCACTGACAGTGTGACTGAGGATTTTTTTGGTTGTGGAATCCCACCCTCTTTTCAGCAACATATGATTTCACAAGGGTCAAATTGTCGTTGAATTACCCAAATTATTAATATCATGTTTTTGTAGCAACTATGAATATTCAGATTAGAATAATTTCCCTTTTGCTTGTACTGATTTGGGTTATTTCTGTTCACCCATTTTAGGATGACATCCACTCAGGCCGGTCAGCCAATGGTTGTTCACAGACTTGCCACATTGCTGCGAAATAATGGTATAGAATCAGTATTTCAATTTTATTACTGTTTATTTTTGCAATTTCACCAGACCTTTTTCCAGGGAAAATAATTTGATGAGGGCGCAGTTAATAAATTGGTGTAATGTATGAAAAATAGTACCATGTGACAGTGTGACAAGTATTGATGCTTTCATAGGTATCCACTCATTATTATTCTTTTATTTTTATAAATCACACACAAACAAGATTTGTCTATGCATGCACACTGCAAGAAATGTAACACATAAGTTGTCCATCCACTGATCTATATATTATTTATATACATATTGTTAGTAAGTTAAGAATAAAATGCTATTCTCTTTAGGTTGAAGATGTGGAGACAAAGCACTATATTCCTAATTTACAACTTCAGATTTAGAGACTGATATGCAGGACAATACAGAATGATTAGTGCATATGATTTTGTTTGCATTTTGACTAAGATATAATCGGTGAAATCCCATGACGCTTTTGCATTAGTTTGAGGCTGTGTGGTATGCTCAGGCTTTTCCTTTAAAGCTGCCAATTAGTTTAATAAGGCGGTCATAACAATAAAGTTCTTGTTGCTCTCTGTATAGGTGACTCTGTGCTGGATGGTTCCAGTACTCTCACTCTGAAAGTGGGATGTTTACAACACCTGACACAACTCTTTGAGCGGCACCTTCTCTCACGCACACATCAGCATGGTTTTCTGGCCCTGCCGTCCCACCCAGCAGACACTGCCTCTCTGCTGGAAGTCCAGTTACTCTTTGACATGCTGCAAAAGACAGTATCACTTAAGGTACTGAAGACTCTAAAGATGGATTTACATAAATGGAATTACAAACTTGTTAAGTGTACAGTTTAATGCTGATACTCTGAGAAAATTTTACTCCAGATTAGTATTACTAGTAGTAAATCTTTTCTATTAAGATGTTTCTTTACTGATCCTTATGTATGTCCTTTTTTAATTTGTATTGAAATGCATCATAATTCTCCAATCCAATAGAATGAGTTGCAATGATCTGATCATTTGTGTCTGTAAAACAGCTTGTGAATCCACCTGGTGTGAAACTACAGTATGCTGTGAAAATCTTCCCTTTCAAATCCCTCAAATATTTAGAGGTATTTCAAAACAAACTAACCAAATTAATTCAGTTACATTTGTTGCATTATTCTGCATTATTGTTCTAAATATTGCTTTTTGGTTTGATTTGTTTTTCTGTTCAGCTCAAGCGTATTCCTCCTCATTGTCTTGAGGGTCTCAGAGGAGTGTATTCTCAGCTGGAAGTCTTCACATGCTCAAAAGGAGTCAGTTCTCTAGAGGTATTGTTTTCACCAACGGGCATTGGTACAGTGACCATAAGTTTAACCATGTTCATATACAGAAAGTAATTGTGTTTGTGTGTTTAACAGGAGCTTCTCTCTCTATGTGGAGGAGATCTCAGCTCAGCTTTACCTTGGTTAGAACTTCATACCCTTAATTTCAGTTACAATTCCATTTCCCGTCTCGACGAGTCACTAGTAAGAATCTCCTGTTTTCTGTAGAGTATAGAGTTACTGATTTTGAAATCTGTATCTAACAATTTTCTAAATTGTTTAGAGTCTGCTAAATGTCCTGAAGTGGCTTGACTTGAGCCACAACAAGATCCAAGATTGTGCAGAATTTTTAAAGGTAAATTGCTCTTGTTTACTTTTATTTTTTCAGTATTTGACTTTTTTTGAAAGTGAAAATCTGTGGATGCATGAGGGGAAAAAAAGATATGAAATGTAATACTAAGCGGTTACTGGTGTGTGAAAGCAAAATCAAATTAGCCAAAATAATAAACGGATGGGTAGACTTTTTGAAAGAGCTAAATTGCTAAAAATAACAATAGTGTGCATTTATTCATACTTTTTCTGTCTACATCAGTGATGGGCTACTAGTTCACACCCAATACAAATGAAATGGGGGGGAGACATAGGTTTGAGGTATGTTACATGTTAGGATTGAGTGAATTTATTGATACCTTTTCTGTTTCCATCAAGCCTCTTACTGAACTGGAGCATCTGAATTTATCTTATAATAACCTCCAGAGAGCACCAGCACTGGGCCTGAGCGCCCAAGCCAAACTCACCACCTTGATCCTTAGAAACAATGAACTGGAAACTATCAACGGTGAGTTTTCTACTCATTTCCATGATGAATTAATTTGACTTTACCATAAATGGAAAATGAATTGAAAAATGCATACTTCTATCCTTTCATTCACCACGTTGGTTCTTTTACAGAACCTTTCTTCGCCATTCTTGTTGTTTGTTTGTTTGTTCCTTCATTGATTTTACTGGATGCAATTTCTTTCAGATGTTAAGCTGTTAAAATAATTTTGAGTTTACAGTTAAAACATTTTTGGCTTTTTGAAATTGTTGAGAATAATTTAAACTCTGAAAATGTTATCTGAGTGTCAGCATCAGATTTAACAACATAATCTTTATTGAATACTTTTTAAAAATTGTAGTTAACATTTTGTTCAATGCTCATTTGTTTTTACAGATATTTGTTTTTAAACACCTACAATTTGTCAGAGCTCCTGATTGCAAAATATTCTGTATATGTAATGCAATCATTTGTGTTTTGAATAGTTTAGCAAAATGTGATTAGTTTGAATAAACAGTCAATGTACTAAAATAAAGGTTAATCTAATTTAATGTAAAAGTATTGTCCAAACTGCAGGTGTGGAGCAGTTGTCTTCACTTCAGTGTCTTGACCTGGCTTATAACCTCCTTATGGAGCATTCTCAGCTGGCACCTCTGTCCCTCCTTCATAATCTCAATACAGTAAGTTAGACCCACCTTCCCTAGGTAATTCTTGTCTTAAATTCCCTTTATTTTCAGTTTTACTTAAGTGTTTTACCCCAATCCCAAATTTTAGTCTAAAAAAGACTTTCTTCAAAAGATCTTTATAATTTTAACAAGTTCCAACAGTCTAGAAAAGACGTGTACCAATTTCCGGTTTCCAGGTTAGCCAACTGGATATTATAGTCTCAATATGAATATTTCCCTCTGCTGCATGTGATGTAACTCTGATTATTTTGTCTTCTCCGTATAGCACATTGACAGTTTTCTGATCTCTTTTCAGTTGACTTTGGAAGGAAACCCTTTGTATTTTCTGAAGACACACAGGGCATCAACTGTCTGCCACCTCTCACAAGCTTCTTTCAAAGTGAGTCTTTCCCTGATCAAGTCATTGTTTTAATTGCTCCTTTTCTCAAAACTGTATAGTAGAAGTTCATATGTTGTGATATCAAAAGAGCAGAATTCCAATTTTTTTTTTTTTTTTTTGTAAATTAAATATACATTATTGATTGGATTCATGTTTACCATAGCAACCACAGGGAGGTGCCAGTTTCTCCTTTATTTCTGATGCAATTTATAGCAGTAAGATGTTTTCTTGAAGTTCTTTCTTGCTGTTCTGCAGATGTTTCAGAGTGTAAACTGACATTCTACTTGTGTTTCAGCTCCAGCTGGATGGCACCCCTCTGTCCCAGTCTGATCTGCTGGTGGGTATTAAATGTCACTTCATGTACCATGTCAGGTCATTCCACCCTCTTTGTTTCTCTTGTGATTCATGCTGAATTGTGGGAGGCAAAACTCCTTTTAATTTATAGTAGAATAGTGGGTTTACTTTTTTTGATCAAATGGGGTTTGTGTACTTTAAATGGCTACAGGCATGGCCCAACAATCACAATAACATTTGATGTGAGGAAAAAAAGAAATTCAAATATAAAATACTACTGTGGTGTTTTTAATAATTTATTTTTAAATCTTCCACTGTTATGCACTATATTTAATTTTCCACTATCCACCTTATTCTGCTCCATAGACATATACACTAGACCTCACCTTGGCTACGGCAGTTCGAATGTGTCAATAGAGCCGCCATCTTGAAACAGGGGAGCCCCTCCACTTTAATGCATCAGCGTCAATGTAGTAGACACAGGTCTAACGGAAATAAAATCACCATAAATCATCATGAATGCAATTTTTCTTGTTTTTTTGGTTTGTCAGACATGTCAGACATGTATTTATCATTGATTCCAGAAAGATTTTTTTTTTTTTTAAAACATTCTTCCTAGTTCAGATTTCATCCGTGAACATCATACGCTGCACAAAAGTCCGCCACCATCAATGAATTCGAAGTAAAGGCAGAGATAGTAGCGTTACCTAGTTACTTCCTATGACAAGACCCCTGTTCCAAGATGGCGGCGGTTTTGACGCATGCTTAGAACCCCAAGGTGAGGTCTAGTGTATATGTCTATGATTCTGCTCTAAACAATGGGCGCCACCATGACAACGACTCCGGTTGTCAACTTTCGGTTCGAGTCTAGTCTATGCTTTTTTGCCATGTGTTTTAGATTGTGTCATCCTCACATTGCTAAACTAAATCGAAAAAAAAAAACATTCATCAAATTTGATCTGATCACGTTATTTTTATTAAATCACACATAAAAACAAAACGTTTTTCTTTTCTTCATAACTTCCAATGGATAGCTGATGCATGACTCCACGATCTCCCTAATAAAGCAAACATCTGATCTGACAGTTTCTATCACTCCGACTGCAGAACAGTACTAAATGGTTAGGCTGGTTAGCCCTTTGACTCCTGTCTACCTCTGCTTTCAAAGATGCATAGTCTATATATTTCTTCTCAGGGCTGTGAGGTTAGGCATAACGTTACGCTGAGTTTTAGACCAAAGTCCAGTTTGCGCGCTGTCGCCTCCGTCATGATCATCTATTGTTTATATACCTCTTATCTATTAAAACCAGTCAATTGGTTGATGAAACATTGATTTAAATTAAGATTGAATTAATAAAAAAACAAAATTCACTTTAAAGAAAGGTTTCTTTGTGGTTTCTCTTTAAAATCTCTGTGAAAGTTTTAAAGTCGCTTTCATAACGGTCATGTCCGTGAATATAAAATGCATGTGTAGACTGATATTTTTCTAATGTCTGGACCACTATATAATATATCATTGTATATAAATGAGTGGTCTGGACTAGAGTGCTAGTTTATGTAAACAATACTTCAACAGGAAGTGGAAAACCGTTTAGTCAGTTGAAAGCACAGTGAATCATGGGAAATAGAACGGGCGCAGAATAAGGTGGATACTGGTATGCACTATATATGACATCCACTATATATTTCAGGGAGTGTGTATTTTATTAATAGTAACACTCAAACAGCCCATTCAAAAGCCAAGGAAGGCATACAGGCATGAAAGAAGTAGACACACAGAATTGATGTCAAGTCAGGAATGCTTTTTATTGTGGAGAAACAAATCGCAATTACAATTATAGCTGTTGATTTAATTTGCTTTATAATATTTAAAATGGGACCTATTATTCCCCTTTTAAAGTCTTGATATAGTAGAATAGGTTTTCATGCTTGAATGTTCGAAAAAAAACATGATTTTCCATTTATTTTAAATTATTGCTGCACCTCTCTTCCTAGTCTTTTAGCAACATTGTTTAGTTCTGGTCTCTATGAAGCCCCTCCTTCCTTAAGTGGACCAATGTGATCTTTCAACCGCTTCGATTGGTCTACTTGTTTCAGAAATGTCACACCTTTACCAACTTTAAACGCAATTTTTTAAACACACTACTAATGGAACTCAACCAGGTGTTAAATTTTTTTTTATGATGAAAAGCAGCATTACACACTAAAGAACATTTAAAAATGTAAAAAGTAAAAAAGCATAATAGGAGCCTTTCAACATTGCATTCAATTGCACATTTTATTAACTTCTTCCATGTTGACATTGAAAGGAATTTACACCAACATGATGTCCTTTTCCATGGAACCAAAGTCTTGAAAACATTGGTAAAATGAAAAGAATTCATTTTACGAATGTTTTACCAAGAATTCCCCCCACCCCCAACACCTTCTTGACAATGATGCAGGACAAAGATGTGATAGCGACACCCAGTGTCCATACAGTATAATGATTTTTTTTTTTTTTTTTTTTTTTTTTTTTTTTTTTTTACAAAAACAGGAAAAATCATTTTTTACTTTTAAAATGTCTTGCAGGATACCTTTGTATTAGATGCACCGATCCTATGATTTCTAGGAACTAAATAATAAGTGCTATCCATCAAAAAAGACAAACAAAAAAAAACCTGATAAACAAATCTAGCATGAAAAATGTGACCCCCTTTAAAGTGGATGTTTTAAACAGCGGTCTCATCGTTTTCTCAACATATTTATATCACAATTTGATAGCAAATGTATTGTAATTAATTGTAATAAATAAAAAGTAGTAAACTAAATTGAATTACCAAAAATATCATATTTAGCTGTGCTGGACACATCTCTGATAGCACTTGTTTACAAGCAATTTTGATTAGATTACAAGCAATTTTGATTAGCCTATAATTAACTTATTTTGGTAACTTCATATTATGGTATTTTAAAGGTTCCTAATTTAGTTTCTTGTACATTTGGTTTACATGCACCTCCTTTCTGCGAGCCTCCTTTACTCTGATTGGTCAGATTGATCAGTCTGTTTTGATTGGTCTACCACTTATATCGTGTCGGAAACAAAATGTTCATTACCATATCTATTTTTCAGCTCTGGATGCTTCCTCAGCACTTGTATATTCAGTGATACAAACAGTAATGATGGTGTTACCGTGTCGATTCAAACACGAGTCTGCACTTGCTTTCACAGTGCAGAAAACAGCATCTTCCCAACATATCGACCACACAAACCAAACTCTTCCAGGCCTCAGCTACAACTGCAGTGTTTGAGGCTGGGTCAAAGTAGACATTTTTTAACAGGCAGCCAATGAAGACCATAGGCTGGCATTTTGCAAATGTGTTCCAAACCTACCATGCAGAAATTTTAGACTGGAATTACAGGCAGTTCAGAATCGGTTCTCTCTTTTGGGATAAAGTAATTTATTTTATTGTGCATTTCGATCTTTGAAACTTTGCAGATGTCTTACATTCACAAACATCTATATTACACACTACATGATGGGTGAAATCTGAAAAAGCATAATAGGGACATTTTAATAAACATTTTCTTAAAGTTTGTTATTTACAAACTCAATCTTTAACCCTGTCACCCAGGTTAATAAAATAATTCAAAAGGTTTATAACAAATAACAAACCAGAGTTTTTATTGCAAGAATATAGATTAAAAAAGAAACAACAACACACAAATACATACTGATATTGTAGTTGTCTTTTAAAATGTATTATGTAATATTGTCTTATTGAACAACAATCTCTTGTTTTTATTCTGTGGCTTTTGTGACATGTTTTTTTTTCTCACAGAACTTGGCTAAATCCGGACAACTGACTGGTCAGATCTCCCACACTTCTCAAAATGTTTATGTGGCACCTGACCAAGGAGGGCAGGAAGTGTCCAGTGGAGGTGGAGACATTACTGACAGTGTGACTATAAGCATATCAGGGGAGCATACCCAAGTTCGAAAGAAGAAACGCAAAGTAAGTGCATGTCTAAAATCTCCCCAATGTGTTTGTGGTAAACTGATTTTAAAATGAGCAGGCACAACGAACATGATTCCTCATGGAGAACATGAAGCTGCCATTACAATTTTAGTAAGATAAGTTCTGATGTATGATGCAAAGCACAACTTTTTCCCATTTGCAGAGTAAGGTGAAGGTGAGGAGAGCCAGTATTTCAGAGCCCAGTGACACAGACCATGAGATCAGAGTGCAGTCTGCTTTACAAGGTGATGAATAAATGACTTGACAAACGTTAACTCTTCATAGGGCATTTTAAAATTAACTATGTTTTCAGTGATCATGTTAATTAACATTTAAAAATGAATTGATGAGTTTTTGCTTTTATTAAGCTTATGTTATATGAATGTCTTTCTCATGTGAAATCTCTTCAGATATTGTCCTCACCCATAAGAAGGACATTGAGAGAATGGACAGTTTTCGAGAGCAGTTAGGGGAAGACTGGCTACGCTATCAGCATCATCTTGATGATACTCCAGTCAACCCAGCTTTCCCTGGTGTAGAAAGTGTGACCATTAAAGTGAACACCAATGGTTGCAGTACACCTCCATCTCCCCTGCTTAACACACCTCCAACCAGTCTGGAGTTGCTCCCCCCTCCGCTGCTGTCCTCTGAACTGAAAGAGGAAGGGGACAAAGAAGAGACAGATAGCACAGACTTGCAGCCTGAGACCGAGTCTACCCTGCAGTGGACAGGGCAAAGCCTCCTGAACACTGAATCTACTCTTGAGACAAGTCTAGTAAACATCCAAGCTCCAACTGAGGCCTACTCTGACCCACAACCACCGCCAGAGGAAGACGACGATGATAAGGGAGGTCTGTCTATTCTTTTCTAGGGATGCATTGATAGTGATAACTATACTGGCTGGATACGTACTTACGTTTATTCTGTGATTGTACCATCCAATATAAATTTTCACTAGCGTAACAGTAGTTCAGCGGTAGTCTAGCTTAGTTTCTATGTAGTGTATGTCATTGGAAAGATTCATTCATTCACGCTTCTGTTCAACACTTTGGAGTCGGTAAGATATTTAATCTTACCGGTAAGATATTTAAAAGAGTAGATCACTTTTAAAAAGAAACTTTTGCTGATAATTTACTCCCCTCCATGTCATCCAAGATATCCATTTCATTCTTTCTTCAGTCGAAAAGAAATTAAGGTTTTTGATGAAAACATTCCAGGATTTTTCTCCATATAATGGACTTCAATGGGAACCAAACGGCTCAAGGTCCAAAAGACAGTTTCAGTGCAAACTGCGAACTATTCAAAGGGCTTTACACAATTTCAGACAATGAATAATTGAATGGTCTTATCAAGCGAAATGATTGCTCATTTAAAAAAAAAATAACAACAAAGTTAAAGTTTTATAAACTCAAATGGTCGCCTTGCTCTGTTCTGTGATGCGCGTTTGTGACTCTCCTGTTCGAATATGTTTTCTCACACTTTTCTCACAGCACTAACTTAATTAAACTTGTCAATTTAATGGCGGATCCAGAAAGGTTCAATCGACAATCACAAGTGACAACTGGAGGTTCACTTGTTGTTAAATGCAAAAGACTTCAGACTTCGAAGTAGCAACAGAAAAAAAAGGGACTACAAACGGTCTCATGCGAAAACAAGGCAGCTGTTTTTTTTATTAAAATATATTTTACAGTATTATTTATTTATCCGGTTATAAAGCTTACTTTTCAGCAGCCATTACACCACCATTACACATCTTCAGTGTGATCCTTTACAATTCATTCAGCATTTGGTGCTAAGTTACATTGCCTATTAATATCAATAATTAAATATTATGATTTGTGGAAACAGTAATAAATTAGAATTCTTTGAAGTTCAAAAGAACAGCATTAATTTGAATCATAAATATTTTATAACATGTTGAATGCATCCTTTCTGATCAAAAGGTTTAGGTCTACTTTCTTTACAAAACACATATTCTTTCAGGAACAAAGGTTTAGAGCTACTTTATTACTGTAAATATTGATTTTATGCATTTGTACTGTCAAATGACAAAACCAAATGGTTCTTAAAAAATCATGTCATGATACACTTTTTTTATAATTTAATGGTTCCGGTTGAATAAAAGAACAAGCATTGAAGGACCTGCCTAGTTAATGTCCAGAGCTATTTTTCACTCTTGCACTCTGTTTAACAGTGGACCTATGCAGGCCAATGCTGGTGGGGCTACTGTCAGAGGATGTGGAGATGAATCGGAAAAGGGCCTCTGAACCACTCTTCCTACGAGTGTGGCAGGGTCACCTGCTGGAGGTAGACATGCACCAGGGGTGTGTTAAAACACGAGTGGAGCTTGACAGTTTGCGAGATGTTGTGATCACTGAGGCTACATGCACAGTAGAGGTAAGATGACATATTTTCTGTTCATAAAGCTCTATAAGTTGATTATAATTCTAAAGGTTTTTTTTTTCTTTCTCTGTTTTACATTCTCTTTTTAAATCTTACAGAAGGTTGAGACGACTCACCCAGCCCTGGAGCTCCACTTCCGGTACATTAGTCGTGAGAGACGTAAACGTTGTTATATAATGTTGGATGACAAGCCACAGGAAGCATTGGAGGTAAGGAGGTACATTTAATATTAGACTATCAGACATAATCAACCAGTGCTTGGAATTGATGACAGATATTACAGGTAGGGGTGCACCAATCGATCATCATATTTTCATTCCACAGGTCCTGTTGCCACATTTCTTTTTTACTTTACTTTTACTTTTTAGTAAAAGATTTACTTTAGGAGAAACAGTAACAGTATTTCAAGAACTGCTAAATAATTGTGTGATAGGTTGGCATATTGCTTTGCCCTATTCTTTTTTGAACTGTTGATATAGAAAATGAATATCCCGCAACGTATTAGTCAATTTGGCTTGCAAATGAATGGCATGATAATTGAAGAATTTTACAAGTGGAAATTGTTTTTACTAGAATTTAGTTTTTTTGTTTTTTTAACTATCAAAAAATATTATTTTGTTATTGATGATGTGATTTTCGATACAGAATTTTTGGTGTTACTAGTGGATTTTTTTTTAAATTTTTAATATTATTAAGAATAATAATTTTAACTAGTGGAAATTCATTTGTAGGTATCTATAATTCAAATCGTGCAAATGAATAAATGTAAAAACTGCATAGATGTCGGAGTCGGATTCTCTTTTGCCTTGTTTCAGACGGACCAAAAGCTAATGGCATCAAGTGTGCAACATGCGATTACTGTAGGCAACAAGTTGAACAAGTTGCATCATACATCAGAATATATCTTGTTAAATTACAGGCTTGTGTGTTGCTATTATCTTGTGGTTACATTACCACTTTTGCATAAAAAATGGCTAATTATGCAAGAAGCTTTTGCAATTGCATTCCACCATAGCTAATTTTTTTAAAAACTGGAGGGACTTATATTTGATGCAAAATCAGTTGTGGCAATCAGATGGTTTGGACCAATAGAGACCGTTTGTGAACTTCCATTGAGTTCACTGGTTGCCAGTATGTCTGAATGAATATGATAGTGATAGTGACTACAAAACTGTTCATTGCTCTTATCAAAGCTGCATTCGATAGCTTTTTTAGGTTAAAAATTATCCAAAATAAATTTGAGCAAATGCATTACAATCTACTGTTCAAAACTATCTGCTTGCCTTAGCTTGTTTCAAAACGGTAAACTTGTAATAATGTTTTTAATTCCAGTGGTACTGTTGGATTTCCGCTGGAGATTCAAGCATGTTTTTGCGTCATTATGTCACATGCCAAAGAGGACAAACTGCTAACTGCACATTTTAATTAAATGTTAGTTGTCTAAAATGAGTAGTACATTTTAATTAGGGTTGGGTATCGGTTAGGTTTTATCTGATACCAGTACCTACTCGGTATTTTTTAAACGGTTCCTGTGCTTAAATGGTTATTGAAACGGTACTTAAGAAAACGAAACTGCACACACTTTGTCAAAAAATAATACCCCTTTATTTACAGGCCCAAACTGGACACAATATTAACTACATACAAGTTACATATGGTAATAATAAATACACCAATATAAAATAAAAATTCACATTTACATAATATCAAATGAAATGATATTGTATCAAACAATGTAATATTACTGGAGATTAATAGAGATTACTACCAGGGTAATCTAATATGGCTACAGGTTCCCATGTTTTGTCTGCTTGAACCAGTTATGTAAGTTATCTGGTCATTGTACTAGTTATGCATCACTTAGCTTGGCGAGTTTGGTTTTTCGTTCCCACTGCATCTTAGCTACGCAGCTTTGAGTAAACTTATGAAATAGAATATGCAGCTTTGCGTAAACTTATGAAAGAGAACGTCTCTGGTTACTGGTGTAACCCATGTTCTCTGAATAGGGAACAAGACACTGCGTTCGCTGCAAAACTCCACGCGCTGCCGACAAGCTTCCTTTTTCTGCAGAGAAATCTGAGGAGTAGATGATGCGCGCGCTAATATAATATGATGACGTGAGCGTGGAGGTGGCGCGAATCGTGATTCTATATGGGCTTCAGACAATTGTTCTGACACGTAATTTTACACGTGAAATGCAGACAAACCTTGGAGCGTTTTGTCTTCAGTATCTTCATTAATTTCCTAGCTATCAGCAGACGTTCCGGGAGTCTCCCACATATTGATAACGGCTCCCTGATGCCCGCAAATTAGTTAAAATCTCCCGGAATCTGAACTCTTAAGTCTTTTTTTGATACATTCCCACAAAATAACATGCGTAGAATTTTTCAAATTTAAAGGTGCATTACGCTAGCCTGGTTTAACCAGACTCTAGTTCATTTCATTTCCACATAGAGTCTGGAACCGCTCCATTGAAAAACGTTTCCTTCCTTGTAGGCGGGTTCACTATTAAAGTTCAAATCTATTGGATCTGCCCAAAGTCACTCACGATCTGCCATAGCCAATCGCTAACGGGGTGTCGTGAGTGACGTATGTCACGCGCCGAAATGGCTGGAAACAACAAGTCCGAATGATCAGAGGATTATGTTTACAATAGAATTTCAGTCAACGAGCGCCGCAGGTTTTGTTAATCTAGGAACAATTATTAATTCGAAATGTATATTTGACACGAAGGACAGTGGTATATTCATTCAACGGTGGAAGCTGTGTCTAATCATTACAAATACGCCGCTGTGGTCGTTTCTGATCTGCCGCAAATGCTGTAGCAGCTACAGTGAATGATCAGTCTGTCTCTATCTGCAGATGTGTAATAAACTACAATTTTTCATATTACGTCTTATTGTTTCTTAATTACCTTAATTATGGTCTTCAAAGTATGTTTGTACATTTTTATGTGGCATTTATTTTTTTTAGTAAAACAAATCAACCATTGCCATCTAAAACTGAAAATCAAATATCTTCAAAGTATGGTTTTTCACATTTTTATTTATGACAATTATTTTTTTTAAATCACAACCAATTTGTATGATTTACAACATGTAAAACTGACACACCAACCTCCTGCACGAGTGCAACAAAGGGGCTCAAAATGTTCTATTCATCACAAGAATCAGTAAATTTACAGTTGGGAATATGAGCAACTGACATGACTCCTGAGCGGATCTTCAACAATAGTTTAGCAGCCAGGACTCGGGGCTTCCGAACACCGCGAACACCAGGCTAAACCGTCCGTCCAAAATGTCACGGTCATCGTGCACGAACTGCCCAGCACAAACTTCCAAACGTTCTGCCTCCTTCACTTGGTCCTCAGTTGTGCAACAAGAGGTTAGACAATAACAATCCGGCTTTAAATTCTGTATATTCGGCAGTTTCTTTTCCAACAACGGACCGAATAGCTTTTCTCACGTCTTTCTCCGCAGCCATTACTGAATTGAAACTGACGCGCTTACATCAACGTCATCTTTCTCAGCCACTCCCTCTATTCGCTGATTGGTCCTACAAAAAATTAATTTCTGGAAACCTAAGGATATGGAGCGATCCCAGACGTAGTACAGAAGTAAAATGAAATTGAGCGGAAGTGCGTAGGAGGGCGCAGCCAGGCTAGCATTGCGCAACATTTCATGGTAAAAATACTGTTTTTCTAACCTATAAACGATTGCCTTCTGGGCTGAATGAGCCCTTCTCTGATCACTGCGATTGCCTCTATAATCCTGTATAGTAAAATAAATAAGAGGGATTCGGGATGGAATTTGAGACTGGGCGTAACGTCATGCGCGTTCACACTCACCTGGCTATGTCTGGCAGGTTTGTGTATTCGCCGCCATTCTCCATATCAGCAAAGACAACTCGAACGACAAAACTTTAGTCAACTTTCGACAAAAGTAGAAGATGGATTCTAAGAGACCGGCTTGTAGTTCATTCCATAGCACCAGCTTGCTGGCTGGCAGCTCTCGATGCCTTCGGCAATGTCCTGCAAGTCTCATTCTCCTCACAGGAATCTTGTTGGTCACTTGCTGGTCACAGGATTTTGTTGATAACATGCACTCCCTTACTGATATTAAGCACTGCATGCAGCATCCTGGTGTAGCACCCGTCCAGGGACTTTTCTAGGGTTGGATTCATGGTCCAGCATTCACTGCCATAGAGGAGAACAGACTCTACCGTCACGTAGAATAAGCTGAGTTTGATTTGGCGGGAGAGGCTGGAGTTCCATACACTGTTCATGCCGTTCAGGGCCCTCCATGCAAGTGCCTTCCTCACTTTTAGATCTTGCTCAGTTGAGTTGACCCATGCGCCCAGGTACTTAAAGTCCTCAACTTCCTTCAGCACAGTGTCTCCTACTGTTATCAGAGGTTGATGTTCCGGTGGTACGTTGTAGGTCATGGCCTCAGTTTTCGTTGCATTTACCCTAAAGGCCTCATTATGCTTCTGCGTCAACTCCACGGCGTAGCTACGTCGTCACTGCTACAGCGTCGTGGCCGTTTTATGCTTCTGCGTGAGGTTGTGGTGCTTCGCGGTGCATTTCACCGCCAGAACGCTAGGGGATGTGTGGTTCGCGAATCTCTTTGGTTCCGTGCGCCGCGAGCGAAAGAGCGAGAATGTTGTTTCAGCTGCCAGCTGGAGCTAATCGACGTTGAATAACAAGACGACACACACTTTATCCCCACAGAATCAACACGGATGTCCAGGGCCCGTTCCACCCATAGACGGTAAAATAAAGGTTCCACCCGAGCTGCCATAACGATAGCTGTTCGGAAAGACTTGAAGGATTTTTTTCAGTATCCACATGGAACTGTGCTATGGCAGGATAATGTGTCCCGTGGCAGACTTGGTTAGTAGGCTACTGTATTATCAATGATGTAAGTTAACCGTGAACATTGTATTGAAAATAAACAACAAACTGTGTTTCAAAACAAACGTTGATTTATTTATTGATTGATTGAAGTTTATTGTGAGCAAAAAAGAAAGAAAGGAATAACAGTTATAGACATATATTATCAATGAAATAAAAAACAACAGTTTATTTAGGTTTAAATCTTAATTTACTATCTTTATAAGAGCATTATAATTATCAGTACGAGGGTGCAAATGTTTAAAAGGAAACCAGAAAAGCTAAACTCCTGAATTGATATATAATCTGACCAATCAAAGCCCTTGCTGTCTGCGTCGCCTCGACGCATAGTTACAAATTTTTGGAGGTGGACGTCGAGCTACGGCGGAGGGGTCGGAGAGGGGTTTGCGTCGACGCAGAGAGTTCTGCGGGGGTACGCCGTCGATTCGACGCAGAAGCATAAAACAGGCTTAAGGCCAACCTTAGTGCACTCTAGCTCCACCCTGTGTAGTAGTTCCTGAGCTTGTTCCATGCTATTGGAGAGCAAACTGATGTCATCCACATATTCAAGGTCTGTCAAGACTACTGCCGGGTGCTGACTTGATTTCCTTGGTGTCAACGTGAAGCCAAGTTCCTGCTCTCGCCCACTGATTGCCTTCTTGAGTGCATAATCAAGGACTATGGTGAAGAGGAAGGGGGCTAATGTATCCCCTTGCATGACTCCAGCCTGGATGTCAAACTCCTCGCTGTTGCCATCTGGAGTCACCACCCTGGTCCTTGTCCCTGAGTACATGGACTACTCTATTGCTCAGAGTAGGTTCGGAGGAATTCTGTATGCCTTCAGGATCTTCTTCATCATGCCTCGGTGAATCGAGTCAAATGCCTTTTTGAAGTCTATGAAACATAAGACTCCAGTATTGTAGTCCTTCCTCACCTCCTCTATCAATCTCCAGAGTGCCAAAATCTGGGTTGTAGCAGTTCGCCCTACTCGAAAGCCATTCTGATTTACTCTCAAGTGTCGATTGCTTGCCGGACCCTATTTAGAATCATGCGGTTGTAGATTTTCGCAGTGATACAGGTCAGGCTGATACCTCTGTAGTTGTCCGGCTTTCAGAGGTCTCCGGATTTGGGCACTGGCACAATGTTTGATAGAGACCCCATATCAGGCTACCAATTGTGAAGCAGAGCAAGGTTGCAAAACTCCAAATTGATGTCATCAAGATCACAGTTCTTCAGCACCTCTGGGGTATGCCATCCGGGCTAGCGCTTTTTCCCACTCTTACTGTGGCTTTTGCCCTGACGAGCTCACCGAGTATGAAGGGACAATCGTTGATGTTCAGGTTTGGGAGGTCTGATTGTATTTCCTCTTCCACAGCTGCGTCTGCTGTTTCTCCCAGCAACCTTATGAACTGGCTTGACCAGGTCGCCACCCTCTCCTCCGGGCTGTGTCCCTTCACCTGTCCCTCCTTGGTCCTCTTCTGCCCCGTCATTTCATTGATGAGCCTCCATGCTTCCCCATACTGCCGTTCCCCTTGCGCCCCTTGGATCCTATAGACCATTTCACAAGATGTAAACAAGACTGGTCCAGAAACACTTCCTGTTTCAGTTTGTAACTGTTTTCTTTATTTCACATGTAAAGAAAACATTTTAAAGATGTTTGTTTAACTTTTTGATTCAGTTTTAAATGTTCTGTTGGTTGTATTTTATCCTAGCTTTTATGTAGTGTTAAAAAAATGAAACAGGAAGTGCTTCTGGGCCATGTTGTTTACATCTTGTGAAATGGTCTATACAAAGTAATAACTTTGTTGTTTTTCTTTGTTTTTTTTTTATTGTTCATGAACGTGTTTCCATAATAATACAATCAAAAGTGGATACAGTAAGCACATAAAACAGTTCAAACATGTAGATAGATGGAAACAAAAACTGAAGTTTTATACTATACCCCCGTTTTCCCCTTAAGGCCTGTTCACACCGGGAATAATTTTGTGTGCGGTATTCGCCGACGTTTAACGCCTCGTGACTAAACAAAGGGCGCCAATGTGAGTGTTCACACCGATGCGTAAAACGCCGCGTGTAAAAGCGTCATTTTAAAAAGATTCCTCGGGTTCGTTTTTTTTTTTTAATTTGACGCGGCGCGTCAAAAACTGTCTGACCAATGAAATTGGAGCTTTTGCTCATGTGTTTGGAGCTTCTGAAGAGACAGTAAAACACAACTTGGGGGCGCTCAAACACAAAACGGTCTTGCCGAGCACACATATGCACCGGTGAAGAAGAAATGCACGTCACTGTCTACACAGCCAGGAAGAAATAAGACGAGGAAGATGAAAGGCAAGATGAATGTAGAGCTGCTGTTCTCGTGGTGCTAGAACATAAAGAACTATATGACAAACGTGACGGGGACTACACACATCTTGATATAAGATAACTGTTATGGAGTGGTATTGCATGGCAAATGGGTGCCATCTAATGTCAGGGAATGAATTTGCTTGTTCACTCAGCTCATCGTCAGCGTAAAACGCTTGGGTGTGAACACAAAAAACACGTTGAAAAACGCTGACGAATAACGCCCGCTGATATTCGTCCCGGTCTGAACGGTCCTTTAAGTGTGTAATTTACTCAAATGCCTTTCCTTTCATATATTTAAAATGACTTGCAGATTTATAACTTTATTACCTCTGAAGACATTATGACTGTAACAAAAGATTGTCCGGCTGATGCTTCTTTTGGTTATGAACAGCTCGTGCAAGCGTGTGTGCGCGTGTGGTCCATGAGCGTGCACATCTGGTTGCAGTTTCGCTTGTCGCCAAAGGGGGCATAGAAAAACTCAAGAAACTTGTGCAATGCACCTTTAAAGCAACGTGATGTTACCCAATTTACCTTGTATTATCCTGTTTTTTAAAATGGTTTTAATGAGTGGTTTTAATGAGTTGATGAGAATTTTGACTCCTCAGGTATTAGCAGAGGTACTCTCAAGAGTTGTGGAGGAAAACAAGCAGCAAGTGGATGAGGAGAGACCAGAAACAGTTTGGCTACAGTGTCTGAAGTGTCAAGCTGAGTTCTGCCAGCCAGCCACTGAGTCAGACAACAGCCTGAGCCATCTGGATGAGCTAAAGAATGACAGTAAGGATATGGCCCTAAAAATCAAAAAGAGCAATTTTCTTTTTCTTTTCATGATCAAGGCCTTTGATGGATAGGCGGACCTATACTCCTGGCAGAACATTCCAGGGAGTGGCTCAAACACATGCACCTCTCAACAAACATCTTACTAGTACTATATTACAACAATTACAATAAAAAAAAAACATGAATCTGACTTGCCATAAGTGGGTGATCATCTTGTTGGAGCATGACAGAACTTGGCTAAAATGTCTCACTAAAGAATTTCATGAATACAGAATGGTAGTCAAGCACTGGGTGTGATCACTTTTTATCTTGGGACTCCATCAGGCAGCCAATCATTTTATCATATGAGCCATTTTCAGAATAACCCACTAAATAGACTTTTACTTTTTTCCACTGTTACATCTTGCAGGACATTTTTCTTTTAATGACTGGTTTGAAATACAGTGTATCCTCCTCTGTAGCACTGCATAGTTTTAAAACATAAAAAACAGAGGTCCTAGGACATTTGTTCAGCTGCTTTCAGTCTGTTTGCTTGGCGTCCTGCAGATCTGGGTCAAACAAATAGTTGATTGTGCATGGGGGCAGAGATCAGTGAAGGTGTTTATTTTAAAAGCATTAACATTCTTAAAATACATCTGAAGGAAAGCATGTTAAACACTCTGTGTACATCTCTTTTATTTTTTATTTTTTATTTTTATCTGCCATATTTTAAACCCTAAACTATATTATATGGACTGGATATCTCACGAGGATTTATCTTTGTAAACCTTATTTTTATAATAAATTAAATTATGTATTTTTTTAATGTGATTGTATTATTATTATTATTTTCAACAGGTTGTACTGTCATCTGCTCAGAGTGCAAGAGCGATCATGTGGTTCAGTTGGCTATTCAGTTAGCTCCTTCCACCAGTACACCATTGGAACAGAATGATGCCAGATACTTTACATTTGATGACAGGGACAACCCTGTCCTTCCCCTCCGCAACAAGGTCTGGGTTTGTATGGTCTTTTGGCTTGATCTATTCATGACAGTTCTCCATTACTATTCTCCTTTCACTTTCTTGACTTGCTTCATTCCTCTAGGCATTGGTCCCAGGACAGTCTTTGCTATCCCGTGGCAGCCCCCTCCATTTGACTCAGCAGTCAGAGGCCTCCACAGAGGGAGCCACAGCTTACTTTCACACAGCCCATAGCTTCCTGTCCAATAGTCAGAATGAGGCATGGGTTGACCAGAGAACCTCTCAACTAATCAGCTTCAGCACTACGGATGGACAGGGGCAGGGTAGCTTAGAGGGGTTTAAAGAGAAGGTGGCTGACAACTCCTGCTACAACGGCTATCAAAAATATCAGGACCAACAGTCACCTAAGCACACAGAAGGATACAGCAATGGTAGGTGGTCCACTCTGGGGATGAAGAGCAGTAGGGTGGTTTGAAAAATAAAGAAACTTAAGAAGATGAAACTACACAAAAAAATAGCACAAAACATTGTAATTATTGGGCGAGGCCTGTTTTAGGAATGGAATTTAAATTGCATAGACCTGAAAACAAAAGTCTTAAAATGTCTTAAATTCAGTTTGATCAAATTTAAGGCCATAGAAAGTCTTAAAAGGTATAACAATTATCTTAACTAACATTAGTTTAATTAAATAATTATCATCTTAAAATGTTGGGTGGAAAACAGGAATCATGATACGTCCTAATGTGATTATTAAACTCCACTATTAAACAAAAGGCAATGATGTGCTGTTTAGTCATAGGAAGAAAAAACTAAAATGTTATTTAACACGTTAATTAAATATGTGTATTTTACTAGAACGTTTAAAAAATCTGGTTGACTTGACTTTATTTAAACATTATCGAATCAGCAAAAACCTATATCGATTGATCTCTAATTAAAATGATTAGTGCCACTATCTTCAGTACGTATTGAATAAATCATTTCTTAAGTATTTTAAACTTGCAGTTACCTTGTTTTGCATTTGAATGTGTGCTGCAGCCAATTTAGTTAAGATAAAACATGCTATTTTGTGATTGCATGGGTTTGTTCCGCTTGTATGTACAGAATTAATTTTATTTGTGCAGGTCTTAGTTTCTTAACTCTTACATTTGATTTTAAGAACTCTGCATATACCTTGATTTAAAGTCTTTGTCCAAACTGTGTGCTTTGTAAACATGACAAACTGTAGAGCGAATAAGTTAATTTATCTCTTGTATTTGTAGATGTGACGCACTAAATTGGTACCAGACAATAAAGCCTAATGAATACCCAATATGGCAGACTTTTCTGGCCACAAACCATGTTAACAAAGTGTATAGATATAGCTAGAATTACAGATGTTATATTGATATTACAGGTATGCTGTCATCTTTTGATGTTTTCTGGCACAATAGCCTGTACCTTTTTTATTCCATTGGGGGATTTAATCATAATTATTTTCATTGTAGGTCAGTTTGACCTGCTGTCAGAGACAGTAGACCATCGGCTCCAGCTTTTCCTGGATGTGGAAGTGTTTGGAGGAGAAGAGGAGCTTCACTGCTTTTTAAAGGCAAGATTCAAGAAAGAAACAATTGATTTGATACGATCACTTCACACCAGCCTTTTGCTCTCTCACAGTTTAGAGACTGTCTTTCCCTTTGTTAATTTCAAATTCCAAATAGCTGGTAACGCTTAAAATTCTTTTGTATTTATTCCGAACAGGCTTGAAAAGTTTTTAGTCGTGATTACAAGTGTTTGAAATAAATTCTGCATTTCTAAGTGCTTCATTCAGCATTCAGCTTGTGAAGTTGTAATTATTTGTATTAACCTTTTTTGTTGTTTCACTTGATTTCAGATGTCCATTGTGAAGTTTGGAGATTCAGTGGAGTTCCATTCCCTCATGGTTGTGTCAGACCAGTACATCTACATCTTAGAAATCACCTCACAATCTGAGTAAGCAACTTCTGTTAACTTCTTAGGTTTTGAAAGTGTAACTAGCTATTGTTCGCTAAAATCAACTTTTAAGTTGGTGTATTATGTAGTCTAGAAAAAAAAAAACACTAATTCTTTCCTTATTATATTATACTGAGTTTTATGTATAAGTGGGGTAAATGTAATTGCTACAATATCCAATCCACTTCACCTAATCAGTATTCTCAGCATACATTAGTGCCAAATTGGATTTTATTAAACTTATAAACTTATTAAACGTAACTAAACTTACGTGAACACACATCTGTGTGATAAGTAGATTTTTTTATTTGACTTGTTTTCGATTACACGGAGAGGGTGGGGTTTATGACTTATACTGCAGCCAGCCACCAGGGGGCGATCAAAATGCTTTGGATTCACTTTTTAAGATGTGTACATCACACTTGGTCATGACAATGAAAAAGGAGCATTTTAGGAGAGGCAAAAAACCTTAATGTTCCTAACACTTGAGATCATAAATGTCTGTGGGATGACACAGATTGTCCTAAAAGTTGAACACATAGTTTTGTGACATGTCAGCTTGAACAAGTTGGAAACTTTTAACAAGTTCAGTTTGTACTGTTGCACTGTTTTTCATACACAAAACTACAAACTCATCAACTTGTTCTTTCTTGAAAATGTTTACATTCATAGCGATACATTCAGTTTTGAATGCAAGTACATAATCATGTGTCTGGCATTTGATACCTGTGCACCCTCTACACAATGCTTGTCCAGTGTGTGACCAGCTTAACACTATGTTTGCTGCGCATGTTCAGGAAATGCAAATCTAGTTAAAGGGTGTGTTCACCTAAAAATGAAAATTATAATTCATAATTCACTCACACTCAAACCATTCTTGGTCTATATGACTTTCTTCTTTCAGCCAAACACAAAAGGATTTATATAAAAAATATATTCTGGCTCTTCTAAGCTTTATAATGGGAGTGAATGGCACCCTTTTTTTAAGCCCAAAAAAATCCATCCATCAGTAGTAAAAGTACCAATACCAGAAGTAATCCATATGGCTTATTATAAAATCACATTATAAAATAAATGTTTTTCTCCAAAACACGTTGGCCACAATTATTCATACCCCTAGAATTGTCTATGAAATATATTCCCATTAATATTTACCTTTTTTTAGCACACCAGGGTTACTAGGAACATGAAATTGTCTAGTCATGACTTCTTGTTTCACAGGAGTTTAAATATGAGGAAGCACAAAGGCCAAATTTCCTGAATCATCCATGACAATGAATAAAACCAAAGAACATGGTTCTGATGTGAATCAAAAGATTGTTGAGCTTCACAAAATAGAAAGTGGATATAAGAAAAATAGCTAAAGAATTGAAAATTCCCATTTTGACCATCAGGGCAATAAGTAAGATGTTATAATCAACTAAAGATGTTACGATTCTGTCAGGAAGTGGATGTGTGTCTATTTTTTCTTAATTAACGGTGAGAATGAAAGTTTGAGTGGCTAAAGACTCTTCAAGGATCCCAGATGGGGAATTGCAGAGATTAGTTGAGTCTTGAGGGTCACAAAAACTAAAAAAAAAATCAAACAACCCCTGCATCCCCACATGTTGTTTGAGAGGGTTTCAAGAAAATCCTCCTCGCTCCGCCAAAAAAAAAACCTCTAGCATATTCAGTGGTCAGACACGACTGGATCCTCAAACGGCACAGGGTTCTGTGGTCAGATGAGACTAAAAAAAAGAGCTTTTTGGCAGTAAGCACACTAGATGGGTTTGGTGGACATGAGGATAAAAAGTACCCCATGTGTACAATTTAATATACCATTGGATCTTTAATGTTGGGGGCCTATTTTTCTGCAGGAGGTCCTGGACTTCTTATTCAGATACATGGCATTGTGGATTCTATTAAATATTAACAGATAAAAAATCAAAACCTGACTGCTTCTGATAGAAATCTTATAATGGGCCATGGTTGGATCTTCCATCAGGACAACAATCCAAAACAAACATCAAAATTAACACAAAAATGTGTTAGGGAGCACAAAATGAAGCTTCTGCCATGACCGTCCCAGTCCCTAACCTGAACCATATAAAAAATGAGTGGTCTGAACTGAAGAGAAGAAGCACCAACATGGATCTGGGAATCTGAAAGATCTGGAGAGATTCTGTATGAAGGAATGGTCTCTGATCTCTTGTCAGGTGTTCTCCAAACTCATCAGGCATTATTGCAGAAAATTCAGAGCAGTTATCTTGGCAAAAAAAATATATATATGTGTGAGTGTGTGTGTGTGTATATCTGTATATATAAATATATATATATATATATATATATATATATATATATATATATACAGTATATATATATATATATAGGTTTAATTAACAGTCACGTCCTGCTAGCGGGACGACTGTTGCTCCCTTTTTTATTGCTTTTTTTTTCATATCACATATTTTAGTAATCATCATAGATTAGGTATCATTCGAAAGCTTACAAACTCAAAATTCCTCCTGTGAAACTCGTTTTGAAATTGGACGATTGAGAGGTGAGCAAGGTCTTTTAAACGAGCAGCTTCAAACTCTGTTGTTCTCCTGTGCTCTGCGTCACACCACAGGATAACGCTGGATAAAAATAAATAAATAAAAACTTGCGTGCCGTTGTAGTTCACCCAGGACTGGACTTTGTTCTGTTATGAGGTTTATTTTGATAGGTGAACTGTCTTTGTAGTGTTAAGAGAAGGAGAGCTAAATGGGAGATTTTTTTTTAAACTAATTTTTTACCTTTATACACGTTTGTTTAACACAATAGCATCTGACTGGAAACAATAGCAACTGAGTGGCTACTAATGTTATACTCAAACAGCGTTGGCATTAGTTTACGTTCTTGATCAAATCGAAAACGTCATAAAGCATATATACATAAAAAAATACGTTTAAAACATTAGTATGTATAGAAAATTCAGGTCCATAATGTTTGTACGCATTTGTTGTAGACACAAAATAGCATAACTAGTAGCCTAGTGGCTATAAAGCCAGCGCTGGCATTTGAAAAAAAATAAAACACAAGACTACGTCTGGAATTATACATGCAAATACATTTAAAATGATTAAGTCTTAGCCTAGTTACAGGTTGTGGCCCAACAACTGCTGCCTCTGGTTTTAGAGCTGGAACTGCTACATGTTTTAGTAACAGTTTCTTTTTGAATCCGGCATTGAATTCGTGGAGATTCTGGAAGCTGTCTTCCGTAAAATGTGCAGCACAAAGAGCTAAATTATGATCGTCATTTTCAGGAACATAATCAAACATAAATTGTATCCATTGTTGACGAAGTACTGCGTCCGTGGGAAGCTTGAACACAGACGACCTGACAGCTGGTGAACATAACACACTCGACGAGCCGCAGAAATATGCGCATGCCCTTTTTTGCATTTTCCGCACTGGAAAAAATGCCCCTCCAAAAATAAGCAAAAAAAAATTAATACAAGATATTTTTGCTTGTAATAAGCAAAAAAATCTGCCAATGGAACAAGTGAAAATTCTCTTGGTAAGATTTCTTGAAATAAGACATTATATTTAAGCCTTAAAAGATATGAGTGATCTTGAAATTAGCAGGGAAAACTCATTTTTAGCTATATTTTACTAGTATTGTGATGTTTTGTGTCTCATAATAAGCTTGTCATGCTCAAAAATAGCATTTTCCCCTCAAAAGTAGCATTTTCTTTTGTCATCCTCTTTGTTTCAAGTGTATTTAACTAATTTTTAGTTCTATAATTGTTACACTCTTCTAGATATAAGTCACCACCAACTTGAAATAAGATTGGAAACTGGCATTTTGAGACAAAATGCCTTGAAGTTAGCATTCCTGACTCATATTAGGCAGTCCTCTTTTGCCATAATAAGCCATAATTTACCATACTGTAATCATCTCAAGTGTATACCTTCTTGTAAGCTCAACAAAAGTGACATGGTTCTAGATTCAAGACATTTTACCTACTAGATTTAAGACATTAACTACTGTTTACTAGACAGAAAAAGTGAAAAAATAGACTTACATTTAACCTTTTTTATTTAATTTTTTAAACCGCAAAAATTCCCAGAGGACTGCACAAAACGGTAAAAGTATTTATGGAGCTGCAATATAAAAACATAGTAGAATATTTTATAGATTATAAATGAAAAATCTCTTTACCCTACTCCCACACCTAAACATACCGATTTTATAGACAATATTAAAGGGATAGTTCACTTTGAAATTAATTTTTGATGTTTTAGCTTACCTCAAGGGCATCCAAGATGTAGGTGTCTTCTTTTCTACAGTATTTTCAATTTTGACATTTTTCGGTCAAACCGTTGTTGTCTGTCAGTCATATAATGCAGGTATGGGGGTCCACGTCAAAGAGCATGCACAGAGAAGTCCAAATTAAACATGATTTAATGACTCGTAAATGTAAGTACACATTGATGGCCTAAGACACGAAACGAGCGTTTTGTGTGAGAAAACAAACAGTATTTATATAGTTGTTACCTCTTGCTCACAGCCATGTCAAACTGATCTGAATCAGATGTCAAACTGAACCGAACCGTGTCCAACATTACGCCAGAAGTGATCTCTCGCGCGTCAGCAACATCTGATTCAGATCAGTTCGACATGGCTGTTTACAAGAGGTAAAAACTATATAAATACTGTTCGTTTTCCCACCCCCTCCGCTCATTTCGTGTCTTTGGCCATCAGTGTGTACTTACATTCAAGAGTCATTAAATCATGTTTAATTTTGACTTCTCTGTGCATGCTCTTTGAGGTGGACCCCCTAAACCTGCATTATATGACTGACAGACAACACAGGTTCGACCAAAAAATGTCAAAGTTGAAAATACTGTGGAAACAAAGACACCTACATCTTGGATGCCCCTGAGGTAAGCGAAAACAAATCAAAAATTAATTTCAAAGTGAACAATCCCTTTAAAAGGATAAAACGTAATGAACATAATGTGTAGGGCAATGGCAGTTTTATTAACAATAAAGCATTAAAATATAGTTTGAGCCACTAATCCTACCCTAACCCATTTCTTAAAACTATGTAACTAACGTTACAATTATAAATAAAAACAACAAACATAACGTTACATGTTTAAATCGCAATAATTTATTTAGTGAGAAAATGTCAAAACCGGTACCAAATAAATATCTTTCTTCTTGTTCAGCAGAAGAAAAAAATTCATAAAAAAACAACAACATATTATTGCAAATGAACAAAGTTGAATCAAATATGTTTCTAGAACAGTGATTAAAATTGGCTCGAATATGTTTTAGTATGTGACATGAACTCTGGTGTTGATGCACTCTAAAAACATTTAATATGATTTACTAACCTTTTTAAACTTAGAATATTGATTAAATTTTTAAGCAGTGAAAGCAATTACTTACACTGTATTAACTGAGTAAATGTTGGTAAAACAAATTAAATAGATCTGAGTAACTGCATTTGGTACATTAACAAATAAACTTGAGTAGAAATAATTGGGGGGAAACAATTAAAAACAAATAATTATGAGTAATATAAACTGTGTTTATATGGCAGTAATATTAACTTTTTTTATTTCCTCTAAACCTTTGTAAAATATTCCATACAACCACCAGCATAACTACATGACACGGCCTTTATTGTCAATTAATATCCTAACATTACAGCAAACATATTTTATTCTATTTTTAACACATAAGTTGTACAATATTGACTACATCTAAACTCATGTAAGAAACATTTTCGATGTAAAAATTAAACATTTAGGCCTAAACATTAAAGTAATTCAAGTGTAATAACCGGTCTGTTATCCAGTATTCACCGGGTCAGCGCTGGTTCCCATGCCGGAGATGGACTCGCCTCTGCGGGGAAACTTCTAAATTTAGACCGCCGTCCTGCGTCACTCACAGCCGAAAAATGCTGCGACGCGACTGACTCCATAACCTGCCAATAAAAAACCAGTGCACAGTTCTGAGGACATTTTATCATCCAAATTAGTTATATCCATTATCTTTCAGAATATAGTCGTGTGTTTTTTTATGCAAGGCCTTACAATCACGCGAAAAGGCAGGCGCAAGTCGACACTCGTTTAAGGTGAGTAACATTGCGTCTCTGTATGTTCTTTTTTCATTAAATAAAATTATTTAAAGCATATTAATGATTATACAGATAAAATAAAACAAACAAACCTTAATGTCAGGTGGAAATGCTCCAATTCTGCGCCGATGAGAAGAGAAGAGATCTGTTCGTTTCTGGACTGGGAGAGTTCAAACAGCGCGCAACCGCAAGTTCAAACAGCGCTCACTCAAGTTCAACCGTTGAGTTGTCGTCACGTCAGAGGGTGGGGAGGGGTGCGTTGTTGTAATCATAGACAGTAAAATACATTTTAATTGAGTAAACTTAATTATTTTCTTATGCGTGTTAAATAATAATATTGATTTTATTTTAGAAATATTTGTGGTTCTTGAGACAGATCAGTTTAATTATCCAGTCTCAAATATTGAGATGGAAATTTCACAAATATTAGCTAAGTGTATTTTAAATTAATAATT
Organism: Pimephales promelas; assembly: GCF_016745375.1. The sequence goes on from NW_024121765.1 coordinate 16,950,036, forward strand.
GGTTAGTCAAAAACTAAATTAGCCTATTTTAGTGAAAAACTTAAATATAACTGTAAATTTCAGACAAAATTAATTGTTGGAGTTTTAGTCATTTATTTCGGTATGTTCAACTCAAACTATTGAGTAAATTATATTCAGTTTAGTTAATAAAGACTTCAACACTTCAACATTTAGGAAAGTTTTTTGTTTGTAGGTTGTACCATAGTAGTACTGTGATAAAGTTTAGAGAAATTGTCACAAATGAAAATGAAATCGATGCAGGATATAAAATGAAAACTATTGATATGTGAAATATGGAACTGCATCTTGTAGAACACATTGTAATAAAAATAATTTTGTAATTAAAATGTGCGCTTGCGTGTGTGTAGTTTAAATGTTGTGTTTTTAATCTAAGACAGATTATAAGCCCCTCGACTCAGTGCAGTAAATAAATCAATCAGTAGGCTGTACTTCCCTCATGCTGGTTCTTATCTTGTCCTCTGTTTATACACATCCATGCTGGAAATTCATATTAAATTTGCATTTTTTTGTTTTTACTTCATGAAAATCTATATTGCTTTAGTTGTTTGTAGAACACATATTACATAATATGATTAAAAATACATTAATATTATGCAATTTATATATGTGGTTTTTGCATATGTCCCTTACAATATTCTGTTGGAACATATACAAATCACAGGAGTTTTTAGCAAACCTTTTCCATATGGGAAGGTTTTAAAGTATATTATTGTTAAACACCATGTAGGCTAATGCTTCAAAGCGAGTTTGCAGCAAAAGGCACGAACAGAACGAAATGTTATTATTTATGAGTAACGTTAAACTATTAATAAATGAGACTGAAAATTTAATTGATAAGACAATTGAATGCAATAGAGTCAAAACCACGATTTTAATATGCATAAGTTAAATAGGAATACATATAAATTTGTATGTTGGTAAAGTTGTTTATACGTAAATAAATTACGTTTTTTGTTTGTTTGTTTTTTTTGCTGTCATGTCATTGTGAGTTGTTGTGAGTTGGGCATGTTGGCCTGCAGTTTTCAATGAAGCAGATTTGTCTCAATTCAAGTTAAGTCTGTTTCTTGAAACAAGACGATTCATCTTTTACAAATAACACAGCAGCTTAAAAAACTGTCAAAATGTCAAAAAAGCTTGTTTCATCTGAGATATGACTCAAAACAAGATATTTTTAAGACAGTTTCACTTAACAAGATATTCAAGATGCACTGTCTAAAAACAAGCTCCTGTATCTAACTTAAATCTTGGTCTTTAGGTAATTTTGTCTTATATTAAGTGAGCTGAGATATTTTGACTAGAAATTAGAAAAATATACTTGGCAAGATTTTGAGTTTTTGCAGTGCGGAGGGAGGGTTGATGTAAATGTATGGGTTAGTGACGTCTAAAACCCGCTGTAGTCCCAATCGAGTAGTTTTTGTAGGCATTAAACTTCCTGATTTTTAAAAGACGATATCTCTGCTTACATTGAACTTTCACCACTGCAACTTTGCAGATACTGGTCATGCACCAACAGCAACATTACACACTATTTAAAATGAAAAAAGTGAAATCACAATCAACCCCCTTTAACATCCAATAGTGTAAATCGTAAATCAATAGTGTAAATTTTTGTCTATTCGTACTTCTGGGTTCTTCCCACCGGAGTCTCACTTTTGATTTCAAAATGGGGGCTGCGTGAAATCAGCGTATAGAACCGCTTGCGGGAAAGTTATGAAATTTGGTACACTGATAGAGGACAGTCTAAAAAAAGTCTTCATAGCAAATTTCCATTTCCACCAACTGTCCAAAGTTTCACTCATGTTTATGCTAATAACTTTTGAACCATAATGGCTAGAATTCCAATTCCTTTGTCATCTTATTCCTTGGCTCAAGCAGATTCGATTGCACACTATGTCGTCATTTCCGTCATGATAATTTGTCCACCATTTTTAATTATCCGAAAAAGCTATGTTTTCTAATTGCTCCAATTGTCACCAAAATTGAACCAGATCATCTACAGACCATGCCGACAAAAAGTTATGGATTTCATAAAAATGATGTAAGTCGTTCTCGAATACAGCACAAATTAATTTTACATAGCGCTTCCAAAAATAGACATAAGGCTGTATCTCCACAATCCTTTATCGTATTCAACTTGTCATCATAAGCATGACCTGAGGCTACATGCTGCTTTTCGGCGCAGCGCCACCCACCGGTCCAGGGATGCGAAAAATTTATATTTTTGCTTGTAACTACTGAACGATTTGTCCAAAAAACATTAAAAGAGGTCTTGTTAAATTCAGGACGTCATGGCAGGTCGACTGAATTTTCCCAGATTGGCCCTTTTGGCTGTTGGCCATTTTAAATTATGTTAAAAAATGCTGTATTTTTTGAACGCATGAACGAATTGTTACGAAACTCACAATAGGTCATCAAGGCGATGCCCTGAAGGAGTCTGAGAAGTTTTGAAACAGCGCCACCTAGTGGTAAAATATAATTTTCAAATGCTTATGACTCTGGCAGTAGTTGACTTATTTTAACGGGGGGTCATATCATTAGACTCTTGAATCCTTGCCGACCGAGTCCAATGATACCAGACTTGCCAGGTTCTGGCATATGGTTTCTGCAGCGCAGTAATTTAGTGCTTAAAAAAACATTTGCCGAGATCTTCGAAACCGTTTTTCCGATCTAGACTAAACCACCGTCAGAAGTTTGGAAACATAGGTTGTTGGTTAATCTCTAATGCCTTGATGCCAAAATATTGATAGCAAGGGGTTGTAAAATTCAATCTAAGTCACGTGTCAGTTTTTTTTTTTTCTTGTTTTTACATATAAATGTCTATAACTCCGAATTGAGATATTTTCACCAAATTTGGCACACACATGTATGGGCTCATACTGAGAACACATGAAAAAAATGTGGGATTTTGCCTCTTTGTGACATTATAACAGAACATAACATGCTATACTTAACGCATGCATTGGTGTAACATTACCAAACTCAGTTTATGCCATCAGCCCATCCCCTGAAGGTACTCAAAAGATTTCAAGACAGTGCCACCTTTTGGTCAAAGTTATAACAAAAATTCTAATAATACTTATAACTTTTGAATAAATCTGCGTATTTTAATGCCACTGGTCTAACGTTTTTTTCATCGTCACCAAACTCTGACCACATCACATTGATTTTGTAACTACGCCACCTGTTGGTCGAAAGTGATGATCCATTTAATCACATTTTTAGTTAAAGTATGTGATTTTTTTCAGCCATTTTGCCCTCTTTAAATGTCTTCAAATGCTCCTTGCCTGCAGTTGGTTTGACAAATGTTGGTATGTCTTGTCATCTTTGCACTTGGCCCCAGTTATTGCTGCTTGCAGCTACATTCTTTTTTCTTTTTTTTTAGTTTTTAAATTTCATAGTAAATACAAAAACACAGTGTATTATTTTTATAATAAAAAGTGTGCCTATGATTTTTATGTGTGGATTGCTCCACTCAATATGATTTAATGAGCCAATTGGACTTTCACTTATACCTGCATATTAATATCTGAGATATACATGTTACTGGCAGAATCAACCAGGTGTGCGTTTCCTGCACAACGACGTAACTCAATGCTTCACTACCTTAGTATGATGCATCGTTTAAAAAAAACGCACACGCACACATTGTTTTTCGCTGAGGAGCCGAGATTTGTGACGACCATGCAGTGATGGTCAGCAACGGTGGCAACGGGATGTTGCGTCTCTCGTTCACTCCTTCAGGGAACGTGGGTTACATCAGTAACCGAGACGTTCCCCCACGACCTAATTGGGATCCCATGGAAAATGCCACGGTTGCTGCCATATCCAGTGCCCTACGCAAGACTCTCAGACCCCCAACTGCTGGGGCGGAAGACCTGCGTAGAGGGAGTTCAACTGCTGTTCCATTATACCCCACATAGTGAACTCTTGGATAACACTGGGAAAGTGTACCTTTCCAGAGGAAAGTGGTGCTGCAGAACCACATCCTGCTCGAAGGGAGGTATCATGTGGAGAAACACATGGACTGGCTGGAGGAGCAGTGCAACATATGGAATATCACTGGGGTGACTCCAGCCCAAAGGGGGAGACTACACTGGATAGTGACAGCAGAGCAGACTCTGCCAAGGGAAGACACAGGCTCACTGCAGGGAGCTGGTCGTGGAAGAATACACACATGGGATCACCAAAGGAATCAAACATATGGAACCCAGCCTAGCACAAGTTACACAAGCATACGAGCACTAGGCCTGGTGTCGGACACTCCGCAACGTCCGACTGCCGAAGGGGTGCGGAGGAACACACAGGGTTCGCCAAGTGGGGAACTCGACTGGAGCAAAAAAGCGCACGTATCCATCCCTAGGAAGGGAGTGGCGCAGGAAGCCGAAACTAGAGCGGGAACTTCGGTGTTACCGGCTGGTTGAACGAGCACACAGAAAGAAACTAGCTCAACACATAGGCTATAAAACCTAGGGAACGTGTTAGGTGTCGCCCAGCCCGCAGCCCTACAGATGGCTGTCATTGAGGCGCAGTGTGCCAGCGCCCAGGAAGAAGCGACACCCCTAGTGGAGTGGGCTCTCAATCTTGGTGGGCAGGGCTTGCCTTGGGCTTCATTAGCCAAGGCGATGGCATTCACTATCCAGTGGGCCAACCTCTGCTTGGAGACAACCTTCCCTTTCTGCTGGCCTCCATAACAGAAGAAGAGCTGATCTGAGGTCCTGAGGCTTTGTGTTCTGTCCACGTAAACACGCAGAGCGCGAACGGGACAGAGAAAAGTCAGGGCTGGGTCTGCCTCCTCTGAAGGCAGCGCTTGCAGGTTCACTACCTGGTCCCGGAAGGGAGTGGTAGGAACCTTGGGCACGTATCCCGGCCGGGGTCTCAGGAACACGCGAGTTATTCCGGCTGAGTTCTAGGCACGATTCGTTGACCGAAAATGCATGCAGATCCCCTAACCTCTTGAAAGAGGCCAATGTAACCATGAGAACTGTCTTACAGGACAAGATTTTTAACTCAGCTGATTGCAGAGGCTCAAAGGGTGGTCTCTGAAGTGCTGAAAGGACCAGAGACAAATCCCAGAGGGTATAGAGAGTGGGCGAGGAGGATTAAGTGTGCTCGCTCCCCTCAGGAACCTGACAATCAGGTCATGCTTCCCCAAAGACTTACCATCAACAGCATCGTGATGTGTGGCAATAGCGGCAACATACACTTTAAGGGTGGAGGGTGACAGACTATGCTCCAGCCCTTCTTGCAGGAAGGAAAGCATGGCTCTGATCGAGTAAGATCTGGGGTTCTTCTCATGAGAGGAGCACCAGTGAACGAACAGGTTCCACTTCAGTGCATAGAGGCGCCACGTAGAGGGGGCTCTAGCGGAAGTGATGGTGTCAACTACCGCAGGGGGTAGGTCACCTAGAACTTTCGCGTCCCGTCCAGGGACAAGATCCTCTGCCCTGGGGTGAGTTTGCTCTTTTCCCAGTTGACCCAAAGACCTAAGTGGCTGAGGTGACTGAGTACCATGTCCCTGTGTTCGCACAACTGCTCTCTCGACTGGGCCAGAATAAGCCAGTCTTCGAAGTAGTTGAGAATGCGAACACCATGCTCACACATGGGAGCAATGGCCGCTTCCACAACTTCCGTGAAGACGCGGGGCGACAGGGCCAGCCCAAAGGATAAGACCTTTTACTGATATGCCCACCCCTCAAATGCAAAGCGAAGAAATGGTCTGTGTTGAGGGAGAATCGAGACATGAAAGTACGCGTCCTTCAGGTCGATCGCTGCAAACTAATCTTTTTTTTGTTTCCTTTTCTTTTTGTTCCACCACGGACCCCCTTTTTTTTAAAAAAAGAAGCAATTTCTGAAACCTCTGGGCCTCAAGAGGGCGCACTTGGGAGTCGACGACCCAATGAGAACCAGCACGGCCCGCCCCGAGAAACCAATCGTCCAACCGAGAAGGTTCGGGACGTGGTGGAGGGTTCGACGCAAGCCCGACCTTCTCTGCAGCCCGGTAAAGCATAGCATAGCGTAGCCCATTCTGGATTGGTCTGAGACAACGCTACACACCCCCAAGGGGGTAACACAGCCGAGTCGTCATGTCCAGAGGACTGAAGCTCGCCCTCCAATGCTGCGATCGACATCTGATCGTCAGCTGGTGCCCCAAAGGAAACGACTGGTCGTTCCGGAGAAGGACCAAGCAGTTCACGATGGGGCGCCGATGGCAACAGCACATGTGAGGCGTGAGGGGCCTTTTTTTGTCCTTTTCAATTTTGTTTTTTTGATCACTTTGCCTGTGTTAAAGCTAACTGCAAAAATTGGCAGAGGTGTGTATTTTTATTGGAATTTTAGTATTTCACCGTCATTTTCTTAAAAAAATATATTTTTTGCATTAGGTACAAAAAATACTCGCTCTCAGTGCCTTTTGGACAAAAATGTCCCCATTGAAACCCATTAAAACTGCGATTTTTAATCCCCGGTTCAGTTAACTATAAAATTATGCAATCTTTGTTAAGAGGCTTTCATTCTGTTGGCAAGGCTTCAAATTTTTATTTTTTACTATTTTTTATCAGATGGTGCATTTTTTGTTTGGCCTATAAAACAAATATCACTTTACTTTATTCCTGTTTTCTGCTTTGGCATACTATAGAGCCGGCTGGATAAATTATGCAACGATATTTGTGTGGGTGTGTTGGTATGGATGTCAGAATGTGGTTAGTATGTGTGTTTTAAAAAAAATATGTGTGTATGCGCGCATGTGTGTGTTTGTAATACTGAGAGAGAAAAACTGCAAATAACAAATCCAATCACTGTGAGCACCAGTGGGGTTTTGTTGGCACCCAATGGGGAAAATATGTTACTACGCCCAAACAAACTGTTACCGAAAGCTCATTTTTTGAGATATCATCCTTAAATTTGGAACACCACCTATTTAGATTTATGGCTTTGATTTTATTGCAGTTTTGAGTACAACCTGATTTATAAAATATATATAAAATATTTTTTATAAATAATTTTCAGAAACGTATACCTATATACCTTTTTTTTGGATTTACTTGTATATATATTACTTCAGCAATAATCTGCAAAGGATCTTCTTTAAAATGATACCAAACTTAAGTCTGTGCTCCGAAGCGTCACATTTTTATGACAGTTGACATGGACATTTTTTGTCCTCTATGTACCTATGTGTAACTTTTTTTAATTGATGCTCAAGGGTTAATGTTTAACTATTGCACAGGATTCTGTAATTTATCATGATTAAATGCACCATATTATATTAAAATGTGTTGTCCTAAAAAAATGGCATTCAATCGCATAAGTAATAAAGAATAAGTAAACAGGTGGTAAAAATCTTAACCTGACGCATGACGTATTGAAGAGGATAGAACTAAACAAATCACTGGTCATGAATTAAGTCTAAAATTAAATTTTTTTGGAATACACATAAAGGCTATTAACCCCAGTGACGGGTAGGTTTAGTGACGGGGTTGGGGTAGGGGCATATATTTATACAGTAATGTAACGTTAAGCCAACAGCGTTCATAAACACACTGAAAAACGATTATGCGTGTTGATAGTACACCAAAAATGGAAATACAAATTTCATGAGATCAGTCTGCCTGTGAGCATGCAGACGGCCATTATCCAGAAGCCAGTGATTACAGTTTATAAAATTATAATTCTGGAATTTTTTCTCACAAAAATGCATTGCTTCACTTCAGAAAGCATTTATTAACCCCCTGAAGTTGAATGCATATACTTTTATGATCATTTTATTTGTTCGGACTTCCAGAAAAACAGTGCCATTCACTCCCATTATAAAGTTTGTATATTTGTTTAATATAACTCTGATTCTGTTTGGCTGAAAAATAAAGTCATATACACCTAGGATGGCTTGAGAGTGAGTCAATTATGGGATAATTTTAATTTTTAGGAGAACTAACCATTTAAATGTTTAAACATTCACATTAAAAGCACAGTTAATGCATTAGTTAATATGAACTAACCATGAACAGTACCTCTAAATAGCTTTACTGTTTTGTAAGGTTAACTTACTGTACATATTTACATTAATGTAATGTAAATATGTTTAAACTAATACATTTACATTAACTAATGTAAATATGTACAGTTAACCTTAAAAAACAGTAAAGCAATTTACAGGCATTGTTCATGGTTAGTTAATGTTAACTAATGCATAATGATAACTAACCGTGCTGTTAATGTGAATTGATGCAATAGTACATGTGTGAGTATAGTTAGCATGCTGAACAGATGTTGTTCATGGTTAGTTCATGTTAACAAATGCATTAACTAATGTCAACTAACCATGCTGTTAATGAGGATTGATGCATTATTTAGTACATGCGAGTTAACGTCAACAAATATTAACTAATGCTGAACAGAGATGTTGTTCATGGTTAGTTCATGTTAACTAATGCATTAACTAATGGAACCTCATTGTAAAGTGTTACAAATAATATAAATATTTATTATCACTTTTCTTCACCATTTTCCCTCTCCATTTCTTTAACCCTCTCTTACTCCTGATGCAGTGGGCAACCCTCAGACTGGCTGCGGAAAAGAGAAAGCCATCGGTTGTGTGAACTCAGCTATCTGGAGGTGGGTCTGGGCTCTCAGAGCATCCATCTGGAGTTTGATGAGGGGGCAGCAGCGTACACACTACTAGTGCGAAACAGTGCCCGCTGCAAATGGTTCTTCAGCAAGCTTACAGGCAAGGCTTCCTTTTGCATGCTCGGTGGAAGTGACAAATAGCAAATAAAAAACGAAAAGAAATATTGAAAACAATGTTGGGTGAGCAATGGATTAGCAGGTTTGCTTGCAACATGACTAATTATTGTTTAATAAAATGAACAAAAGATTTGCGTCCTGGATGAAAGCAAAAGAATAGTTTACTCAATATTTAGAAGGATGTACTAAATGAATGAAGATGGTTTCCAAAAAAGTGTTTGTGTGTGTGCTTGGCCATCATCAAGTGGTATTTCAGACTGGACGTGCTGTGATGATGATAGCTCAGTTCACAATGACAAAACACACAGATCACTTTGGTCTTGTCATAGAATCATTTGGCAACTTTTTAAAAGTAAACTCCATGCAGAATCTTATTGGCATCCATTTCGCCATCTCGCGCTCTGCATCCACCCAAAACGTAACATTAACCAACTATTTGGCCGGCTCGCAAGCCTAAACAAGTGTGTGCGGCATGCCTGTTTTTTTTGTTTCCGGTCTAGCTAGATCCGGTTGCGCTTTTGTCGATGAAGCAACAAAATGTCCTTGTGTGGCGTAAGCCATTGAAATGAATGGGTTTCATAGCGCTGCGATAAAAAATTGAACTACAAAGAAAAACTACAAAGTTTGCTTGGCCAAAAAGGCTGCGATAGAAAATTGACGCCGTTATAATGGGTTTGTGTTAATGGCGTTAATAACACATTTAACTGACAGCCCTAAAATACACTCACCTAAAGGATTACTAGGAACACCTGTTCTCATTTCTCATTAATGCAATTATCTAATCATCCAAGAGTTGCTTCCATGCATTTAGAGGTGTGGTCCTGGTCAAGACAATCTCCTAAACTCCAAAATGAATGTCAGAATGGGAAAGAAAGATGATTTAAAGGAGTAGTTCCCATTTCATCCAAGATATCCATGTCTTTCTTTCTTCAGTTGAAAAGAAATTAAAGTCTGTGTAAAGGTAATTCAACAAAAAAGTTCTAAACACATTTATAAATGTTACAAATGTATTGCTAAAACATATTACAAAGACTGTGAACTGTGAAGTACTGAAATACGGAGTTAGACCGTTAAACAGTTTTTCACCCTTGCTATTTTACGGATTTTTTGGGCGGGGCTAAAACAGGGCTCGACGACGCACTGGAGCCCAAGAGCTCGTGGACACGCCCCAACTTGATGACGCACGTTGGCTGATCCATAGACGGGGGCTGATCTCTCCCCTAACAATAGAGCATATTCGCATATTTGCATTACTGTCAGTACTATTAGTTACTACAGTCTACAGTTTGCTAGCTTGCTATGCCTTTGACAAGGAAATGCATAGGCTACTACCTGGATGCGATCATGTACAAAACAGGTCGGTGTCTCTTTATTTAAATTTCCTAAAAGCTATCACTTCAAGTAGAGGTGGATTAATTTTGTGTTGAGCCAACCTTGATGAAGATCTGAGGATCACCGACAGCAACACCCGCCTCTGTAGTGATCATTTTACACAGGATCGTTTTATAAACTTTCCTCAGAGAGAACTGGCATTCGCTGAAAATCCGATGCTGCTGGTGAACGGGGCCGAAACGACTATCTTCCGCCTCAGCATTCATCCTCCCATTCCGAGAGCAGTTTCACCTAATATCACCGTCGACAGCTTTCCCGCGAGTGGGCGTGATTTCAGCGCAGCCAGCGGACACGCCCCCAGCTTTTGAGAACAGAGATAACTGCTGATTTTTTCAAGATTTTGATAGCTTATTTTATGTACTTGCCGGCTTTTTTTATCATTTTTCTGTGGTATGACAGACTCAGAACACATACTTAATTTTGACTTTACAGGGACTTTAAGGTTTTTGATGAAAAAATTCCAGGATTTTCTCCATATAATGGACTTCATTGGGAACCTAATGGTTCAAGGTCCAAATGAGAGTCCAAAATGAGACAGGTCCAAATGAGACACCAGACAATGAATAAGTGTCTTATCTAGGACCCTTCGAGTCATGACTCGAAAAAAGATTTGTTCATTTTGATGAACGAGTTTGAACAGGAGAGTCATGAATGCTTATCACAGAACAGAGCAAGGCGAGCATGTGTGCTTACAAAACTTAAACTTTTTTATTTATTTTTTAAATGACCGATCGCTTCGATAGTTAAGACCCTTATTCATCGTCTGGCGTCGTTTAAAGCCCTTTGAAGCAGCACTGAAACTCTCATTTGGACCTTGAGCCGTTTGGTACCCAATGAAGTCCATTATATGGAGAAAATCCTGGAATGTTTTCATCAAAAACCTTAAAGTCCCTGTAAAGTCAAAATTAAGTATGTGTTCTGAGTCTGAGTCGACTGAAGAAAGCAAGACATGGACATCTTGGATGACATGGGGAGAGTAAATTATCAGCAAAAGTTTTTTTTTTAAAACTGAACTACTCCTTTAAGCAATTTTGAGTGTGTCATGGTTGTAGTCTGTAGTCATAGTCTGAACGTAGCCTTTGATCAGGGTTGGACCTTAAATATGCAATCTCCAGGAACAGGATTGGGCTTTCATGGTACAAAAAAAGCTTGATTTCAAACTTTTAAAAAATGTACAAAATAAAGATCAGTAAACCAGTAATAAAATAATAAATTACAGACAATAGTTCAAATAAATATACATAAAAATTTAAATTAAATAAACAGTGCAAATCTAGGCCTATAGCACGAGTGCTTTTATTAGGCTTGCTCTTTATAAGCAAAATTAATACGTGCATCTCGTAGGCAAAAAAGTGCGTATCATATGTAGCCTACTATGCGTATCATATGTAAGCACTAAATTGCGTATCGGATGCACGTAAAAGGTCATTTATACGTAAAAGGTAATTTTTGCGTATAAAGAGCAAGCAAAGCTCAATCGGTCACATTCTCTGCTCCCTTTCTGTGTACAGTTTATTCCAGTTAATATCATTTATTCATCATGCTGAGAAGATTGTGTAGTCTTCATTTTCCAATGCGTAAAAAGCATTAATATAATTCATGAATGGTTCTTAGGTTGTTTTAAATGTGTAGCCAGAATTTTGTGTACAGTTTTTTCCAAAATACAAAAAATGCCTATTCCTTTTGTAGAAGTTTGTGTGGAGTTTTATTTACTGAATGAGATTGATTGGTATTGGAAACACAGTTGTTTTCTTTACAGAACTACAGAACAGTTTTCGCCCTTACATTTTCCCCAAATATAAGACATCCTGTTTTGTTTTACTAGAAATAAATCATAGCCGTTAAATATATTTCCATGCATGTCACTGATCACAGTTCCTGGTAGTTCATGCAGTAAATGGCTGATTCAGGTGTTTAAAAAGTAATAAGAGCTTTACGCTTGGTCTTAAAAAAATGTCCTGCTTTTTTTCAGTCGCACAATCACATCCCTGACTTAGCCTTACAATGCTTTTGGGTAACACAGCCCAGAGCAGAGTAGGCTCTCGGAAAGGAGGGGTTTAGAGAGGGGTTTAGAATCCTTAATCAAACTACTAAAAATATATATATTTTTTTTACCATGGGTTAGATGTAGAACTGCTCGTAGGAGATCTGCATACCTTTAAAATAGTATAATACTTCAAGATAACTTGCATTTATGGTCATTGCCATTGTCACTCTTCATGAATCAACTGACGGTATGAACTTTCAACCACAATCCACCAGTATGCCAAGCTCAGAAAGGATACTTGTGGAAACAGTAACCTTCTGGCACAGCCACTGTGATCTTAGAAGCCGAAAGATATCCGACACTCTTACAAATTGCAGGAACTAGTTGCAACCAGACAAACCAGCAGGAGTATTTACATGTCTATCCCAGTGTTCTTTTAGATGGTATTAATTTTCATCACATACTGTTGGAAAGCAAAGGAACAAAAGTGTGTTACAAATATCTATACAGCAGAGGCAAAACAAAACATTGACCTGATTACAGAAAAAAAATGGCACATTGTCCGACCTGAACAATGAAACTGACACTGTTTTATTTTATTTTTTCACAACAATCGTTTTGGATCATTTTTTCACAGCAACCCATTTGGACCATTTAATTTGTGATTTATCAGAGCAACTGCACCATTTACATTTGAAGAGTTCAGATGCAAAACCCTCTAAATGCCATTTGAAATTTTGACCATTTGACCATTTTTATCAAGCTTGCATATTTAAGTCCAGTAATTTCACTTAAATGACAATTAATAGGCAATCTTCATTGTAATTTAAGTGAAATTACTAAACTTAAATATACAAGCTTGATGAAAATGATCATTTTAGAAGAAAATTTCAAATGGCACTTAGAGGCTTTTGCATCTGAACTCTTCATTTATTCATTTAGAAGACACTTTTATCCAAAGCATCTTACAATTGAGGAATACAAATATAATTTTATCCAAAGAGGCAAAAAACACAAAAAAGTGCTATTAATATAAAATTTCATCGTTCAGGATATTACAAGCTAGAATAGGGAGAGATTAAGGAATACTGAGAGCATAGGTAAATATATTATTTATATTTATATAATATTATTATTAATATTCAGCAGGCTGCAGTTAGCTAAAAAGTTAGCTTTTTCTTGAAAATTGTGAGTGATTTGGCTGTCTGGATGGGGTTCGGAAGATCATTCCCACCAGCAAGGAACAGTGAATGAGAATGTTCTTGAGAGTGATGCCTCTCTGCGTTCTGGATCATTTGCAAGGGTTTTATTGCACATGTTGGAAGTCCAGCCAGAAGAGAATTGCAGTAGTCCAGTCTAGAAATTAGGGCCCGGTTAGGGGTGGTCAATATACTGGTAGACACGATTTACCGGTAGAGATTTTGGACTATCATCTCTAACGTGGTTACGCTCACGTGACATTGCTGTGCTATTCAGTCATGAAAGTTTGCATGCATTTTTAAGTATTTGGTTTAAAAACAAGTGATTTTAAACTGTTGGAAGTACAATAATCAGTGAAAGACAACTCATTTTGCTATATGTGCATGCTGTCAGAGAGAATGTTTCTCAGCGCTGTCTGAGAGACACACTCACACAGGAAGCCGTTGCTCATAAAGCATGTGAGAACTGAACTGAGTGCTTTTTGCTGACTAATTGAGTTTGAACATTCAACAAAGTCGCCATGTATTTGCAAGCAAACACAATAATTTATGTCTTAAGTGAACGTAAACAGTTGAGAGAGAGAATGCACAAGTAGATTGGATCTGTGCAGTCAGTCTTAATGTGACAGCATCCAAATTTACCTGCTGTCATTATTAATGTTAATCAATAAAAAAAGAAAATATCTCACTGCTCTTGACTGAATCACTTTTGTAACTTTAATAAGAATATATGTATATTTAATTTATACAGTGAAGACTGCAGTGGGTTTTTTTTATACATTTTATTACTTTATACAATTTATGTAGTAGCTATTTCTTATTTCTAGTGCTTGAAGTTTTTCAGGTAGGTCTATTCCATATGCTTGTAATTAGCTTTATTGTTCTTTTATCAGTTTACTTGTCTTCAGTAAGCTTGAGAGTTTTTTTTTTTTTTTTTATTCTGGCTCACATTTTTTTGTGATATTGAAAATGGTTACAATAATTATGAAATGTAATCATAACCTTATTTAAAGAATAAATAACAATAACGTGAAATGAAATTGGTCATATTGCCCACCACTGGACCTGGACAAGAAGTTGTATTGAATGCTCAGTTAGGAAGGGCCTGTTCCTCCTGATGTTGTACATTGTAAACCTGCATGATCACACCAGAAAGTGTAAACGGTTAATGGCTGTGCTAGAAAGGACCCATGTTCTCTGTTAACCCTCAGGTGCTCTTCGTTTCGGAGTCACACTTGTTATCTTCCCGGTCAAAAGTGATCGGACACCTAAAAATTAAATTTCCTCCATCCCAGTAAAACCAATGCAATTTATTTTTGTTCTAATATATTTATTCTTTGTAATTTAGTATTTTGAGACAATTTGATTGAATTTGTTAATATTTATGCAATATTTATGGTCTATTATGCAATTTTTATGGTCTTTGGGGCGGCAGTGGCTCAGTGGTTCATGTGGATTGTCTACAAACCGAAAGGTTCGTGGTTCAATCCTCGGTTCCACTTGACCAAGTGTTGAGGTGTCCATGAGCAAGACACCTAACCCCAGCTGCTCCCTACGAGCTGGCTGGCGCCTTGCATGGCTGACACCGCCGTCGGTGTATGAATGAGTGTATGAATGGGTGAATGTGAGGCAAAATGTAAATCACTTTGGTGGCCATTAGGTCTATGAAAACGCTATATAAATGCAATCCATTTACCATTTGTTTTTGCCATGGAAAAAAAAAAAAATAAAAAAAAAAATATATATATATATATTGTTTGTTTTTCTATATATATATTTTCCCAAAAAATTATTAATGCAGTATTTTAGTTTAATATAGAGTCTAGGCCTTCAGAAAAAAAATATATTTTTTGAAGAAAATTAGCACCATCTGGTTACAGTATAGAGAAAAAGCGTAGAATCATGATGTAACCACTAGATGGCATATACAGCTCTCTATGGAGAAGCATGTGAATTCCCCAGATGTTTATGAACACACTTTTTTTTTTTTTTGGTGGATTTGAATATATAGTTTAAACAATCTCAAAAACGTTTTTTTATTTAAAAAAAAGTTTAAAAAAAATAATAATAAAAATTTGTGAATTTTTGTGTTTTTGTTAGGGCTGTGCAAAAGTTAATTGCGATTAATCGCATCCAAAATAAAAGTCTCTGTTTACATAGTATATTTGTGTGTGCTGTATATAATTATTTTGTATATATAAAATACACACACATGCATGTATATGTTTAAGAAAATGTGTTATTCCTATATAAAATATTTATATTTATATAATATAGATTATGTATTTATATATATATACAGAATTTAAGCGCAAATAATTCTTAAATATATACATGCATGCATAGGTATTTATATATACAAAATAATTATATACAGCACACTCAAATATATTATGTAAAACAGACTTTTATTTTGGATGCGATTAATCGCAATTAACTTTTGCACGGCCCTAGTTTTTGTCAATTTCCCATTCATTTCCTATGGGGGTCATTTTTGACCAAAGACCACAAGTGTGGCTAATTTTTTAAGACCACTTAGCATGCTCAGATCATTGTTTTGTGTGTTCACATACATAATGCAATAAAAGTCACCAAGTTTCGTAACATTCCGATGAAGCTGTGATTTTTAAAAATTGAAAACATACTTTTTGTAATCAAAATTTATTGGTGTGTATGTGTATAAAAGTGTGTTTGTGTGTGTGTGTGTGTGCGTGGGTTTGTCACTCTAGATGTTGTAGTGTCACCCCTTTTCTGCGGTGTACTTTTTTTAGAATTGTGGCCGATTTGTAGATTGCACATACAAAAATTCAGAGAATTTTTTTTTTTTTTTTTTTTTTTTTTTCTCAATTTCCCCTTCATTTCCTTTGGGTCGGTCATTTTTGACTGAAGACCACAAGTGTGAATATTTTGTTTACGACCACTTAACATGCTGATGAAGGGAGAGAAAGAGCGGGGCCTCTTTTTTTTTTTTTTTTTTTTTTTTTTTTGTATTCACATACATAATGCCATAAAAGTCACCAAGTTTCATAACATTCTAATGAAGCTGTGATTTTTAGAAATTCAAAACAGAAATTTTTTCGGTCAGAAATGACTGAAGAGCACCTGAGGGTTAAGACATTGTTCTCCCAGGTTGTTTTGAAACTTGCTGTTTTAAATTTCACTCAGGAATTTCAGTTTCTTTGGTCAATGCTAGAGATGGGACTGAAAATTGACTGAAAATGAAAATTTATCAGTATTATCACGGTTTTGTTAAAACGAGATGAAAGTGTTCAAAAACAACTCATGCCCACACTGAAAACATTTTTATATTTAATAAATGTACAACAAATAACAACAAATAAAACAAGCAGTTCCATGCACTTTTTAAAGCAGGATTGTATTCTGTGAAAATTTCCTTCCTTATAATGACCGTCGTCAATAGCAACACATTCAAATACAACTTGCCGTCTTGACTCTTGTATCTTCGTTCTCTTTCATAGGTTCACTCAACGCTGCGGAAAGCGCAGTGGGATATTCTCTAAATGTGCCGATTGTCTGAAGCCCAATAGAATCACGCCAATTCATTGGCTGATGGCGCTCGCGCAATCTGACCCTGCCCCGACGCAATCACGTCGCATAATCATATACGCGCGTGCGCCATCTTCCCCTCAGATTTCTCTGCCTTCATGAAGCGATCACATCGTCCTTCGTTCTCTGTTTTTCTAAGCCTATAAACGGATTCTTCTTGCACTTCAGCGACTGAATAAGTGGAACTCAGTTCTCCTTCCAGTGAAGCTGCAATGGAGTACCGACGTTGCTCTCCGCCATGTGCTCGCTTCATTGCAAGCGACGACCCTCACAGTAAGTGCAACAAATGTTTGGATTTCTCACATGCGCGCGAGGCCGTTTTAGGATCGTCTAAATGTAAATCCTGTGATAATTTACTTCTAAAAACTCTCCGCTCTCGGCTCACGGTTTTTGAGAAGGATTCTAAATTCGCCTCCCCCGTCGCGCTCCCGAGGCCTCTCGAGGATCCGCGATCTGGGGTTCGGATGTTGAGCTCGAGGATGTGGAGTTTGAGCAGACAGGCCCCGCTCTTTCTCTCCCTTCATCTCCTGAGCACGCTCACATGCCAGTCGAGTTCACTCATGATTATGTATGCCCCAGCCCGGGAGCATGTGACTCTGTTTCTTTCGGGCTGGAGGACGTAATTTTTACCGCGGCTTTCGACTCCGAGGATTTCGGGCCTGCTTTTATCGATGACGTTATCCCGCCTAGTGGCCAGGAAGCGCGGCCTACCGCGGCCTACTCTGAGCTCGTGGAAGTGCTTTCGCGCGTTACGGAGAAACTCTCTATCGACTGGCCTGACGAGCCCCGCGAGTCTCAGTCATCCAAACTTGACGAGAGGTTTCTCAGTGGCCCTAATTCTAGGCCACAATAGAGAAAACTGCCGTTTTTCAATAATCTGCATCAAGAGATTTCCAGATCCTGGAAGCAGCCTTTCTCTGCGCGTCTCACTAATGCGGCAGCTGCTGATTTTCACCAACCTTGTGGGTTCTGTGGAACAGGGCTACTCTGCCATTCCAGCGATTGAAGATACTTTGGCCAGCCATCTTGCTCCGTTGTTTTTTCCTCTCTCATCGGAAAATCCTATATGCCAGCTGGACAAGCAGGCATGACCCTTCACACTATGGCCATCCTTCAGGCCTACCAGGCCGATGTCCTTAAGGAGATGGATGAGGGTAGTGGTGTGACTCCTGGGGCTGTGAAAGAGCTTCGCATGGCCACGGATTTGGCTTTGAGGGCCACCAAACATACCGCACGTGCGGTAGGCCGCTCTATGGCGGTAGCTGCGGAACGCCACTTATGGCTTAACCTCACTGAAATCCGCGATAAGGAGAAGGTTTTCCTCCTTGACGCCCCTATCTCACAGTCAGGGCTGTTTGGAGAGGCGGTCAACACAGTGGTTGAGAAATTTCGTGCCTCCAAGTCTCAATCGGCCACGATTAAACAGTTCATGCCCAGGAGAGTTAGGGAATCCTCCATTCCCTTCCCAGCCCAAAGACCTAGAGAACGTTCTTGTCATAGAACAGAGTTCTCTTTCATGAGAAGTGACCCAGTGCATCCCCCACCTTCTACGGTTTGGGGAGCCCGCGGTCGCCTGTTCCCCCGTCAACGACCTGACAAGCGTCTGCAGCTGAAGCGATCCGACAAACCGTCTGCCCCAGCTGCCTCGTCCCGCTCCTGACCCTTTGGTCAGAAAAAGGAGAGCTCCTCCACATACACGAGGTTGGGACAGACCGCGCAAGCATTTCTGTCCACCTCCAACCAGCTCTCCTTTCCTTACCCTGTCTCCTTCGCCACCCAGGGTGTTTCGAAGAGCAGGCCCTATTTTACCGCCTCTACTCAGCCCGGTGCGAGAGGAAGGAGACACCTTTTGTTCTCTCCCCTCTCCCCCTACACACTCTTTTACTGCCGGTTGCTTCCTCAGAAACACTCCTCTTTTTCCTCTGGAGCAGACAGGCCCGGTCATCCAGACCCCAGCATTGTTGCCTCCAATCACGTGTCAGGACGCCAAGTGCTCTCCTACACAGACAACCTCTCAACTCTATGATCTTCAATACGACACCCTCACTCAGGTATGTCATCTGCATTGCAACACCCCTCTTCCTCTTTCACATTTCTTTCCAGAATGGGAGCGCTTACAAGGGATATCGCCGTGGATTCTTCGCACAGTTTGGTTCGGCTACACTCTCCAGTTTTGCTCCAGCCCCCGCTTCAACAGGATTTTTCTAACTGTAGTTGACAGCGCCACTCAGGCTTCTGTACTACAGCAGGAAATTTCTTCCCTCCTTCTCAAAGGTGCTATAGAGGAGGTTCCTTCGGTGGAAACGAACAAGGCTTCTACAGCCGTTATTTCCTGGTTCCGAAGAAAGGCTGCGGCTTGCGTCCCATTCTAGACCTCCGCCTACTGAATTTCACCCTTTACAGAGGAAAATTCAAGAAGTTGACGTTGAAAGCCATCATATCTCAGATTCGGCCAGGAGATAATGACAATAGACAATAGACCTCAAGAATGCCTATTTTCACATCCAGGTCGTGCGGCGACACAGAAAGTTCCTCAGGTTCGCCTTTGGAGGAAGGGCGTTCCAGTACAGGGTCCTTCGGAGTTGAGGGTTTTCGGAGTTGATTCCTCTGCTGGAATCGTCCCCCTGGAGGATTCCAGTCAGAGAGGATTTGCTTTCCCGATTTCAGGGCAGGATTTGGCATCCTCGCCCAGACATGTGGAAGCTGTACGTTTGGCCGATCAGAGGCCGTCGGCATTAGGCTTTGATCTCCCAACTGACGTTCAGGAGACCATGGCTAGTGCCCTTTCTACAAGGAGACTGTATTCTTCCAAATGGAAGATTTCTGACTCTTAAGGTTTCACTTTTGTTGTCTTTATCTTCTTTGAAGTGGGTAGGGGACTTACAAGCTCTTTCTGTTAGCGAGTCATGCTTGGACTTCACTCCCGGTTTAGTCAAAGTTTCCTTGAGACCCAGGCCAGGCTATGTTCCTAAGGTTCTCTCCACAGCATTCCGCTCTCAGGTTGTTAGCCTTAACACTCTCCACCCTCCTCCTTTTTCTTCTGAGGAGGATAGGAAGCTTAATCTGCTCTGCCCAGTACGGTCTTTGAAGTCATATGTAGACCGCTCCAGCAGTTGGAGAAAATCTAACCAGCTTCTGGTTTGTTTTGGTGCTAGCCGCCGCGGGCTTGCCGAGCACAAAAAGAACTACAAAATTCGACCGCTTTACATCACTTCCCCCACCACCCCAGCTTCCTCAGATTCTGACGTTTTAGTGCTCAACTCGCGTTTGATTGCCGTCTGTATGTTTTTGTCATGGCCGAACAACAGCTACAAGGAAGAAGGCAATGGTTTTATCAGTGGAAACTAAAAAAAGAAAAGGGGAGATTGACAAATTAAAACCCAGGACGAGGATTAACAGCTTTCGTTTCACTTGCTGGCATGAGCTAAAGGAGGAGGAAGAGTATCTGACCGATGCTGACGCTTGCCTGCACACAAATGCCGTTTCCTTGGTAACCCGGATAAATTCAAATAAGCAGTGTAGTATTTCTGGTATTCCGGCCACAGCCGATTGTGTTATGATTGTAATAAAATGCCCACAGCCCAGTGTTCATTTCTACACACAAACACAGCCTCAGAGCAAGGCTCGCACAAATAAAATCAACTCATGTCAAATGTAACGTTACATTAAATGTAGTGAACATCCCCACGACTCAGTAGTACTCACAAACACTACACACCATAGCTGTGTCTGAAACCGCTCACTCGTTCACTCATTCACTAATCCCTATATAGTGTATGGCATTTGAGTGCACTATATCTGCAAGGAGTGAATGAGATGAAGTGAGTGAATTCGGACGCTGACGTTTACACTGTGCGTCGGAGAGTTGGAGCTGTCGCAGAAAAGGCTTCATCACACGTACTGATAAAACTTCTTTTATCTTACGTTACTTACTTTATAAAATAATATTAACAACAATAACAATCATAATGACTTTATTTTGTAATTATATATATACCTCCGTGCCAGCTTTGTAGTTTCATCGACTGAAATTGTAATTCTCACACTCACAGATGACGTGTCGTCGAGCGCCCTCCGGCGACCGTTAATATATCCGAATGAATTAACGGATATTTTTCAAATCCTCCACTGTAATCTCTGGTTTAAACTTGCTCGCGCCGCACTTTCATGTGCGCTCAGTTCTCTCCGCATTGGATTGTGGGAAATAGTGCTTCAGCAAGTGTACATCGAATGTACACTCGAATTCAGAGAGGATTGTGGGTAAAAGTAGTGAATGAATGTAGGGAATGATGTCGTTCACTCAGAATTCGGACACCACTACAAAATGGCCGACACCCGATATAGTGCACTATATAATGGATAGGGAGCGATTTCAGACACAGCTCATGTAAAGACTCTGTTTGGGTCTGATCAATGGGGGAATTTGCATATCATAATTAATAATTGATAATTAATAATTGTTCATACAGATTTGGATCCGACCAGTCTTACATGTTAATAAATCTCCCGATGAGGGATACTTGTCATTTTACCTGCATGCATGCATGTGTATCTCTGCAATTAATCACAAATTAATTGCGATTAATTACACGGACCATGTTTTACAAACAGGTAAAATTAATATAGTGGCCAAGCTCCTTGCGCTGCTGACAGTCTCTTCTTTTCAGCAGAGAAATCAGAGGGGTGGTGCACGCGCGTATATGATTATGCGACGTGATTGCGTCAGGTGGGGCCAGATTGCGCGAGCGCCATCATCCAATGAATTGGCGTGATTCTATTGTGCTTCAGACAATCGGCACATTCAGAGAATATCCCACTGCGCTTTCCACAGCGTCTTGTTCCATATTCAAAGAACACAGGTTAAGTAAGTAACCAGGGACGTTTTTGATTGTATTGAAACTGAAATCAGAGATTATTAGTTATTTACAGAGTTTGATAATATTTTTGTGATCTTATCTGGACGAGTTTTGTACGCTGTACAAAATTGATTTGACAGTTAAGATTTAAAACATTAATCTCAATTCAATATGTCCCTGTAACTTAATTATGTGGTAAAAAAAAATATATATATATAATAAATGTACAATAAATATATAAACTTGCATTATTATCTCTTAAATGTCACTCTTAAATGAATGTGTTCGTTCGTCTTTGGCTCAAAGCCACTTGCTGCAGACTTTTCTTCACGGAAGCTTCACGTTTATTTCAAGTGAGTGACATAAGATGATCTGCAGATTTGAAGTATTTCTCCCTATTACAGTGACTTTTATGTTCTGCAGACAAACTGACCATCCTCGATTAATTTTTCCTCAGGACTTTGTAAAAACCAAAATATGACCACACCTCAGATTCTCTTAAAAGGCTGGAAAATCTCCCGATCACGGTCAGTGCCATCTGCCATTACTTCTCGAATAAAAAAAAAAAAAAAACAATTTTGCGCATTGTGCCCCTGCGTCAGACTGTGGACATGATTTATAGTGATTTATAAAAATCGCGATAATCAAACATGGTTTTAATGATAATACATTTTATTTATATATATATATATATATATATATATATATTAGCATGCTGTTCTCTGTGCCTTTGTGAACCTGTTTCTTAAGAAATTAACAGAGGCTGCATTGTCTTCGATGACTCAAAATGACTCATTTACTGATGACTTTCTTTTACAATCTAAAGCCAAACAAGCTATGAGACTGAAGAACATTGTAATGGATTGGGTCCATTACACAGATCCCCACCCATCAAATAAAATAATGTGATTCAAGTCAGACTGTGCTGAGGCAAGCTTTTAGTTGAATTGCTAATTGGCCCTATTAGATTAATCAGAAATAGAGGCATGTGAAAAAAAAGTCCAAAGACAGACTTTGGAGAAATCAATTTATTTTGTGTGCAGTATAGGGCAATTCACACAGAATGCGTTTTGTGGTTAAAAACATTAGACACAGGACAGTGGAATGAAGAAAAAATGCACGTCTAAAGACGTAGTTTTTAAAAGTAGAACAACTTTTAACTTGAGTTTATTGCAGTGAATTCAAAAACATGTTCTACATAAGCAGCCCATTAGAATAGCTGTTGTGGCCAGTAGTTATTTAATCTTATTTGATGCAGTAGGTACCTTGTCAATTCCTAAACAATCTTGTCAGAAGACGCATCCCATCTGCGTTTTAGAAGGGTCATTAGCCTGCACCAAGCAAAGAATACAAGTAAAGCCTAGTTCACACTACGTGATTTTAAGCCCGATTTAAGCCCGATTTGCAAATCGTTGAGTCGCCGACAAGTCAGGGTGTTATCGCGGGCGATTAGCGGACGATTAACGCTCGCCAATCCGTTAGTGTGAAAGAGCCAACAACGCATCAAAGACAGCTCGCAGACACCTCGCAGACAGGTCACCGAGCTCAGAAAAATATCTAGCATGCTAGATATCTCGAGCAGTCGGGCGACTCAATCTCAGTGATGTCATGAGTACAGCCAATCATAGCAACGCATGGGTTGAGGACACCAGGTAAATCTTACTTTTTCTTTTTTGCATTTTTTTTTTCTCAGAGCATATCGTCGAGCAAACAGTGTGCAGCACTAGTTTCTGTCTGACGTCCATATTCGCGTGTTGTGTTCTTCTCTGCAGTTTCGCGTCATTTCTGGTTCGTTTTATTGCGTGGTTTTTCGTTACAAAACATGGTTTCTAGACCAGATAGAATCGTGTTGTTGTCAACTCGTTATTTATTTGATTATTTTCATGATTTAGACCATACCATAGTACTGAAACAGCTCTCATTGAGTCACAAATGATATGCTCTTATCATCCGATCGTGGTTGTATCTCTATGTAGTGCGTTGTTAACTCGTGTAGTGAGTTACCTCCTGTTGTGGATCAATCACGTTGTGTTGTGTGGTGTGAACAGCTAAACAACTTGAACACTCATGATTTCACTGAGAGCAAGTCATGTAGTGTGAACCGCACAGTTCAGCCCGACATTTTAAAATCATGTAGTGTGAACTAGGCTTAAGGAGATTGCTGAAATTACTTAAATTGGACTAAGAGCTGTCAAGCACATTATTAGAACTTGGAAGGATAGTGATGAACCATCACAGCGAAAAAAAAATGTGTTCGGAAAACAATCGTGAATTGCCATGGGCGGAGATCACGTTTGGTTGAGTCGAATTGTTGATAATCGACAATAGAAGTTACAGCAATGTAATGGTGAAAGTAAGAGCATTTCCACACGCACTATGAAACGAGAGCTCAAGTGATTGGGAATGAACAGAAAAGGGTTAAGTTTGCAAGGAAACAGATTGGAGCTCTGGAGCAATTCAAAAAGGTCATGTGGTCTGATGAGTCCAGATTTACCCTGTTCCAGAGTGATGGGCACATCAGGGTAGGAGCGGGCACATGAAGCGACGCATAATCCCTACTGTACAAGCTTGTGGAGGCAGTGTTATGATCTTGGGTTGCTTCACTTGGTCAGGCCAGAAATGAGTTCTTTAGGTCAGCTGACTACCTGAATATACTGAATGATTAGGCTTTCCCATTAATGGCCACCACAGAGTCACGATGTTAACCCCATCGAGAATCTTTGGGATGTGCTGGAGAAGACTACGCTGTCGTTCACCTCTCCTATCCTCAACACAAGATGTTGTGAAAAATTATTACAACTTTGAAGTCTGGGCTGAAATAAAAGTTGAAACATTGCTGTTTTGAAATGCAAAACATTGCATGATATATATGCAAAGTGGTAACAAGGCATGATGGATCCATGTTCTCATTCTGTCTATTCCAAATTCTGACTCTACCATGTGATTGGTTGATTAGATAATTGCATTAATGAGAAATTGAACAGGTGTTCCTAATAATCATTTAGGTGAGTATGTGTGTGTGCATATATATATATATATATATATATATATTCAGATGCAAAAGCCTCTAAATGCCATTTGAAATGTTCTTCTTTAATGATTTTTATCAAACTTGTGTATTTAAGTTCAGTAATTTCACTTAAATAACAATTAATAGGTAATTATCATTGCCATTTAAGTGAAATCACTGAACTTAAATATAAAAGCTTAATAAAAATGATCATTCTAGAAGAAAATTTCAAATGGCACATAGAGGCTTTTGCATCTGAACTCTTCTTCATATATATATATATATATATATATATATATATATATATGTATGCATGCCCTTACAATATCAGTTTTGTATCAGCACTCTTTGTATTTTTTTTCAAAAGTTACAGTATAAGCAGTTGGTAAGTAAGTAATTAATTAATTATTTTAAAGGCCTTTAAATGACTTTAACTGAAGTCATCAAACAAATCAACACATTATATGTTCAGTCTTTTTTTTCTTCAATCAAAATGTTGGTGCTCCTATAATTTCTGTTTGCAGCTTTATTGTACCATGAAGTTGGTTTACCAACAGTATTTTTTTCACATGATTTGATTTCAAAGTGCGATTTAAAATTATACGATGAAGTATTTTATTATACTAAATTATTTAATTAAATTTAATTAAGCTATTATGTGTACATGATGTGATAAAGCTATTTTAAACACTGACTGTTTCATTTTGAGTTTAGAGTATGTGAAGAAATTTTGCATATATATATATATATATATATATTATTTATTTGTTTATTTATTTATTTCATGCAGAAATTGCAAGGGAATTGGCTCCAAAGTCTGACAGCAAGCTGAAGGGAATCTCTACCACCCGGCTCAACCCACAGCACCACCTCTGGTATGCAGTGCAAACAGGCAGGCATTTTTTGCTTACCAACTCCTTCTCTTTGTATCTCTGCCTCAGGCATTTGATTTTTTTGTCTGCCTATCCTACCCCAAAGGCCAGCATTAAAACACAATGGCAAACAAGAAGACCCTCCTAATTGCACATGGTTGAAAAAAAAGTTATTGTTAATTGCCACAAGGTATGCATATTATCCCATTAATCATGTTAACATATTTTAAATCCTGATCTGTCTGTCCTTTAGGCATCTAGTTTGTGAGGACGCCCTGCCATGTGATGTAGAAGACAGCCATCCTCCTTTCCGGTACCTCTTGGCATTTCTTCAGCGAGGTGAGTGTTTATGTTCTCCAAGATGGAGAAATGCAAGCTTTTACCTGTTTCACCCAAAAGGTTTTTGTTGCTAGAGCTAGCAACAACAACAGTACGAGGAATGAGTTAAGGAATTATACGGTGACTACGGCTTGTAATGACTTGCCCGTAACAGGGAAGAGCTACAAATGGTCAGGGTAGCTGAACATGTAGTTGTCAAGTCAAGTCAAATCACCTTCATTTATATAGCGCTTTTAACAATATAGATTGTTTCAAAGCAGCTTTTCAGTGATCGTAGGAAATTGAAATAACAGAGATTGTTTGGGATTTACAGCAGTTCTAGAATAAAGTTATTGTCCAGATGAAGTTAGATTCCGTTGTAAAGATCATTATTTATTTACTTAGGAGCCACTTACACGACACCGTTTTAACTAAAAACAGAAAACTTTTAATGCGTTCTGGCCGTTCATTTGCACAACGACGTTGTGTGAGTTGTAGACTCAAAGAATGATTTATATCTAATACATTAATACATAATTAGAGATTATTAAACTAAATAAAGCTTGAGATGGGTGTGATGTTCACCTTCAGGGAATGCATGGTCCGTTTGTTGCACATGCCCCTTCAGTTCCATTTAAAATGTGAATCACACAGTTAAGTTCTTTAATGATTCATACTGTAGTGCACTGATTTCATCAGATCACTGTGGGAAAAAGTGCTGCCTAGGTTAACACTAGGACACAAAGGTATTTGTATCAGCACTTGCTTTTGTTAGGGTCCTGCTGTTATCTTTGGAACTAAACTCTGAGGTCTTTATGTAAAATGGGAGAGTCACAGAAAACAGATTTATCTTATTCTTCTTGAGAGAGTGATCCAACTGTGAGCGGCTGGTTCAGCTTTCAAGAGCCCCAGCCCCCTGCTGGCAGCCTGACTCTCCTGCAGAACCCCCCTATCGGAAGGGCTCGCAGCAGGCTTGACTTGTGTGTGATAAGCATTCTGCTGGTGTACCCAAACCCACTCAACAATCTGACAGTGATTTTAAAAAGACAGGAACATAAAGGAACATCACCCATGCCCACTTTTTCTCCAACGCACTGATTGTTTCACATAATCATTTATGATTTCAGTTGTGTGCACATACCAAAATGCTCATTAACACTTTAATGAATAAAAACAAAGTACAGCTGATATTTTAAACAGACTTTTTGTTTCCTCCCTTGCAAAATATTATTGTTTTATCTGTGTAGGTGGTCAGTGAACGGAATTGACAGTTACAGTTCTTTCAAAATCAAAAATTCATGGAACAGAGCAAGTGAAAAAAAAAACAGTGTTAAAAACTGTCTTCTTAGTACCAATTTGTGTATTTGTGCACAATTCTATGTCATTTAGTAGTATAGTGCGAGGAGTGCGTTTACACTAAAAACACAAATTTGAGCTGTCAGGAAAAGTTAGTTTCATGTCATTCGTCATTGCTTGGTTACGTTACATCTGTGAAAAAAAAGAGAAGAAGGTCCAGCTACAGTGCCACGTGGTAAGGCCCTGATATGCTTAAAACAAAATCTTGAACATTTTGTTTGGTCGGTCAAGGTCAGACGTTTGCACTTCAAAACCTGAAAACACCTCAGACCTGCTTTATAGTAGAAACTGAAGTTGTAATTCTGACTGAAAGAGACACTGACACTGTTTAATTTTTTTTATGTTTAAGGCTATACAGCTGCTTGCTTTAAGGCTTGTATAAAGTGCTATAAAAATAAACATAAAATGACTTGACTAGAGTGCCAACTTGCAGAGCTCATGCAAAGATTTCTTTATTAACTGGCATTTTCTTGTCATTTTTGTTGTGTTTATTTTGTTATTGAGAGGAAAACACGCAGAACATTCATCTAAACACCACTCCCTACAGCGTGGGCTGCATCGGGATGTTTGCTAACATTTTTTTACACAAGACCTACAGTATAAACCTCAGAAGAGTATGTATGTCAGAATGGAAATTCGTGCATGAACTTTGGGACACAAAATTATAGGCATATAATACACCCAAGTCGATGCATTATTATTTTCTTTTTGTATTAGTATTGTACTACTAATTTAATAATTTAAAAAGATAATAATCTTGATTTATTATATGTAGTTAAATAAACGCTTTAAGAATCCATACAACTGTTGCAGCAGATGATTATTGTTCTGTTGATGATAGCAAGGTTTGATCTTTGGCTGACCAATCAGTGGAAAGAGTTTCATTCCCAACCACAACCAACATTCAAGCTGTTTATTCATTTTCTACCCCTGACTGTAAAACGAAAAATCAAGCTAAATTATATTATTTTTTTTGTTTGTTTTTCTTAAAGAATTTTTCTCATTTTCTAATTTTTCTACTTTCCATATAAAAAAATGAACAAATGATACACTGATTCGTGGCTGATAACTGAATATTTATTTAACACAATAGCAATTTTTCGCTAGAAAGTGGAAAACGTTAGTCAAAATCAGATCAAAATCAGAAAACTGACAACTAAAACCAACTCTGACACCATCTTTATTTTTTAGTTTAACTGTCACAGAATGAAACGCACAGGATTGTTGGATATCAAAGGCAAAATTGATCAGATAAATGTATCTCAGGAGACAAGAAGTGAAGGTAACATTGGATTCAGAAATGCCTTGAGGCTTTCCTGCCTTTGAATGTGTCCTCTGAAGTCAGCATTGTTAAGCTGTAACTGCATTACAGCATTGCACTGTCACTGGCCAAACTGTGTTATTACAGGCCTTTACAATAAGTCGAAAAAATCTTCTTTTTTTGACATTGTTGATAATCTCAACTAATCATTTCATCCATAGCAACAACTAAGAGACTATACAAGATTTAAAAGCTTCTTTTTTTTTAAACAACAAAGGCAGGTACCTACTAAAAAAAAGTATTTTACAAATTTGGTCTTTCTGTTTTCTTAGATGGCTCTTTGGACTCAGTGAGTGTACTTGCCACCAAAGAAATGCTTTTTCTCCTTGATGAAGACCACCAATGGAGCAAGAGTCAACCTGAGGGCCAAATGAGCAGTGGGAAGGTGACCGTTCAGGAAACTCAGCCAATCAGTTGCCTCAGCTCCATTTATCTGTTCTCTTCCAATCCATGCCAGGTGGACTTAAAACTTTATGATGAGGTGTGTGCTCACGCATCTTTACATGTTTTCACTTGAGCCACTGAGAACTTAAAGGACAAATTTTTTTTTTTTTTTTTTTTTTACAATTAATTACCAGTTAATTGCCCTGTTAATTGTAATTAAATTATTATTATTTTTTTTTTTCACAGATGACCAAGAAAGAAAAGACATGGTCTTTACATGCTGAAGATGAAGGGCTGGTACAAGACCTGGTGGACTGGATCACAAATCAGTGGGAAAAAATGTTTGGCGTCAAACTGGCTACTATCAAGCAGTGACCTCTTGCCACAGTGTTAAAGAAAGCACATACCTAACAAAATGAAGACTCATGCCTCAATCGACCTGCTTTTAATCCATATTACTGTCTTTGTGTAAATGTGGGCTGTTTGTCTTTTTGTCTCCAAATTGCCCTAAAAAATTCCCTTTTTACCTGCTCTTGGTTGTGCAAATTGTACAGTAACAATGCTGCAATTCTGAGTGTCTTTTTGACTTTGTACAACAAAACACCAATACACCTTATAATACACAACTATGCATGCTTTAAGTTGATTTATTTTGAATTTTTTTAGATGGTTGGAATATGGAATTGACGGGGTTTTTGTTTCTCAGGGTGAAAAGCCTTTCATTGTACTCTCAGAAAGGTTCATAATTTGGTTATGCCTGTCACAGGATAATAACAGCTTTATTTGTGTGTTGGTGGTGTTAATGAAATGCTAGTTGTTAAGACATGTTGCTGAACTAAATACCATCTTACTCTTTGAAACATTCTGTTGTAGAAGTTTCTCAACTGCACATTGATTTTCTGCGATGAATCACTTGCAGAATTTTGTGTTGATTTGTTTTATAAGGAAACCGGGATACATGTATCTCATAAATGTAAAGTTTAACAATTGTTTTTGTTCTTGCCAAGTAACAAAATATTCTATTCCAGCACTTCTATAGAGCATGTAAAGAGAGCTAGTGACTACACTTTAAAACGTAATGGTCATGGGAAAGGAAACCTCAAATGGCTGTGAAGAGCCTGAAGAGAATATTTTATATAACCACATGCAGTTTTGTACCATGTCATTTGTGTCATTCAGATGTTTTGCACTTTTATTTCTTTATAATTGGTCTAAAATAATAGTGAAATGGCACATTGTTGTTAACAAAGTTGAAAGCATATTGTCAGTCAATTTAAAATGTATTTAATGTGTATTTATTTATATTTGTACTGGTCTCCAATAAGGAAACATGATAACTTTTATTTTTCTAAACATAATAAAGTGTTCAAATCTTATCCATCTTTTCATTGTGTCCTATCAATGGCTGAGAAATAAGGATACACAAATTGATTGTTGCACATAAGTTCCTAGGTTAAGTGGTGTATGCTATGACATTTTATAATATAGGTACAGTAAGTATTTTATCTTATGACATTTGTTTTTTTCATTCAGCACTCAGCAGACATATTTTATATAGAAACGGCTGCACAGAAATAATTGAGTTTGTTTTCTGGTTTATATAAGAACATGCAAAAATCCTTTGTAAATCTTGCATAGGCATGTCAAGCCTGTATGCTTAAAGTTAAGGTTGTGTGTCCCAAATGAGTATGCCTTTTAAATTCCAGTGAAATTCTGAATTGAGGTAACAAACAAGATACAGAACTGCATTGTGAATTTGAATTAAATGAAGTAGAATTAAATGTATAATTTTAACTAAAGAATGTTCATCAAGACCAACTTTTCAGACAGAGAGATGAGGCAAATAGTCACATCAGACAGACATGATGCTACATTATTTATTATGTACTATTTCATACATTTAATTAATTTAAACTTTATTTTGTAGTGAGAACACTTTATTACCTTTGATGGAATTGTATAGACTATATCAAGTTAATAAATTCCCCTTTCTCTCATTTCAATTCAACTTTCATGTGGTCAATTCTGTTAATTTTCCTCTAACAGTGATTTTTTTTTTAATCCTTACGAATTTTATGTTAGTATTATTTTTACAGTGGAGAGACTGAATGGGTTTTGTCGGGAAACAAATAAGTTCAGGTTTCACACTTTAAAGGCCTTAAGTGTGGGTGTAGTCAGAGGAGGTGAACTGCCTTGGATGGATGTTCACGTGGTGTGGGTTCCAAACAGTGTTTGGGTTAACCTGAAAAAAGTGGGTGGAAGTTAATTGAGATGCGAGTGTCACGCTGTGTCGGGTTATGGTTTAACGCACAAGCCTTGTTCAACAGCTGAGGGAAGGATAGCCACTAATCACTTGATAGTCGAAGGTATGAGAATGTTTTTGTTGTTTCTAAGTATGTGTATATATGGGCTGTGTATGTGACTTTTAAGGATTTAGAATTCATTCCATTGATTTAAAGTTGCCGTGTTGATAACTTTAAAGAAAGTTTTACCTTCTCACGTTGATTATACGCGGTAAATTCCGAACCTAGTAGGCTAACCATTGCCACACGAAACCGCAAATTTAATGAATGGTGTTTATTTTATTAATCATTAGATTATTGTAGTTTAGACATGAACTATGTTCTGAATGCATGGCTAGGTAAACTCCAACAAACGATAGCCTATTATTATTAATATTATACAATAATTTGTAGGCTAGTTACAGTATTTAGTTCATTAATGAACGTGTGGTTTGATGTGTTTTATTATTATTATTATTATTATTAATTAGCTATATTTTTTTCATTAAAAAAACAAAACAAAACAAAAACATCTGGTCTATCTGAATATTCCTAATACCTAATGTTATAATTTTAGCCTCCTTTAGACATTGAGTCACCATGGGCAATAGGCTATATTACTTGTCACCTACATTTTTCAAGTGTTTTTCAATATTGCACGTGTTAAGAGTAGCTAGTGTCAGTAGCAACTCTAGGTTTTTATTAATTTTAGTACTAAGTTTTTATTAGTTCACACCTTTTACCTCAAGTTAGAATAGTCAGACAGCTATCAATGATCATACCTCAGCTGAGATTAAAGTTTTTCTATTTTTGGGAATGTTAATGATAGTCTTTTCTGAAAAGACTGGGATGATGAGTGATAGTCAGTTATGAGATTATTGCAGCAAAGTAGCTGCTGTTTTTTTTTTTAATGGCATGTCTGTGCCCACAAGTGTACAGAAAAACCGAATCATCAATGATCATAGTATTATGCCAACATGCCTCTATATCAATGACACTCAGTGACTTCACTGGTTAAATAGTGGATTTTAAAGGGAATTGTCAGAGTACACAACTTTTCACAACACATTCGTCTAGCTATCTCTTGACCACAGAACCTCAGTCTTTATGTCAGATAATGACCTGCCATGACTTGTCCTTTGCTTTGAAGCTCCAATAGGGTGAGGTTGCAAATGTTGGCAGGCAAGAGAAGCTATTCAGTACAAGACATGACAAACATGAATTTAATGGTTTTCTAATGTTTGAAATACTGGCTTTTTATATACAATACATACATATATATATATATATATATATATATATATATATATATGGGTATATTTCATATTCAGTTATTATCATATGTGCAATGTTTATGTACATCAATCTGCATGTTCTTAAAATCTGGTGAATTTATTTATTTATTTATTTATTTTTAGTTACAATCAAATTTTCTGGCTAGTGTATTTGTAATCCTTTTAATAGAATTATTATTATTATTATTATTATTATTATTTTATTTGTTTATGTGCACTGAATATATATATATATATATATATATATATATATATAATTATTATTATTTTATTTTTTTTAACTGGATCAAAAAAAGTTGTTCTAAGGCAAGAACAGCGATTGTTCAAAATTCATGTATAACTTGGATGAAAGGTTTCGGTCCACTTCAAATGTTGACTGCTGTATTTCCCTTCGGCTGAACATAAACCCATTAATAGTGTGTGTGAACTTGTATAGTTTTCTTTGTGAGGATCAGTTTGTCTTTTGACCTGTTATTTAGCTAAAACTATTTTAGATTGCTTAAGTCATCTGCTACAGCAAGAAAATATGCTGATATTTTCTAGATCATGAATATTACATATTTTTACCATTTACGACTCTCGCGTTGCTCTCCGCCATTTCGAAGAAGTTAAAGTTTATCTCATCTCTGCAACTCGTGCATCAAAATATTCTACAAGTTACCCAGTGGAAAATACCACATGTGGGGGTGTTCATATGCATTTTCCACGTTGGCTTTTGGTATTTATTTACCATAATTACCATAGCACGTGAACGCACCATAAAAACTATCCTAGTGAGGAACGAGTAAAGTGGTGACCTTTTGGCTTTATTATTAAGAATAAGTTAGGGTTAGGGGCTAGTGATTGCATTGTATCAATGAATGTCCTCTCACAGATAGTCATACAAACGTATATGTGCATGCTTTTGTATTGAACACTGACACCTGCTGGTGCTCTGACTAGTATTTTATCATCAAATGAAGCACTTCATTATGTCCAAAAATGTAATGTGTTACAGTGTTAAACAGATGCAATTAATAACATGCATTGGTTATTGCAAGTTTTTTTTTTTTTTACTTTTATTACATGTCATCTACAAAACATTGTTTCTGATGGTTGTCCCAATTTAAATTTCTCTGATTCTACTACCTCCTATCTTCTGCAGATCTGACAGGTCTCCTGCGTTGGTGGCAACATGAGTTGGAGCTTCTTGACGCGCTTGCTTGATGAGATTTCCAATCATTCCACTTTTGTGGGAAAGATCTGGCTCACTCTCCTCATCATCTTCCGAATTGTCTTGACAGTGGTGGGCGGTGAGACTATCTATCAGGATGAACAGAGCAAGTTTGTGTGCAACACTTTACAGCCAGGTTGTGATAATGTATGCTATGATGCGTTTGCCCCTCTATCACACATTCGATTCTGGGTTTTTCAAATCATTATGATCACCACACCATCCATTATGTACCTCGGCTTTGCCATGCACAAAATTGCTCGAGTAGCTGATGACGAATACAGACCACATAAACGCAAACTGCTGTCTATGGTTCATCGTGGAGTGAGCCATGACTATGACGAGGTTGACCAGATGGGTGAGGAAGTTCCCATGATCTTGGAGGAAATTGAGCCATCTGAGAAGGATAGTAAAGCGGTATCTAAAGCCAAGTCTGCTGCTGAATCCGACATTCCAGCTACGAAACATGATGGCCGTCGTCGCATCAAGAGAGACGGTCTTATGAAAGTATATGTGTTACAATTAGTCTCTCGTGTTGCCTTTGAGATAGCCTTCCTTTTTGGCCAGTATGTTCTGTATGGTTTTGAAGTTGTACCATCATACATTTGCAATCGAAGCCCTTGCCCACACACGGTGGACTGCTTTATCTCACGTCCCACTGAAAAGACAATCTTCCTGATCATCATGTATGTTGTCAGTATACTCTGCCTTGTGCTGACGTTCCTGGAAATCCTTCATCTGGGAATTGGTGGCATAAGGGACGGTCTCCGCAGTAGATCAACTCAGAGGTTCCCCCTACATAGGCCATCAACATCCACCATCTGTCATCGCCTTGCCAATGCCCCACCGGGATATCAGGCTGCCCTGAAAAAGGACTCATCTGGTAAGCTTAAGGCTGAGTTCCTGGGAGACTCAGGACGGGAGTCACTGGGTGATGACAACTCTAGTCGTGACCTAGACCGTCTACGGAGACACCTGAAAATGGCGCAGCAACATCTGGACAAGGCATACCACTCTGATGAAGTAGGGCCTTCACATAGCAGCGGTCCAAACGCTAACAGCATTGCAGTTGAGCAAAACCGACTTAACCAAGCACAGGAGGCCTATGTCAGTGCTGAGGAGAAAGGTTTGTTTTGGGCTACACTTCATTCTTCCAAATCATTTCTTTTTTATTTTTTTAAATGAACTCCCACTAACTCTCCAAATCTGGGTAAAAATCAACCAGGGTGTGCACTGCCATGAACTAGCAAGCAAAATACATTAATTTCAAAAGGCTGCAAATTTTCTTGGCTTCGCCTATTTGATTTTCTGTGTGAGTTCATGACTGCACTATTGACAGTGGACCTATTCTTGCCCACAAATGTATACTGAAATATCGCTAATGTATCTACACTATTAAGGTGGTCGCTCAACGGAGAAGCAAAGCGCTGATGTAGGTATCGCACAATGGACTTGCACATTCTATTGTCCATTTGTGGTGGTCAACAATATTATGTTTAAAGGATTACTCCACTTTTTTGGAAATAGGCTCATTTTACAACTCCCTCAGAGTTAAACAGTTGAGTTTTACCGTTTTCAAACCATTCAGCCACTTTTCTGATATTTAGAAGAACATCTTGCCTTGTTCACACTACATGATTTTAAAACGTCGGGCTGAACTGTGCGGTTCACACTACATGACTTGTTCTCAGTGAAATCAGGAGTGTTCAAGTTGTTGAGCTGTTCACACCACACAACACAACGTGATTGATCCACAACAGGAGGAACTCACTACACGAGTTGACAACGCACTATATAGAGATACAACCACGATCGAATGAGAAGAGCAAATAATTTTTGTCTCTAATAGAGCCGTTTCAGTACTATACGGTCTACATCCGGAAAATAATCAAATAAATAACGAATTGACAACAACTCTGTCACCCAACGATTTTATCTTGTCTACAAACCACGTTTTGTCACGAAAAACCACGCAATAAAATGAACCATAAATGACGTGAAACAGCACGTGCGCCAATACCCAGCGAAGAAGAGAACACAACACACGAATATGGACGTTAGACAGAAACTAGTGCTGCACACTGTTTGCGTGATGAGGAAAAAATGCAAAAAAAAAAAAAAAATAGAAAAACTAAGATTTACCTGGTGTCCTCAACCCATGCATTGCTATGATTGGCTGTACTCATGACATCACTGAGGCTAGATATTTTTCTGAGCTCGGCGACGCATCTGCGAGGCGTCTGCGAGCGTTTTCGCTGCGTTGTTGGCTCTTTCATACTAACAGATTGGCAAGCGTTCATCATCCACTAAACCCCCTCGATTTGCTCGCGATAACACCCTGACCTATCGGCGAGCTCAACGATTTGCAAATCGGGCATAAATCGGGCTTAAAATCCTGTGTGAACTTGGCTTAACCAGACAGTTTCTGATCTCATTGACTACCATAGTATATTTTTTTTCCTACTATGGAAGTCAATGAGACCAGAAACGGTCTGGTTACTGATATTCTTCTAAATATCAGAAAATTGGCTGAATTGATTTGAAAACGATAAAACGCAACTCTTTAACTCTGAGGGAGTTGTCAAATTTCCAAAAAAAGTTGAGTGTCCCTTTAAGGACTTTATGATAACAACCAGTTCTGGCATGAAACTCTAGATGGTGTAGGCTGATAGGTCCTTAATTCAAATCTACATAGCTGATTGGTTGCTGTTGCATCAGTGGGCAAAGAGCTGTTGAGTAGGGTTGGGTATTGGTTGGGTTTTATCTGATACCAGTACCTACTCTGTATTTTTTAAACGGTTCTTGAAACGGTACTTAAGAAAATGAAACCGCACACACGGTCAAAAAATAATAATAATACCCTTTATGTACAGGACCAAACTGGACACAATATTAACTTAAATCTTTAAACAATATAAATACAAGTTACATGGTAATAATAAATAAACCAATAAAAAATAAAAAATAATATTTACATAATATCAAATAAAACAATATTGTATTAAACAATGTAATAATGCTGGAGATTAATAGAGATTACTACCAGGGTAATCTATTATCGACTGGCTACATGTTTTGTCTGCTTGAGCCAGTAATGTAAGTTATCTGGTCGTTGTACTAGTTACGCAGCACTTAGCGAGTTTGGTATTTCGTTCCCACTGCGTCTTAGCTACGCAGCTTTGAGTAAACCTATGAAAGAGAACGTCTCTGGTTACTGGTATAACCCATGTTCTCTGAATAGGGAACAAGACGCTGCCAAACTCCTGGCGCTGTCGACAAGCTTCCTTTTTTGGCAGAGAAATCTGAGGAGCAGATGATGCACACGCTAATATAATAGGACTACGTAAGAGCGTCAAGGCGGTACCCGCACCATCATCCAATGGATTGGCGTGACTCTATATGATGTTTTATTAACAAAGTTCGGAAGAAGCACGTTCAGATAATTAACACGGGTGGAGAGCACTCATACATCATATACATTTTAATCATGATTGCTATGTAGTTCTATATGTAGTTCCAATCTTCTAGTTCTAAACCACTTTACATACAGGGGGGAGTACTCTGGGTTCGGGCCTAATTTGCATGAGACTTTGCGTGTGTACGCTTCATGACATAAAGACTCAGGCACCGAAATGTTCGTTCTTATTCGGTCTGGTTACTAGTGTTTACATCAGAGCCGGTTCCCTATTGGCACCGTGTTTTGAAACCCAACCCTACGGTTGAGCCAATGTTTTCATTAGCTCTGCTGACGTGTCCAGTTGATTTGATGCAGTATGAGAGCATGCCGTCTTTCGATATCGCCTCAACAGCTTCTCACTTATCAATTAGGTTATGTCAATGATACATCAAATGATTTAATATGATACTTGATCAGGTGGTTGTTGTGTTTTTATCTCTATCAGCTTGCTATTTATATCTATTGTTAATGAGAACATACAGGGCGCATTTGTAGAGTTAAGCCATTCGGCATGGTAGCCCAGGCACACATAGTCATAGGCCACTACTGTGAAGACATTCGGCAAGGTACCCCAGGCACACATAGATATTAAAAACATGTGGTCTCATGGCTCTTAAAAGAAAACAAAAATCTTGGTGTAGCAGATCTATTCTGCCAAGAAACAAATACATTAACATTGTTATATCCATTACCATGCCAGTGTCTCAGAGAGTTGTCGACAGAATTAAGATAATGTCTGTATTGTACGCTATGTTATAGAATTGTAGGTTAGATGCAATTGAATACGAACGTTGCTTACCTCAGTCACTGAACATTATACTGAATTACTGAATTATTTGGGAATCTCGTCCGAAAAACCATTAACCAGTAACATCAGCAATCTTCCTCCAAGCAGCTGATTTCCGTATTTTGTATTTTGTCGTAGAATATGTGGTACGTGGCATATAATTCAAGGTATTTCCCAACTTCTTTGAGTTTTTCATTGTCCTTTTTAATATCTTTATGCTACTCCAGGGATGGGCAATGTCAGTTGACCTGCAGAGTTTATCTCCAACCCTAATCAAACACGCCTGAACAAGCTAATCAATGTCTTTAAGATTACTAATGCTGCGTTCCAGGCAGTGACTTCAAATCACGACTCATGACTTTGTAGTATTCCAGGCCAGTCACGCCAAACTATCTGTGCAAGGAATTGAGGTAGCTAACTTAGATAAGCAAACCAGCATGGTGGACCTTACGGGGCTTATGCGCATTTATAATAATTTCGGTCGCCAAAGGTGCTTACTCCTTGTTTATTTGAGGGAAACTCAGGAGAAAAAACGGCACATAAGGCAAGATAAGCTGTTATACCTTTTATTTGACTTTCTTTGTATATTTGGAAATTTATTTGGTATTAATTTATCCTTGCACTCAATGGACTGAAAACTACTTATCATATTGTCCTAAAGTGTATTCTCACCGTGTACCATCTGCAGAAACACTGCAACCGTAGGGGCGGCCATTGTTGTTTTGTATGGTTTCGCAAGCTATGTGACATCAGAGCCCGTAACTGGGAGTACATCGATCTAGTACGAGTTCACGGGTGGGAAGTCACGGGTTTGACTGCCGTTCCAGGCCGTTAATATATCAGGGCAGGAGCTAAACTCTTCAGGACAGCGGGACTCCAGGACTGAATTTGCCCAATTTGCCTGAATTTGCCCCTGAGCTACACTCGGGTGTCTTGTCACCTGGTACCTACAGTAGGTGACAGCACACGACAGTGAATGTTACCACGACAGGCAAAAGTTACATATGCTTTTGCACTCAGGTTAGTGTAAAAAAAAAAGGGCACAAAAGGGCAAAATTAAAGATTATAAAGGGCTACGTTTATGTAAGCAATAAGGTACGAGAGGCTGTGCTGTAGGCTATCGTGAATAAGTCACGGCTGAAAGGGGGTTGTTAGGCACGATGCGAAGCGGGCCCCTTCAGCGGTAACTTATTCACGATACAGCTCTAGTCTTGAATATCTTATTGCTTTTATGAAACGGTTACCACGCAATACAAATATTAGCCGAAAAATATGTTTCTGTGCAACTTTCATGAAGTAAAATCACTAAAAGCCGCCCTTCTTCCGGAAAAAAATACTCCCTGACCGTAAACCGCAAAAGGAGTTGCATACATTTCTTTAACCAATAGATGGAGACAAAGACTGTCTTAATGAGTCAGTCAGTCAGTATCTTGCAGTACAGAGTGAAGTCTGTAGCCTATGTACATTAGTGGTGGTTTGGGAAAAATATATCATTTAATTGAATTAAAAAAATGTTAGTTGTGCTCTTTGTAGTGGCAGGATTTTGAACAGCCTCCTGAGTAGCATCGCTGCACTACGGACAGATATATGGCACTGCCGGTGTGTCTGCACTCATAGAAAATAATTTGTTCAATTTAAAACACGTGGTGCTAAGAGGCGCTTCACTTAGAAGTTGGTGAATTTTTTTTTTGACGGGTTGTTATTCACTTTGTGTTAATGCTCTTTTATTTTTATGGTTTTCACAAACAATGATTGACTGTCGTCATAAAACTTAATGTGATTCAGTAATTCATAATCCGATTTTATAATAAAAATATTTAAATCTGATATTTTTGTTTTGGATAGTAAAAGTTCTGAATGTGCAATAACTCAGTGTATAATAGCCTGGTGAGTAAAAGTTCATTTCAAACCCTGTACATAAGAAATGGATAATTATTTCTAGTGAATGTCATCAGAAATTGCCATTTTCTAATGTGATTTCTTCATGTGCCTTGTTGCAATCTTTTTTGATAATTGGTGGATATGTAATAAAATGTAATTTCTTTTTCTGTTTTTAAAGAGGCTCGTGCTTGAAGCATGTTTTCCTGTTCAGCTGGCTCTCCGTCAAAAACACACCAACTGCTGAGATGCACATTTTGGAGGGCAGTCAGTGACCAGATTTTGTGTTTTTCCTGTTCTTCTGACTCATTAAATGGATTAACTCAAGAATGAGATGCAAATAATGGAGAGCATTTATTGATAACATTTTGTGTGTTCTCCTTTAATTGTACATTAGAAATTGTTATTTACAGTATTAAACATAGCTGCCACATATAATGACAAGAAAAACACCAGTTCATAAAATGCACACTTACTGTACTATTATCTTCCCAGCAATATTTGCTCAAATGGTTTTATAAAAACAGCACAAGAAAAAGATACATTCCCTGACTGTAATGTCGAAGATATTTTCATGATTGTTAATTATTGTCCATTTCATCAAATCGGTATAGATTGAAGCCAAAAACAAGTCTTTCTGTTCAGATTATTACAATGAAAGATAGATATATCATTGTCTTTAAAAAAAGGTGGCTATGTTGTTTTTGGTTAAAGTCTGCCTGTGTTCTGATATTTTGTTACATTATCCTGAATTTAAATGTCTTAAGTCATGGGAGGGTGCTTTACAAACAGAACTGACGTTGTATTTAGAACATTATAAATTGACTTCAATACATGTACATTTGACCAGATTGTAAAACTACAAAGAACCTGGGAAATGCTTGAATTGTTTATTAAAAGGTTTCATGCTTTGTGTTTGTGACTGTGGTTTACATAGGTTGTTTTTTTTAACTGGATTTCAGATTGTGCAATGACATGATATATATGCACACTATTTGTGGATTTGTTGGTGATCCAAACAATATTTGTTACATCAAATTGTTACAAACCTGTTTGAATTTCTTTATTTTGCTAAACATAAAGAATGATTGTGTTAAATAATCTATTTTTTTTTTTTTTCCATATTATGGAAGTTAATGGGGCCCATCCAGTGTTTGGTTACCCATATTCTTCTAAATATATTTTATGTTCAGCAAAAGAAAGAAATGTTTTTAATGTTTGGGACAAATTATGACATTTTAATTCTTGGGTAACTCCCTTTAACTGACCTTTTTTTTATAGACCTTTTATTTAGAGTTTTAGACCTTTTATTTGGTTTTATAATACTAAATGAATAGTGTTTTGACAATATGTTTGAAATTATGTACACAAATGAG
Source organism: Pimephales promelas (assembly GCF_016745375.1). The sequence continues at coordinate 16,991,346 of NW_024121765.1, forward strand.
ATGAAGACTCTTGTTTACTGTTTGATCAATTCTGTTTTCCTTCATTTGTAAGTGCATACCTTCTGCTGAATTAAAAAATATCAGAGGCCTTAAATTCCTGTTATTCTGTATTAATTGATTCCCTCTTATTTTGGCTGCCAGGTTGAGATTATAGCCATCAAATCCAAATTAGGGACGCATAACACTGTTTAATGCCTCTATAAATTACAGTAAGTGTCCTTCATTTCTTACAGTTTTTGCCCATTGCTTGAACACATTTTGCAAAATTTCACTCATTGTGCCAAAACTCTACACACAAGTAAACGTGACACAACACTGGGAAATATACCATTCGCATCTGTGTCAAATTGAAACTCTACAATCAAAACCTAACATTCCTTTGTCAAAATGTAACTCTGATGACAAAATGACACATACTTGCACCTTATGCTAACACTTTCAGATCAGAGGGAACACACTAGTCTACTTTATATAAAACACTGCAGTCTCTGATTTTGACTGTTTATTCAGAAGGCATATTTTCAGGAGGAACATTTTCAAACAACCAAAAAAGCAAACAGGCCTACTCAATATTGTACATTGCAGCACTATACATTGCAGTAAGATAAATTCAGATAAAGCAAAAAATGTATATATATATAATAATAATAATAAAAAAACACTTTATATATTTTACATACATTATGGAGAGCATCTAGAAATGTGAGTATATGTTGGCTATTGTGAGTATATGTTGGCACTTTCAGTAATGACTCAAGTGTTACTACATGATCTAGTCATGATTTGTGCAAATGTTTGAGATTTTTGGTGAACTTTAGTAACTTTTAGAAAATGTCTTTAGTAACACTTGAGTAATTACTAGTTAGTTCCAATGATCTTCACTTTATAATACGGATCCAAATAATTAGTAATTCCCACAGAAGTATCTAGTAACACTTTCATCTGTGAGCTATTACTTACTAATTCGTTATTAAGAGTATCTTTTAGTTAATAGTAGTTACTAGATTGTTAATAAACTTTTTCAGTAGTTCTCTGGGAAGTATTAAAAAAATAGTAGTTATTGATTACTTAATAGTGAACTACCACTTTCGTCTGTGCGCTATTACTTACTAGTTCGTTAATCAGAGTTTCTTGTTAGTTAATAATAGCTACTAGATTGTTAATATTGTGTTACTCATTAGTTCTTGTGTAGTTATTCATTAACGAAGGAACCGTATTCTAAAGTGTTACCCTGTTTTTTAAAAAAAATCTGGCCTGGTAGGTCAAAAGTGTTACTTTATTGAATTATTGTAGAGCCATTCTTTTTCACTGTGCCCTTGAGCAAACCTAAAATGCTTTATGGGACTATCCAAGTAGTTTGTAGCTTGTTTTGAAGCATCTGCTATATAACCCATTATGCTTTAATGGAGCCTTTCTCACCCTGGTCCTGGAAAACTGCATGCTAGACTTGAAGCAGTGCTGCGCAGATCCATCGGTGTATGACATCAAAGTACCGTGAGAACGATTGGAGAGATTTCTGTATGATTTCTACAATCTGACTTCTGACCTGTAAAGCTGCCTGAATTATAATCATTGTTCATTCATTGGCCAGAGGAGAACTCTATTTTCTGTTTTGTTCTTCAGGTAAAAATGAATAAAAAGAACTATATAAAAATGACACGTCTCTTTTTCAAATATGTATTCTTTATTGACATGTAACGTGCATTTTTTTAAAATCAGTGTACAAGGTTAAGATTCTTTATACTCTGCAAATGGCTGTTTAATTCAAGTATAGGTGTCTGCAGTACAGGAGTTACCAGATCAGGGGGTGAGGCCATAAACAGAGGGGCATTTATACCACGTTACCTGATTTGCCCACGCCACAGTGAGGGTGGGGTTTAGGGATGGGTTCGGGTAAAAGGATAAAAGGATAAAACACCCACCATTTTTATAAATGCCCACTTTTGTTCCGCAGAGACCCCATACTTGTTTAATTTACTCGCATAAAGAAATTTTTAAAAAGTCATAGAGCAATAATTTTTGTGTCAACAAAGTTGTCATGTTAATGAAGTTTAAAATTTGATAAAGTTAAAGTTACAAGTAGAGGTTATCTATCTACGGTATCTTCTTAATCCACAAAGCATTTAAAATAGCTGACTTGTGTTTGAAAAAACAACAAAATTCTCACACCTTACAGATAATCTTAAAGTTAACTCTTGAGTGTTAGATGCAGTTGCACTCTTCTGGTATGATGTTAGGCAGGGTCTCGTACTTGAATGAGTATCCTCCGTCTGAGGTGGTGGTGAAGCGGAGGGACTTCATGCTCTCTGGAACAGGGGCGCAGCACTGGTTGATCCCGAGTAGCGTGGTAGTGCGCTCAGTGCTGGAACAGTTGCCATGGCAGTAGTAAAATGTGAAAGCTTTAGGATGAACAATCCAGTTGTTCCAGCCAAGGTCCTCGAAGGAGATTTCGATCTGTATTTTTCTGCAATCTGCATCCTCAGAAGCAGGTCTCCTGAGATTTTCAATAGCAGCTGGTGACCAAGGGATTTTGGGTGCCCTGCGGGAGCGGTCAGGGCCGCTTGAGCGTGTGTGGAGGTGCAGAAAGGGTGTTTTGTCTTCTGAATCATAGCAACTGCAGGATGGGCAACGGACCTGCAGCATGAAAGGGCCATCAGCCATGGCAACGTGGAGATGGGGAGCTAACTTATAGGTGGTCCAGCCATCAGGGGAGCGTTTGATTGGACTGTCAGATGCTTGGAGCAGCTCCTGGTAATGAGTGAGAATGAAAAGGGGTGCTGAGATGTTGCTAGAAGCAATGGTCTCTCCAGCATAGAACCAGAAGTGGGCAGAGGTGATGACAGAGTCCTGGCTGTCCATAGAGGGCTGGAAATAGTAAGTAAAGTGATGGGAAGCAGCATCTGAGGAGTGGTCAGGCATATCCTTGCATGTAGACTCTGAAAAGTTAATAAGATAGGTCAGAATGTGTATTAAATGAAACAATGTCAACATTGCAAGATAACCCTGTTGCTATAAAATATAATTTAATGATTCCAGACAAAGAAAATCAGGTAACACTTTATTTGTTTAAGGGGTCATGGGGTGGATAATACTGACATGACATGTCTTGAATATGAAGTAGGGTTTATGCATGTTTATCACAACTGTCATAAAGTGTCTTTCGCTCAATAATGACATTTTGAATGCAAATATGACATTGTTTAAGATGTCTTTGTTATGACATCTTGACATAAACCAATACATCATAACCTATCAGTGTCTTTGTCATGTCAACTTGACATTAAATTAAGTTAAACTGTAATGTGGTTGGCTTTGACATTGGCTGTCATGAGGCCATTATAACTGTGTCATGAATATTTTCTGTGACCTCAACTACAGTGGTAAAAATTGAATTTGTCATTAAAAAGTTATAATGGCTTGACAGCCAATGTCAAAACCAACCACCTGACAGTTTAATGTAATGTTAACCAATAAAGCTAAGTGGTTTCTTAAGTTTGATAATTAATCTGCTATGTCATGTTTATCACAGGTTGTGTTCTCTTAGTAATGTCAAATTGTCATGACAAAGACCAACGCATTCTCACCCCAAGGCGTCACCTTTGACCATGCTTCAATATTTGACGTTTTAGGCGCCCTTTAGCGTCACTTACATGGCGCGATCCTACGGCGTCATCCAACTGACGCTAAAGGAAAGCGTCAGTTAGAGGACGCGGTTAGGTTTAGGTGTGGGGTGGGGGTAGGGTACACGCGATCCTAGGGCGTCATAACTGACGCTAAAGGGCGCCTAAAGCGTCAGATATTGAAGCATGTCCAAATGCTTCCCAAGGCGTCAGTTAGGTGACGCCTTGGGAGTGAGAATGGGCTGCAAAGACACTGATAGGTTATGATGTATTGGTTTACGTCAAGGTGTCTTAACAAAGACATCTCAAACAATGTCATATTTGCATTAAAATGTCATAACTGAGCGAATGACACTTAATGACAGTTGTCATAAACATGCATAAAACTTCCTTCATATTCATAACATTTTTCATGTCATTATGAAGGTGTCATGTTAGTCACACCCCTTCAAGTAAAGTGTTACCGATACAAGGATACATTTTTCAATAAATGTTGGTTTCATGTTTTTTAAAAGCTTTTATATAGATATTTTAACAAGCATTTAAATTGTATGACTAAATGTAATAATGACTCTAAATGTAATGTGGTGTAAGCTAACTATCAAGTAAAAAGTTACATATTTTCCTTCCACCTGGCTTATAGTAAACACCTCTTAACCATAAAAAGTCCTATTTAATTAGGGTTCACACCACATGATAATTTGACTGACAGAGTATTTCAGATATTCATATTTGAAATATTTATAATAATAATAGTTATGTTATTCATGTTAAAGCTGTGATACTGCATTTCTCTAAGAAAGCTGTTGGAGCTTACCTGAGCTTGGGAACAGAATAACCTGTGAAGACTCCTGATGGTGTCTTCTTCCCACTCTTGTCTCCCTAGTCATTCGTGAAGCTACATGCTGAGCAACTCTGTTCACCGCCTGCCTTGTTGGCAGCTGCAGAACTGGCAGAGGAGGCTCATCCATCTCCAAACCCTCTAGGATCCGTCTTTTCAGCCAGCCAAGCACCATGTCACGCGGTAATTCATCTCCTTGACAGGCCCCGACCAGTGGAGGTGAAAACAAAGCCCACAGCGTCAGGACACAAGCAAATGAAGACAAACAGCTGATCCAGGTCAACATCCTCAAAACTCAAAAGAGGATGTAGCAGACTAAATAAAACTATTTCAGGTAAAAGAGAGAGAGAAAGATGGAATCAAGCTCAGCTAGGTTTAGTGTCCTCTCTCTTGATCTATGTTGTAGAAGGAGTCTGTAATAATTTGTTTTACATTTTAGCAAATGGAAACTATTTGTTTGGGTTCATGCTATCACTGTCTGGACAGGATAAAACAGCTTTTGAGATTACAATTCGTGGATACGAAATATTTCCCTGTCCCCTTGTCCTTGGAGAAAATTGACACAGTATAACATATTAACACAGTATAACAAGTTCCCTATCGTAGTCACTTCGAGTTACGTCAGAAGTGACGGAGATTGGGGGTTTCGCATAGAAAGCCAATCCTCTTCGAGTATTAAAACACGAGCCAATGGCATGCAATGCCTTGGGGCTGCGGAATTTTGCATAGCGTACTCCGCCCTACTCCGTGAGTATAAAAGGAGGAAGTGAACGCAACCGCAGTATGTTTTCGCTTCGGAGCCAAGAGAACCTCTTCACTCCTGAAAGCACTGTTCAAGACTCTTCGAGACGAGCGTCCTCTTCAGTGTTGGTGTGACGGCGGTACCCAGCGAGATTCTGCATCGCCTGCGATCTGAGCAGTGGTCTGCCAGACTTTGCGCTTCTCCCTGGTCGCTTCAGCGCTGAAAGAGTGAATTTCCTCCTCTCATTGAAAGAGCTGCACGCGCACGTCTTTTTAAAGACGGTTCGCCCGTGCTCTTCTGGGTGTGATTGATTTCTGTCGTCATCTGATGGTCACGATCGCTGCTTTGTATGCCTGGGCATTTCAGCATGCAGCAGCAGCGTTCGTGGATGACTCATTTTCCTTCTGTGGGAACATGACCATCTCTACACTGAGGTCGAGACTCAATGATCTCACTTGAGTGAGAGTCCCGGTCCCCCCCGCTCGATCGGTTTCCTCCATAGGGGGCCCGTCGACCCGGGGACCTGGTGATTTTACGGTGATGGTGTGGGACAAAGCCCCGACGATTCCTCGGGCCACACCTCCCGCCTCAGTGCGAGAGCCAGCGAGCGTTAGTTCGATTCAGTCGGTTGCTTCCTCGGTGGCACCGGCTGCTTCGGGCAGCGCTCCAGATGATGATGCGATGTCGATCACAGCATCACTAGGCGGGCTTGACTCCTCGGGAAGTGAGGATGCGGCCGCGTTGCCTCCCTCGGGAGCGTCAGCGCCGCCGTGTCTGATCCCGCGATGATGGCCGTGCTATCTCGGGCGTCCGTGAGCATCGGGTGGGGGTGGAACTCCGCCCCTCCCCGATCTCTCGCGGCTGAATAATTGGTTTTTGGGTAACGCTGCCGCCTTACGGCCACGGCCAACCCCAATTTCCTTTTTTCCCCGAGTTGCATGCGGAACTGACACGCACTAAAAAATAAATAAATAAATAAAAAATAAATAAATAAATAAAAAAGCGTGCTTAGTTCCCCGCCCTTCCTCCCCTCGGCGATGCGGCTGTCTGTGGGTACGCTGGGGCTCCCCCGGTCAACCGGCGGTTGCTCTCAGATGCCCCTCCAAAGCCTGTGGGTTCTCGTCGTCTATGGCGGCGCGATTCTGTAGAGCGGCGGGACAGGCAGCCTCCGCCCTGCATATGATGAGCACCTACAAAGCTAGCTGCTCAGGAATGTGCACGAGGAGGTGACGGACCAAGCGAGCTGCGAGCCTGTCGCCTACCTTGTCCTTAAACGGGTCACGGAGGCGGTCGCTCGCTCCCTTGGTCAGGTGATGCCCACCGCTGTGGTCCAGGAGCATCATAATGTTCGGCGGTGTGGTCCAGGACTTTGCCCAGCACTTCTCGACCGCCTAGGAGCAGACGAAGGCGGTTTCTCTGCCCCGACGGCCAGCTGCTGCCTCCAACCAGCCGTCGGCTCGGACGCCTCCGCCAGCTCGCCGCCGAGGACGCCCCCCTGCGGCTCCCTTCCCTCCCACGCGGCCTCAGCAGCAGCCTTCAGCCGGTTCGCGTCGCGGAGGAGGCCACAGGTAAGCGTCCCAAGAAAAGAGCCCCCCCTCAGGCCGCGTGCCCCGCTAGATGCCAGGCGAAGCGATGTTCCTGAGGCGGGCCGCTCAGTGATAGTGTCAGGGTTTTTCTCAGGAGGCGGTGGCAGGGCCCCTCCTTCCCCGGTGGAGGGCCGGTGGAGAATCTTTTGTTCTAGCTAGCTCCCTGAGCTGGTTGAGGAAAAGCTGACACTGTCATTGAGCACACAGACTGGAATGAGCGCGCACGACGTCCAGTGCGTCGCCCCGTTCATTCCTCTCTGTCTCGGAGGGCGCGGAAGGGTGCGTGTGTCGTCCCCGGGCTACGCCAATCCCTTCCCCCTCTGTCGCCAGACCCCCGGCAGAACAGACCCCCGTGGAACGCTCTGCCTTCCCTGGTCTCTTCTGTCGGGGAGCGGGTTTCGACGGTGCATCCGGACGGGGTAACTCCTGCACGCATGCCGGTCGACCCGCCTCGCTGCCCCTCCGGGGGGACGTCTGTGGTTCGCATGACCCCGTTGGCTCACTTCCTGGAAGCCTGGCTAGCGCTTCCCGGGGTTCCCGCTGGGTCATCAGAACGATCGGATTCGGCTACGCGATTCAGTTCGCACGGTCTCTTCCCCGCTTCAGGGGAGTTCGCTCCACGATGGTTGGTGGCAATGCCCCAGTCTTGAGAGCGGAGATTGCGACCCTGCTGGCGAAGGGTGCAATCGAGACGGTCCCTCCAGCCGAGGTGAGGTCCGGGCTTTACAGCCCCTACTTCATTGTCCCCAAGAAAGACCGGTGGGTTACGACCGATCCTGGACCTGCGCATTTTGAACCGTTCTCTCCATCGACTACCGTTCAAAATGCTCACGGCCAAACGCATTTTCGAATGTGTTCGGTATCAGGATTGGTTTGCAGCGATCGACCTGAAGGACGCGTACTTCCATGTCTCCATTCTCCCTCGACACAGACCGTTTCTTCGGTTTGCCTTCGAGGGCCAGGCATACCAGTACGCCGTTCTCCCATTCGGGTTAGCTCTGTCCCCTCGCGTCTTCACGAAGATCGTCGAGGCAGCCCTTGTTCCCCTTCGCGAACACGGGGTTCGCATCCTGAACTATCTCGACGACTGGCTGTTACTAGCACACTCTCGAGCTCAGGTTTGCGAACACAGAGACCTGGTGCTACGGCACCTAGCCCGTCTGGGCCTTCGGGTCAACCGGGAAAAGAGCAAACTTTGCCCCGTGCAGAGGATCTCTTTTCTCGGCATGGAGATAGACTCGGTCGCCATGTCCGCGCAGCTCACGAACGAGCGCGCGCACTCACTGCTGGCTTGTCTTCGACAGTTCGAGGGCAAGAGTGCGGTTCCACTGAAACTATTTCAGAGGCTCCTGGGGCATATGGCATCCGCGGCCGCGGCAACGCCGCTCGGTTTGCTTCATATGAGACCGCTTCAGCTGTGGCTTCGCGATCGAGTCCCGAGGTGGGCATGGCATCGCGGCTCGCTCCGAGTTCCAGTGACTCCGACGTGCCGCCGATCCTTCTTCCCGTGGTCGAACCTCAGCTTTTTACGGACAGGGTCCCTATTCAGCGAGTTTCCAGGCATCTCGTTGTCTCCACGGATGCGTCTACCACGGGTTGGGGTGCCATGTGCAATGGGCATGCAGCCGCCGGTTCCTGGACAGGAGCCCAGCGCCTCATGCACATCAATTGCCTCGAGCTGTTGGCAGTACGGCTCGCCCGGCACCGCTTCCGAGCGTGCTCTAGGGCCAGCATGTGCTTGTCCGCTCAGACAACACTACGGCAGTAGCGTACATCAACCACCAGGGGGGGTCTACGCTCGCGCCGGTTGTCGCAGCTCGCCCGCCACCTCTTGATATGGAGTCAGAAGCACCTGAGGTCCCTTCGTGCAGTTACATTCCTGGAGACCGGAACCGGGCAGCCGCGAGCTGTCCCGGGCCCGTCCCATCTCCGGCGAATGGCGACTCCATCCCCAGTCGGTCCAGCTGATTTGGGACCAGTTCGGGGAGGCACAGTTAGACCTGTTCGCCTCTCGGGACTCGTCCCACTGCGCCCAGTTATTCTCTGACCCGCGGCTCTCTCGGCTCGGATGCGCTGGCGCACAGCTGGCCACGGGGCCCACGCAAGTGTGCGTTCCCCCAGTGAGCCTCCTTGCACGGGTGTTGTGCAAGATCAAGGAGGACGAGGAGCAGGTCTTGCTGGTAGCCCCCTACTGGCCCACCAAGACGTGGTTCTCCGAACTCTTGCTCCTCGCGACAGCACCTCCTTGGCCTATTCCTCTGAGACCGGACCTACTCTCTCAGAGACGGGGCACTCTGTGGCACCCTCGTCCCGATCTTGGAGGCTGCACGTGTGGCTCCAGGACGGGACGAGGCAGGTTTGAGTTCGCTGCCACCTGCGGTGGCGGCAACCATCACTTCCGCAAGAGCGTCGTCCACGTGACACCTTTATGCGTTGAAGTGAAACCTCTTCGTCAATTGGTGTTCTTCTCGCTGAGAAGACCCCCGGAGATGTTCGATCGGAGTCATGCTTCCTTCCTGCAAGAGGGGTTGGAGCGCAGGCTGTCGCCCTCCACCCTTTGGATTATGTCGCGGCCATTGCCGCGTCTCATGATGCAGTGAAAGGTAAGTCTATGGGAAGCATGACCTGGTCATCAGGTTCCTGAGGGGAGTGAGGGGGCTAAATCCGCCTCCCTCCCCTCCTGCCCTCTGGGGACCTCTCAGTAGACCTGGGTGCTCTGCAGAGGCCTCCCCTGGAGCCTTTGCAGTCGGTAGAGTTTTTGCCCTGTCCTATGTGACAGCACTCCTGATTGCATTGGTATCCATCAGGAGAGTAAGGGACCTGCACGCACTCTCTGTTGACGAAGTGTGCCTGGAGTTCGGGCCGGCTTACTCTCACGTATTCCTGAGACCCCGGCCTGGATATATGCCCAAGGTTCCTACCACTCCCCTCCGGGACCTGGTGGTGAACCTGCAAGCGCTGCCCCTGGAGGAGGCAGACCCAGCCTTGGCACTGCTCTGTCCGGTACGTGCTCTCCGCACCTATGTCGACAGAACGCAGTGTTTCAGGACCTCAGACCAGCTCTTTGTCTGTCATGGGGGGAGCCAGAAGGGAAGGGCTCTCTCAAAGCAACGGCTGTCCCACTGGATAGTGGATGCCATTGCTTTGTCTTACCAGCAGCAAGGCCTTCCGTGCCCCCTTGGTGTGACGGCCCATTCCACTCGGAGTGTAGCCTCCTCTTGGGCTTTAGCGCACGGCGCCTCGCTAACAGACATCTGCAGAGCTGCAGGCTGGGCGACACCCAACACCTTCGCCAGATTCTATAATCTGCGAATTGAGCCGGTATCCTCTCACGTACTCGTTTCGGCCAGTTCTGGATCCGCTCAGGTGTCTTCGCTTGCTCGCCACTCCACTCCCCGGACTGGATAAGTGCGATATTTCCTCAGTTCTTCCATTGAAGTCTTGAGTCCTCCAGCACCGACGATGCGGGCACCACTGCGTTGCTCTGGATGCTAGCTAGGTGCCTCCATGCGCACGGTTCCCCATGGTAACCGTCTCATGTGTATTATCCACTGTAAGCCTCTCTGAGCATGTGTCTTCCCTTGGCAAGCCATCTGCCACCCCTGGAGTTTAAATCAGTAGCCACCTGCGGTTGGTACTCCAGTGTTCCATGTGCGTTCCTATGTGGCCATATGTGTATTCTTAAGTCCTCCCTTCGGTAGGCAGCTGGTAGCATGTCCCCTTCGGGATATGTTTCCCAGTGTACTTTGGTAATCCTGTGTCAAAGTCGGATCCCCAAAAAAAAAAAAAAAAAAAAAAAAGAGGTAAGGCTCGGGGGTTCAGTCTTTCGCAGGGCACTGGAAGACAGCTTGAAGATGGCGTGATGGCACAGACCCCCAATCTCCGTCACTTCTGACGTAACTCGAAGTGACTACGATAGGGAACGTCTCGGTTACGTATGTAACCCTCGTTCCCTGAGTAGGGAACGGAGACGTTACGTCTCCCTGCCACTTCTGCTGTATCGCTGGGTAGAGGCCGAGTTCAGTCTTGGCTCCTCAGCGAAGACATACTGCGGTTGCGTTCACTTCCTCCTTTTATACTCACGGAGTAGGGCGGAGTACGCTATGCAAAATTCCGCAGCCCCAAGGCATTGCATGCCATTGGCTCGTGTTTTAATACTCGAAGAGGATTGGCTTTCTATGCGAAACCCCCAATCTCCGTCACTTCTGACGTAACGTCTCCGTTCCCTACTCAGGGAACGAGGGTTACATACGTAACCGAGACGTTTTTGATTAATCTAGTATAACACAGTATAACAGTATAAGATTTTTTTTCTTCGCAAAAGTGGATCATGCTTTTATTCTTCCTGCTTGAAATGTTTAATCCATTTTTCAAATCTTAAATACAGAAGCCTACAATATTTATTATGTGCATGTGATGTTATTAAATTGTTCCTTATAAGTATCCTGCTCCTAGGACACCTTAATACAGAGTTTAACCCCAACGGTGAAAGGAAAGTGTCATTGTTTGTCAATGTCATGTTATTCTAAACTATTATGTCTTAATTTCCTTTGTGGACTTCAAAAGAATATATTGCAAAAGAACATTGTAAAAAGTGCTATATACATTAAGGTGACTTCACTTGAGAACATGAGGGTGAGTAGCTAAATACATTTTTTTTGCATGAATAAACTCATAAGTGCTCACAAGGTTTTTATATGTGAACTATGTATTATATTGTGGTTGTATAGTGGCTCTTGGCTAAATTTATGTTATATTTTTTTGAGAATTCTATTGTTGCCTGTTATCAAAACTCATAATTGGCAAAATCGTATTGTTCTTTGTAAGATTTTCTCAGAGAGTTTGGATGACACCTGCTTTCCCATGTAAGCTTGAAAAGTACAAACAAAATATTACATTATCAAACGCTTGTGGCTTGACCTTGCCGTGAAAATATCTCTGTCTGGTGTTTGCCAGTTTTTGGCAGAACTATTTTGGAAAATCAGTTCAACCACTTCACATAAACCACCAGAATTCGGAGGAAAATAATTAATAATTAAAAAATAATTAATACAATAATTAATTATTAAATTATTAATTATTTTCCTGAATTTGAAGGAAAATAATTAATTATTAAAATTAATTTGTACTTTTGTAAGTTCTGTTAACAGAAGCAAATACTGTATAATTCTGTTAGTAAGGGTTAGTTCACATTAGTTAACTACATTATTTAGCATGAACTAATACTGAACTGCACCTCTACATCATTTATTAATCTCTTTGTTATGTTAATTTCAACATTAACTAATTCATTATAAAAATCAAAAGTTACATGAGCAAACAATGAACAGCTGTATAGCATTAACAAAGATTAACACATACAGTAACAAATATATTGCTCATTGTTATTTCTTGTTAGTTAATACATTAACTAACAATGTATTACAATGCTTCTTATAGTCAACATAATAGTTGTAATAGAATATTGTAGGACCCTGGAAATATGTCTAAGCTTTCTGCCCTTTGCCAGCAGGTGGGGTAAACCTATTGCAGTTGGCTAATTAATACAGTTTGCTTTTCCAGATTTGCAGTCTGTAAAATGTAGGAAATGTCATAATTGAATGGATAGTAGTATTATTAATTCAATAGAAAACTTAAAACAATTAAACTGGTTGTTTTCTTCACTATAAGTACATCTGCATACTTTTCTCTGTTTCAACACAATAAAAAAATAAATAAAAAAATTTAAAAAAAAAAACAATGTTCCATTATATTATTCTTAACTCTCCGGTAATGTGGCTCATGCTGTCTTTGACAAATAAATCAGTCAACATTCATTCAATGTCTTGCTTTCACACTCACAATACAATGGTGGTGGATGGTAACAAAGTGTATGTTTCAGGGGAGTGGAGCAGGAATGTCAGAGCGTGATCACATTTACTTGTCTGTACTATGCCTTTAAGAGCAAGGGGTCTGGTTTTGTCCAGTTAGTTTCGACAATTAGTCCCTGGTGGTAAATGCAACTACGTCTTTATGCATGCAAAGACATCTTTCTCAGTTGATCACCACTGAAAACTAATCAAGTATTCTGCCAAAGTAACATTTTTTTTTTTGTAATGTTACAAAGCTCATACCTGTCTTGAATGGTCAATTTTCAGTGTAAAAGTATTACAAGAGGCTTTGGGATGACTTAAAAAGTTCTGCCTACCCTTGCTCCAGCTGTCACTTGAAAGCTGGTCATACTCGCCTGTCACCTCCACAGGGAGTCAGTGAAGTATAAAGGTCATGGAAGAAAAGATAGGGGAGAAGAGAGAATGGAATGTGTTAGATCTTTAAATGACTTGAGCTCTAACATGCGCTACCCCGCCATCTAGTCAGCAAGGGGCCATGTGACGTGCTGGTAGATTGCTGGGAGAGAGGGTCACTATCCAAAAGAGGAAAGGAACACTCAATTACCCTCTCTTGTGTAAACAGACACTGGTACTGACACTGGTAATACGACATGATCCTGAGAAGGCTTAAAGATTAAGCTGCAGTGAATGGAGATATTCAAAGGCAATGAGTTGAGGTAAATTACATGTAAAATGTTTAAAAAATAAAATCTTTTTATTCTTGTTAACTGGATATTTGTATAAAGAGGTATGAGGTAAGGCACAATTTCCCTTGTGACTACATTGTCCTCTTTTTTTGTAGTGTGTTTTACAGGAAAATACTATTTCAGTCTTTCTAAAAAAATCATGATAAATTGAATGTTGCTGTTTGTAATTGATTGTGAAATTTACTAGCAATTTCTGAGTGAATATTGTTTTCTACCCCATTTTTTCCCCCGGTGTGCATTGTATACATGATATCTATTTTATTAAATTTTTTAAAAATCTCTCTATTTAATAACTCTATTAAATAAATAGCAATAAATTATAGATATATTTTGATGTTATACATATTCATTTTGTGTTCATTTATACACGGTTCTGTTTATTATGGAAGCTTGTTTCCGCCACAGAATAAAAAATAAAAAAGGTAAATGCATTTTTTTATCTCACAAATCTGACGTTTTCAAATATCTCGAGTTTATATCTCGCAATTAATAAAAAGTCGCAAATATCTTTTAAATTGTTTTATGGTGTGGAATAAACAAGCTTTCATAGCTTTATATATTCTGCAAAAGAGAAATATTTTTTCTTTTATTGCTAAATCTTTATTTTTTAATTTTTTTGCAGATTACTGAGAAGTTTCATCATGACAGTCTCTGAAAAATTGGGGAATATAATATCTAAAGTCAATGCAACAAAAGGAGTTATTACACCACAACAGGGTTAAAAATTTTATTAACAGTGTTGATTAAGATAATAATCACAATGAGAAAAGCTGAATTGCTGAAGACAAACTCTAGTTCCATGATTTCCTCGAATGAACTCCCGGATCAGTACCCCGTCGAAGCTCCACCTAAATTCCTCCGAAAGCTGAAGTGGGCTGCTGTTGCGGGAGGTTGTGATGTCCGTCTGAGGGTGTCTGTGGGAGGCAACCCGAGACCGACACTGCATTGGTACCATAATGATGACCCTCTGATAAATGATCATGAGGATTATGATGGCTTGTGGATACGAGATTGTAAACAAGCTGATGGAGGCCTCTACACCTGTGTGGCTGTTAATCACCTGGGTGAAGCTAGAACCAGCGCTGTTCTTGCTGTGCTGGACCTTGGAGAAGGTAAGATGTATGCTGCAACTACGCAGCACCTCTCAGAAACCACAGAGATTGATAATTGAGTTTCGGGTTGAAGAGTCTTGAATTACTGGAACTATAGTGGAACAATCCCAATGCATAATGTTTGTTTGAAGCCAGCTTGACTGATTGGCTATATGGTCTAAATTAATATAATAGGGGAGAGTTGTTTTGTCCTGACTCTCTTGGTATGATGGATGCGGTGAACGTGATTCCACCAAGTACAACGCATAACCTGATTTCACCAAGAGCAACATGTTTCTGGATCAACATCTCTGTTGATCCTGGATCAACCAATCAAATTTGAGGGACAAGTTTACAGTTTATGTCAAGCTTGGGTTTGGTGCTTTTACATAAGCGTTATTCATCATTTCCCTCTGATTTTAGGGATAAGTTATGGACTCTAAAAAATTCTGGGTTGTTTTAACCCAATTTTGGGTCAAAAATGGACAAACCCAGCCATTGGGTTACATTTTTTAATTAAATTTTTAACCCAATGTTTGAGTTTGAAACAAAATTGGGATAGAAATTGGCTTAAAACAACCCAGCATTTTTTAGAGTGTGGGTAGTTCCTGGTCTTGGAAAAATCACGTTGACCCACTGGGACCTGTTATGCACCTTTTTATAAGATGCAACAAACCAAATTCCCTGGTGTCCTTTAGATCAGAGGCGGACAGAGTACACAGCTTTATTACTTGAGTAAAAGTACAGATACCCCTTGCTAAATTTGACTCAAGTACAAGTAAAAGTACTACAGTCAGATGTCTACTTAAGTAAAAGTACTGAAGTACTTGTTTTTAAAAGGATCAAGAAAGAGTACGTTTTCTAATATTGTATTACTACTGCCACAGTGGTTACGTTTATGTACAGAAACTCCCTACATGGAGTTATGAAAAATGTTAATGTTAATGCCTTGGAGAATGTAAAAGGAATTGAAAGTAAAATCAAGTAATTTTAATTTTTACCATGTTGCTTTATTTAACATTTAAGAAAATTTCAGAAAATTCAGAAAATTTAAATAGTCTGGCGAGGTGGGGCCACGGGTCGGCACATTCCCGAGATGAACCGGCTGTATCTCCATCCAGTGTTTCGTCCATGTTCTCTTATCCAAATCTGACCACTGAGTTGACTTTGGCGGAAAGCTGAAGGTGATTGCTGATAGGCTGTCCCAATCAGTGGCGCCTGCACAATCCAATCACATTTGAGAGAGAAACAACAAATTGAGGTTTTCCGAGATTTTTATTTTTTCCTTTTTTTATTTTTTATTTTTTATTTTTTTTAAAAGTAGTAACCGGTACTCACGGTTATGGATAGAAATGTAGTGGAGTAAAGAGTACAATATTTCCGTCTCAAATGTACTTGAGTAAAGTCATGACGAGTACTCCCCAAAAATGATACTCGAGTAAAGTAGCCAACAGATCCCTCAAAATTGTACTTAAGTATACTGTACTCAAGTAAATGTACTCCGTTACTGTCTGGCTCTGAGAATGTGTCTGTGAATTTCGGCCACAACTACGAAATACCCTCCAGATCATTTATTATACCATGTTGTAAATGCTTATGCTTTTGAGTGGAAGGAAAAACATGCTCTTTTCGTGCATGAATCTATAAATGCAAATCAGCTGTTGCTCCCCACCCGCCTTTACAGCTCTTGCCTCACAATACTCTGCCAAAAACTAAAACATCTGGCTTTTATTATGATCTCTATCGTGGTCATGCTCACTTGACATTGCAGTTCTTTATCATTATAAAAGTGAATTATCTGCATGCCTTTTTAAAGCCATATCAGTCTAAACTTCTTATTCTGTATATGGTTTTCTGAGAGCACACTCCCGCATCCTGTGAGTATTAAACTAATTTCTCTTTCAATTTATTGCTCAAAACTTCAAAGTTCACATGAACACAGTCGGTTATGTCTGTGAACATAATCAGCCGGGAAAGAAATCAAATGTGTATATTAGATCTGTGTGTAAGCAGTGTAAGATGCATAATGAAAAAGTGAAAATATTATACAGAACCTGCTTCATTTCCTGTTAATAGTTATGCTAATGGGCAGAGAGTCCGTCAGCAGTTGTGGGTGGTGTCTAATCATTTGTGAAGTTGTAAAGGACTGCGACACTGCTTATTATTAATCAGGATTAAAAAAAGTGGAGTGGAAGGATATTTACCATAGGGTGGTTGTGTACACACTGCTGACACATTTATGTTCAAACACCAATTTGAATGAATTTTGCATAATAGGCCTTCTTTAAAGGGACTACTTTATACCCCATAAAAGGTGCAAAATAGTGCCTTAGTAACATGTTCCCTTAAAGTACTGTTATATATATATATATATATTTAGGGTTAAATAAGTTAAAAATCTCCCATTAAGCATACTTCCCAATCACAAACTGTTTTATCTCTACACTCTTAAAATTAAAGGTGTAACGTACGGACAGAGACGTTCGGATCCATGTGCAGCACTTTATTATACTTGAACGTAAACTGAAATCAAGCAGGCACACAAACAAAGCAAGGGGCAATCCAGAAACGCATGGTCTAAATAGGCAATGGTCGAGGCAGGCAGCACAGGTTCACAAACAGTCCAGGAAACAGGCTAAGGTCGAGAGTCCGGAAACACGGACTACACAAACTGAGAAAATGCTCAGAGATATACGCTTACAGGGTAACAAGACTTCGCAAGAGACACAGGGAAAACTCAGGCTTAAATAAGGAACTCAATAACCAATAATGAAACACAGCTGAACATAATAAAACACAAAGAGTCCATGGGGAAACATAACATGGGAAGAGAGTGCCCTCCAGTGGCTCTCGAGGGCACCACAGCTGCTGATCGTCACAAAAGGTTTATTGGTTTTATAAAACAATCTTCATCCTCCATGGAATCTTTCCAAACCACAAAAGGTTCTTTATAGTGGGAAAGGGAGCCCTTTATATTAATAAAATATTAATAAAGAGCTCTTTATATTAATAAAATCAGCAAGATATTTTGGGAACCCAAAAAGGTTCTTCTATGGCATTTTCGGTAAAATCCTATTTTTAGAAACTTTCTCTTGTAAGAGTGTAATAGTAAATATTATTTTGTAAAATAAAAATTCTTATAGTGTAAATATTATCCATAGACCTTAAAGTATTTATTTATTTATTATTATTAATAATAGAGGTACACTCAGCACATAAGAGCCACACCAACTACAACACAATAAATGTTTATGACTGCAGGGTCATCAGCTGTCAAAACACTCAGCACCTCTTACTCTTTCGCTTTTAGGGACTGTGTGTATCTCATCCCGTTCTCTTCTCTCACACAGTCTCTCTCTCTCTCTCTCTGTCTATCTCAGGGTATTTACAGCCTGGAATGTGCCAGAGCTCCAGTTACAGATTTACTGTTACTCTGCTACACATCATCCTCAATTATAGATGTGGCTATGTTGGACTGCTGCCTGTGTTTCTATTTAGACTCAAAATGATAACAAGTAAAGGCTTTAGGAATTGCTTAGAATCATTTATCCAGTGATAGATTTATTTCCCATTAAGTGAATGAAAGGTTGCTTATTGAAAAACACAGTTGGATAATTCTTGGCTTGACTTATAAAATTAAAATAAATTTGGACTTTGTATGAAAACTAATAGAGGAGAGCACAGAATGTCTTAGTAGCTGGGGAAGAACACCTGAAGTACAAGCAATGAGATTGAAAAAAGTATGAAAATGGAGATTTGTTGTTGTGAAATTCACAGATAGAAAGAAGAGCTATGATGAAGAGCTTGTGCCAAAACCTGAATATGCATTCATGGTAATCTGGTGGTATTAGTGAAAGGCAGAGTGTGAGAGGGGTCCTCTAAGGGTTTATTATACCACTCAAAATAGACCACTGGACTCTCCCAACAACACCAGTGCATTCTGATGTATAATCCAGTGAGAGAAGCATACATGGACAAAAGGGTGAAATTTCCACACTTTTAGGGAGGAAAATATAAGCTTTACTTTTTTGGTCGAGAGATAAGTCAAGAATGACATCATAAGACTGAGGACATGATAAAGCAAACGCTGTTTGATCAGATGGATGCTTCGAGTAGTTTAAGGAGGAGAACTGTTTGTTCTAGGAAGCAGAAAGAACAAGGTGAGTTTCGTTTGTGCAATTTAAATTCTGAATTCAGAGATCTATATTTGTGTGGCAGAGACAACAGGTGAGTGCTATTAGCATCCAGTTTGCTATGATAAGGTTTGTAATATCAAAACGTTGATCAAACTGACCAATTGTTTTGTCCACACTACATAAAACGGTTTTGGCATATTCAACATAATTCTATTCTATTAATTTTTTTTTGTCTGACTGCAAACAAAGACTGACTTTTGATCAACCTGATGAGGGGGTTTACATACATTTTTGACAAGAAAAGAATCACTTCAACATCAATGTACTGTCTCACACAAAGCACTACAATGTTTATAGAAAAAGTAAGGGTGTATATTCCCCACTGATGTCACAAAATAGTGAAGGCTTATGAATATAAATTAAAGTTATGCAATGTATTTATTTTTGTATTTGGTGGTGAGGGTTGGGGTTCAGGGGGCACACAAAGCCTACACTGAGTCTTTGTAGTCTTTGTCTGACTCCCTATTTGATCCTGCCAGTAATAATATTCCACCCTGTGCATGGATAACGTCTTGGGTTATGACTATAACCCTTGTTCCCTGAGAAGGGAACGAGACACTGCGTCGATAAAATCGACTCTTTGGGGACGCTCCCTAAGCGTGCGACTCTGACGTATGAATGAAACTAATCCAATCCTGATTGGTGTTGCGTCGTGACGTTGTGACGCTGTGCGGAGAAACAGAGCTGAGGCTGGGTCCAAACGCAGTGTAGATTTATTAAACAAACTTAAAACAAGACACTAGAAACAAGACTCGAGAGACGTGAAAGCACCAACGTAGCACACATAAATACAAACAACCAACAAAGACAGGGCAGAAACACAGGGCTTAAATAATCAAGGACAAACGAGCTAGACAAGATAACAAGGGGGCGTGAGAAATGAGAAACACCTGGGATAAATAATAGACGGGCAATAACTAATAACAAAAACACACAAAATCACTTCGTGACAGACGTAACATGTAACGGCATTCCAGGAAGTATTAAAGTGACCCTGTCACAACACACACTAGCCTCGCGATGAAGCAAGACTCGATAAAAATCGACTCTTTGGGGAACGAGTGCCCACTAGGCCACGCACCGAAAAGACCCGCCCCGGAATGAAACTGTATAGGCACTCAGCAAGGACTGAGCACGTGTGCACCGGGCGTACTGGGAAGGTGGAGACTGTAAAACCTAATGAAAGTATGTGGGGTAGCCCAGCCGGCTGCCTCACAGATCTCCTGTAGAGGTACTCCCGAAAGAAGGACCCTAGAGGAAGCCATGCCTCTAGTTGAGTGAGCCCTTAAGGCCAGAGGTAAAGGCAAACCGCGCACCTTGTACGCCTCAGTCATAGCCTGGACAATCCAGTTACTAACAGCCTGTTTGGTTGCCGGGAGCCCCCTCTTAGGTGACCCGAAACATACTAACAATTGGTCCGCCCTTCTCCAAGAAGCGGACCTTTCAAGGTATGAGCTCAAAGCTCTGACGGGGCAGAGCAAGTGAAGCCTCTCCTCTTCTGCCGACACATGAGGTGGAGGATGGAAAGCCTGAAGGACTATAGAACGAGCCATATTTGATGGAACTTTAGGCACGTAGCCTGGACTCGGGTGCAAAAAGGCCTTTACCCTGCCAGAGGCAAACTCCAAGGAAGCCGGCGTTACTGCCAGGGCTTGGAGATCTCCCACCCTCTTAAGTAAGGTAATTGCTAAAAGAAAGACCATTTTTAGTGTTAAGTCCCAAGGCGAAGCCGACTCTAAAGGTTCGAAGGGGGCCAGGGATAACCCTTCCAGAACTATTGCCAGGTCCCAGGCAGGAACCTTGGACCTGGTTGCCGGCCTCATCCTCAAAGTATCACGGAGAAACCTAATGACCAACTGGTGCCTCCCCAGAGGTCCGCCATCTAATGGCACGTGGAAAGCCGAAATGGCAGCCACGTACACCTTAAGAGTGGACGGGGAGAGACCCGCAGAGAAACGATCTTGGAGAAATTCCAGAACTGAAGCCACCGGGCAGTTTACTGGATCTAACCCAAGTTCCCTACACCAAGTAACAAACACGTTCCACTTGAGGCCATATAATCTCCTGGTAGATGGAGCCCTAGAGCTAAGTATGGTTTCGACCACTCCAGCTGATAAGCCAGCATTCAGGTACTGAACCTCCTCAGAGGCTAGACCCACAGCTTCCACAGCTCTGGGCGCGGGTGGAAAATTGTGCCCTCCGCCTGAGACAGCAGATCCCTCCTCAGAGGGATCTGCCATGGCGGAGCTACGAGGAGTGATATTATGTCCGAAAACCATACTAGTGTTGGCCATCTTGGGGCAACCAGAAGTAGACTGATGCCCTCCTGACGGACCCTCTCCAGGACTCCCGGGATTAGAGCGATTGGGGGAAATGCGTACAGACGAAGCCTCGCCAGACCTGTACCATGGCATCCAACCCCAGTGGGGCTGGATGTGAGAGGAAGAACCAAAGTGGACAGTGGGACGTCTCTCGAGACGCAAACGGATCCACTTCCATTTGTCCAAACCTCTCCCATATCGACTTCACCACCTCCGGATGAAGTCTCCATTCCCCGGGCCTCAGCCCCTGCCTCGACAGGATGTCTGCTCCCTGATTCTGAACCCCCGGAATATACATTGCTCTTATTGACAATATCTTCCCCTAGGACCAAAGGATAATCTGATGCGCCAGTCTGCACAGGGAGCGCGATCTGAGTCCCCCTTGTCAGTTCAGATAGGCTACCACTGACGTATTGTCTGTCCGTACTAAGACGTAGTGACCCTTGATGTCTGGAAGGAAGCTCCTCAAAGCCCTGAACACAGCCATCATGTCTAAGCAGTTTATATGCCAAGTACGATGATGGTCCTGCCACAGACCCCTGGCAAAGCGGCCATCCATAACCGCGCCCCAGCCAGTGAGAGAGGCGTCTGTAGAAACAATTTCCCGGCGACATGACACCCCCAACACTGGCCCTTGGGATAAGAACCAAGGTTTCTTCCATATTTGCAGAGAACGAAGGCACCTGCGCATTACCCTGATCATACGAAATGGATTCCCCTTGGGGGAGAACCCCTTGGTTTTCAACCACCACTGAAGGGGCCTCATGTGTAAGAGGCCCAAAGGAAAAATGTTGGATGCCGCTGCCATGAGGTTTACAGTGATGGCCTGGCCCAGCTTCACCCTGGATACCATCGCCAGAATTGACTTTAATACGTGCGGGAGACATATGTGCCTGCATTGTAGTCGAGTTCCACACGACTCCCAAAAATGTCGTGGACTGGGATGGTTCTAGCACACTCTTCTTTACATTGAGTCTCAATCTGAATTTTTGAATGTGGCCAAGGACGACATCTCGATGCCGAACTGCCCATCTCTTGAGACTGAGCCAGAATGAGCCAGTCGTCGAGATAATTCAATATACGAATCCCTTGAAGTCTCAGTGGAGCAAGGGCTACGTCCATACACTTGGTGAATGTGCGGGGAGAGAGTGCTAGGCCGAACAGAAGAACCCGATATTGGTAAGCTTCGCCCCCGAAAGCGAACCTCAGGTATCTCCTGTGACATGGAAGGATGGAGATGTGAAAATAGGCGTCTTTTAAATCTATCGTGACAAACTAGTCCTCGGACCTGATCTGACTCACGATTGCAGGGATGGTTAACATTTTGAACCTGAACCTCCTCAGAGATCGGTTCAACACCCTGAGATCTAAAATTGGCCTCAACCCCCCATCCATTTTTGGAACTATAAAGTACCGGCTGTAAAACCCGGACTCCCTGTCTAACGGAAGAACACGTTCTATGGCTCCCTTCAACAGCAGAGTCTGTACTTCTTGTTCCATCACCTGAGCCTGCTCTGGGACCACCGTAGTGTGCACCACCCCAGAAAACTTGCGAACTGCAGTCTTTACCCAGATTGAATTATCTGCAGGACCCATGCAGATATGCTGGGAAGATGATTCCACCCTTCTACAAAATCTACTAAGGGTACCAGCCTCTCGAGACTGGCCTCTGGTGTCTTCTGAGCATCTCTTTCGACTACCTGAAGCGGAATACCGGCAGGCTGTAGTCGATACGGCCCGTGCGACCATAACGGGCCGGGGCTGATCGCTTTGCCCCACCCTACTCGATTTGGACTTCACCTTTCGGGGGAGGTATTGTTGGAACGCCGCAGATAGTGACATTCAGGGTGGAGGGAGACAGCTTGAGCAGTATAAAGAAGCACTCAAGACTGCCCGGCCCACCTACTGCTCACACCTCATACACTCTGGTTCTACCAACCCCAAGGTTCTTTTTTCAACAGTAAACAATTTTCTCAAACCCAGTGATAAAACCACCAACTCTTTCACAACTGAAAAAAATCCTTTTTTTTTCTTTCATTTTTTTCTGACAAAAATGTACACCATTACAGCAACCTGTCCTCACTACTGCGTACACTCTTACTCCATCACTTGCTCCTGCTCTCTTAACTTCTCTGTCCTTGTCTCAGTTCTCCCCTGTGTCGGCAGGGGAGCTGTCTACAATCATAACTGGAATAAAAACATTTACATGCAGGACCGGCTCTAGCCCTTTGGTTGCCCTAGGCGAGATAGATTTTTATGGACACCATCCCATCGTACCACATCAAAAACTGTCTACCAGCTATTTCTACAAATCATTAACTCCTCTCTCAGCACTGGCACAATTCCTGCTTCACTCAAATTTGCTGCTGTCATCCATATCCTTAAAAAAACCTGGACTGAACCCCCATCATGTCAAATTTTCAGCCCATTTCCAATCTTTCCTTTTTGTCAAAGATACTGGAACAAACAACTCACAACCCACCTCTGCTCAAATGATCTGTGATCTGTTCGAACCATTTCAATCTTGCTTTCCTTCGAAACACAACACTGAAACAGCCCTCCTTAGAGTCACCACTGACATTCTTCTCTCCACTGATGCTGGTCATCTCACCATCCTCATCCTCCTGGATCTCACTGCAGCTTTCAACACTATCAACCACTCCATTCTTCGAATCTCCCTCAACATTACCGGCACCGCTCTCTCCTGGTTTCAATCATATCTAACTGACAGAAAACAGGTCATACTTCTTCCACTGCTCCGCTGTCCCTAGGTGTCCCCAGGGTTCGGTGCTTGGTCCTCTCCTCTTCATAATAAACCTGTTCCCCCTTGGCAACATCATTCGCCATGGTCTCAACTTTCACTGTTATGTCGATGATATTCAGCTTTACATCTCCACCAATCCATCACCTCCGTAACCCACTCTACTGTCTCCAAATGCCTCACTGATATTAAATCCTGGATGCAAACCAATTTCCTTCCTTTTTTTCCTTAACGATGAAAAAACACATATGATCATCATCGGTCCCAAATCATCACTAAAATTGCTCACAGCTTCTCCCTCACTGTTGATAACTCTCTCCTTACCTCTCAGTCACAACCTCGGAGTCATCTTTAACAATAACTTCTCCTTTGAACCGCATATAAAACAAATCACCAGAACTGCCTTTTTTCACTTAAAAAAACATTGCCTGTTTCAGTCCTTCGCTCTCTTTCTCTGCTGCTGAAACCCTCATCCACGCCTTCATCACTTCCAGAATCGACTACTTGCTGTACATTTACATTTAGTCATTTATCAGACGCTTTTATCCAAAGCAACTTACAAAGGCAAAACCAACGCAATTTCTCAAAATACAAAGTTCAGACATTGCACGGGTAGCATAAGCCAGATAAGCGGGGATTTAAAAGAAAAGGATTTTTTTTATTATTATGATGTTAAGTGCTCAAGGAAGAGAAGAGTTTTCAGTTGTCTTTTAAATACTGACAGGGATTCTGCATTCCGGATGAGGGTGGTACCGTGGTACCGTGAATGAGAACGTTCTGGAAAGTGATTTTGAGACTCTCTGGGATGGTACCACGAGCCGTCGCTCATTGACTAATCGTAGGCCTCTGCTAGGGATGTAGACTTGTAGTAATGAGTGGAAGTAGGAGCGAGCTGATCCTGTGGCCAATCTGTACACAAATGTCAATGCTTTGAACTTGATGCGAGCAGCGAGTGGCAGCCAGTGCAGAGAGATGAACAGAGTGACGTGGGCCCTTTTGGGCTCGTTGAAGACCAGACGAGCTGCAGCATTCTGGGTCATTTGTAGAGGTTTAGTTGCACATGATGGAAGTCCAGCCAGAAAAGCATTGCAGTAATCAAGCTTATGACTAGGGCCTGGACAAGAAGCTATGTTGCATGCTCAGTTAGGAAAGGCATGATCTTCCTGATGTTGTGCATAGCAAACCTGCATGATCTAGCTGTCTTTGAAATGTGGTCTGTGAAGGTCAGCAGATCCAGGAGGATAAGGACTGATGATTTGGAAGCAGCTTTAGCGATCCGCAAGGCTTCGGTGACCGACAGCAATGCAGTCTCGGTTGAATGCCCTTTCTTGAAGCCGGATTGGTTGACATCCAGCTGAGTGTTCAGGGACAGGAAAGATGATACTTGGTTGAAAGCAACTCGTTCAAGTGTTTTTGCAATGAATAGTAGGAGAGAGAGAGAGGTCTATAGTTTACTAAGAGTGATGTGTTCAGTGTTTATTTTTTAAGCAGTGGAGTTACCCGAGCCTGCTTAAATGCTGTAGGTAAAAAATGCCAGTGTGGAGGGATGAGTTTATGTGTGAGAGCTGGAAGAAGTGTAGGAGAGATTGCTTGGAGCAGATATGATGGGATGGGATCAAGAGGGCAGGTGGTAGGATGACTGGAGAGGAGAAGCTTAGATACTTCTTCCTCGGTTAGTGGTGTGAAGGAGAAGAGAGGGTTGTTGGCTGGGGGAGAGGGTAGTCTGGGTTCCTGTGTGTGTGGCGCTGAGAACTGACTGCTGATAGTTGTAGTTTTGTTAGTGTGTTAGAGGCACTGTTGATCTTGTTGTGGAAGTATGAAGATTTTGCAGCATGAACTTCAGTGGAAAAGGCAGAAAGCAGAGATCGGTACCTACTGAGGTCAGATGTGTGCCATTTCCTCTCCTCTGCCCTGAGTTCAGTCTGGTGTTCACGAAGAACCTCAGATGACCAGGGGTTGGAGGTAGTAACGTGTGCTTGCCTGGTGGAGAGAGGGCAGATGTTGTCTAAAGACAAGGTTAGAATGGAGCATGAAGTATCTGTTGCAGTATTCACATCCAGGGATGAGAAATGTGAGGGTGAAGGAAGAGAAGATGACACAGCAGAGGAAAGATGGGATGGAGAAAGAGTGCACGGGTTTTGCCTGAAAGTAACTGCTAGTGGAGTTGGTGGTGTGTGGGTAATAAGTTGTAGATTGAAGGTAATGAGTAAATGATCTGAAACGTGGAGAGGTTTCACCAAAATGTTGTCTGTGATGCAGTTGCGTGTGTAGACCATGTCCAGTTGGTTGCCTGACTTGTGTGTACCTGTGGTGATGAGCCATTTGAGATCAAAGGAAGCTAGGAGAGAGATGAAGTCTGCAGCATATGGCTTCTCTAAATGAATGTTGAAGTCGCCTGTACTGTAATAGCATCTTGTACCGCAAAACATTGACAAGCTTAAACAAACTCCAATACATTCAGAACTCTGCTGCTCGTCTACTGACCCACTCCCACACCCGTGATCACATCACTCCAGTCCTTAAGAACCTCCATTGGCTCCCGGGCCCCAGAACAAATTTAATTCAAGATCCTTCTCCTTACACAAATATCCCTTTATAACCAGGCCCCTTCCTACCTGACTGACCTGCTCCACTGCCACAACCCATCTCGTTGCCTCCGCTCTTCTGATGCAAACCTCTTGACTCCCAGGACCAAACACCGGACCTGGGGTAATAGAGCCTTCTCAGTCGCTGCCCCCTCCCTCTGGAACTCTTTACCCCCAAAAATCTGTGACTGCACTGACCTTGCAAAATTCGAAACCTTGACACGAACACATCTTTTTAAAATTGATTTTAATGTTTAAATTAATCCTGTCTGTTTTTAGTGTTTCTTACTTTCTATTGTGTTTCTTCTGTCTTTGAGTACTTAGAAAAGCTCTTACAAATTAAATGTATTATTATTTAGAAGCGAAAGCTAGTTCTCTGTGTCAGATTTCCTCCTTTATCATTCCAGTTCCAGCAGCAGCACCATCGACATGGGAGTAGTGTGACGTAATCACTGCCTGACAGAATATATAATTAATGCTTTGTGCTGAGACCAATAGTCTCTCTCTTCACACCAGCACCAGAGACAAAGGAAGAGATGAGAGAGAAAGAGAGAGTGCCCGCTAAGGCTGCTGAAAATCTTTTGCTTTGATTGCACTGAGATCTGCCTTTGTTATTGGCTGCTGCTTGTTCTTTGTTTCTCTCTTCAGTTTATCTCCTCTACCACTCCCCTATTTATATCTTTATCTCCAAAGGGGATTGTGAGAATGCAAGTGGGTATCTGTTAAAGACAGTTTTCTCATCCCTTCTGTTGTGACTAGGAACGATCTAACCTCCACCTCCTGCTGTGCCTTGGAATATACTGTCACTTGGATTTATGTTTGTCATTCATAAGCTTCTGGGGGATTCAATAGAACTTGGATGTTGTTGTTTACTTGAGGAATTTGTTTTTCTTCATTTGTCACACGAGGATCATGATTGGATGTTTGTACTATTTCTAGTGCTTTTTGCATAATAGTGGATTCTGGTACATTCTTCCTGAGGTAAAAGCTCTGGGAAGGACCTGCAGTAATTGAGACTATCAGGAGTGTCAGAAATAACCAGGAGTCAGTTTAGAAATAGACAGTGATATTATTTACAGAAACACTGACAGGTGACTCTGTTGTTTAGTCTGAAAGGGAGATTAAGTTCATCTGAGGCCATGAAGAAAATCTGGTCAAAGAAAAGATTCCAGGTGAGTCGAAGCAGTCTATCCAGATAAATAACTTCAGAAACTTTACAAATTTACCTTTCGAGATTTTTATTACATTTGGCAAGCAATGTAAAATAAGTTGTATAGGTCTGTTATAGTTCCTTTTTTATGTACAGCCAGTACAATGACTTTAAAACAACAGAACTGATGGCACAGAAACAACGTTATTGTTGTTTTTTCATGTCAGACATTTTTTAGTTATTTGCCTTTATTGTGAATAATAAACAATTTCTCACGCACTGAAAAGACTATACCCATAGGAACATCCTAGTTGCCTTGGTAGCAATGTGGGAGTGCATTTAAAAAGCTGCACGCCAGCATGAGAATTGACAAATGGGGAAAAAGCATATAGGCATTCTGTTATATACTATAGTTATCAGTCCTGTGTCATCACCATATATTTATGTATAGACTGTTGAATGAAAGCCACATAAAATTACACTACTGGCATAACCCTATAGATGCAACAAGCAGGCTAAGAAAAAAAAAATATTTACTAATTAGCACTTCTCAAAATTAACAGACAGCCTTTTGTTTATTTTATTTTATTTTATTTTTTTGTCTTTCCAGAGAGCTGGGCATTCTAGCTGGACGTTTGGGAGATTCACTCATGGTGTGTTTTGCTTACAACAAAACTGTAGAAAGTCCAAAATCAGAAGCTTTTTTCTTACAAATGTAACAATTAAAGTGTGCGCACAATCTTGCCATAGATGGTTAAACAGGCTTTAAAATAGTTGCCAAGAAAATATTTCTGTAGGTACATTTTTATATATTGACATCACAAATTGTTGGGTGCAACACATAATAAGGCTTGAACGATTATACAATTTAGAAATTTAGCCTGTGTGTGTGTGTGTGTGTGTGAGAGAGAGAGCATGTGTGTTATGTTTATGCTCCCACACAAGTACATGTCTGCAGACATTGGTTTCTATAGTAACAGTCTTCTCTTGTCCACCTCTGCTTGCTGCCGTTATGGAAGTGAAGTTTTTCGCTTGTGTAGGAAGCAAAGCAATGGTAATTGTTGTTATACATTTCTAAAATCCTAATCTTTAATTACTGGGCTCTTTGATTTTTTGGGGGGATTGCAGCCATACAATATAATACACAGAACTGTACTGTAGGTTTTCATTTGGAAAGCTAGTTTCAGTTTGATTTACATTATTAAACTTAAAGGGATAGTTCACCCAAAAATGAAAAATAAGTCTTTAATTACTCACCCCAATGCTGTACCAACCCCGTAAGACCTTTGTTCATCTTCGGAACACAAATTACGATATTTTTGATTAAATTTGAGAGCTGGAACACTCCTACATAGGCACCCTAGGGATGTGACTGCAGTGGCTCAACTATAAGTTTATCAAGCGACGAGAATACTTTTTGTGTGAAAAAACCCCCAACAAAAATAACAACTTTATTTGACTATACTTTTCTTTATTGTAGGCCTGAGACGAGAGTTCAAGAGATTTCCACGACGCTTGAACTCTCGTCTCAGACCCAGAAGGAAGAAAAGGAATAGTCGAATAAAGTTGTTATTTATTTATTTATTTATTTTTTTTTTTATTTTTTTTTGGGGGGGGGATGTTCAGCACAAAAAGTATTCTCGTCGCTTGATAAATTATAGTTGAGCCACTGTAGTCACATGGAATACTTAATTTTCATTTTTGGGTGAAAAAGCATTTAGTAATAAGCTTGCTCTGCAGATGTCTTTCTTTCTTTCTTTCTTTCTTTCTTTCTTTCTTTCTTTCTTTCTTTCTTTCTTTCTTTCTTTCTTTCTTTCTTTCATAGGAAAGCATCTATGCTACTGTATGTATGTTTTGTTTGTAAACATGCCCATTTCAACATGCCAAACCCATTCCTGTAGACTCAAACAGTACAGAAGATGAAAGTGCAGAGCCTCAGGTTTCCATGGAGATGAAGGAACAGTTCATGCCTCCTCAAGCAATCAACAGTCAACCGACTGGTAAGAACATACTGAGTGTTTTTTTTCTCTTCAGCAATATTCAGTTTGTAGCATCAATTTCCACATGTGGCCACAAAATCATAACAAGGTGTTTTAATAATCACTATATTCTAACAAAAGAAACTATAATCATATACAGCATGGAAAACTAAAAATGTGATGGGTAAACTATGGAAGCTTGCTTCTATCACAGAATAAAAAAAATTAAATAAATTTCAACATTTATATCTTGTAATTAAAATTTCATGCAATTCAGCAAATTATGTCAGAATTGCATGATATAAATTTGCAATTCTGACTAGTCTGACTTCATTGCTAGTTTAGCTACACTCTAAGAAAAAATGGTTTGTTGGGGTTCTATATATGAAGAATAGGGTTCTTTACTCAACTCCAAAGAACCTTTTATGCTAAAAAGGTTCTATAATGACAAGAAAGAACCCTTTTGGCACAAGGTTCTTTATATTCATTCATATATTACATTATTCTGCAACATTTAGATTATTGTTTATTAAACTGTTGTAGTAACTTAATATCACATTTTAATCATGCAGATTTTTTGAGGAAAAAAACCCTGAAATGGCACTATTCATGTTGTCTTGTGATATTGATTAATTACATAAAATTATATAAATATATACATTTTCTAACCCCCATATCTTGAATTTTGTGATCATTCACATGCATTCATATATTTATTTTAGGGTCTTGATGTTTGTCAATAATATGAAATATTTAATCTGGAAAGGACAAAACAAGTGATAATGAATGAACCCAAAAGGTTCCATATAAAACCTTTTTCCTGGTTACAAAGAACCCTAAAGCGTTCTTATTATTGCACCCTTTAAAAAGGGTTATGTATAGAACCTTTTTCCTTGTTACAAAGAACCCTGAAGGGTTCTTATTATTGAACCATTAAAAAGGGTTCTGTATAGAAATTTTTTAGGGGTTCCAATTTATTTTCTCAGAATTCTGAGATATAAACTCGCAATTGTGAGTTATAAAGTACAGGCTCAATCCAGATGGTTGTCGTGCTGGTCCACTAGGGAGACCACACTGTAGTTGCAGCCGTGATGTGTGCTGACGCTCCAAGTACACTGCAGCCATTAACGCCGGACAGATGGGGAGTCACACCACCATATGGAAAGAAGCTTAAATGGATGGAGAAGCATAGTTTACTGTAAAGCTACGTCTTAGTTTTGCTTATCTTGGTGAAAGCCTAGTACAAATCAGCATGAAGTTTTAACATATACTCTCGTGTAATTAAAATCGGTTCTGAGGAAAAAAAATACTGTTGATATCTCTCAATTCTGACTTGCAATTGTGTGTTATAAAATCCGAATTGTGGGATGTAAAGTCAGAATTGCGAGAGATAGAGATAATTCTTAGTAAGAGTTTGCGAAATGTAAAATGAAGAATTAAATGTAAACCTGCAATTGTGCGAAAACAGTTTGTGAGATACAAAAGTTATAAAGTTATCTCAATTTCCTTTTTTTTAATTTTTATTCTATGGCAGAAACAAGCTTCCAAAGTAAACCCTCCAACAAAGCTCAGAATTCATATTTAACATCCATTCAACAGATTGATAAAACTTATAAAAATTACATTACACTACATTATTGTAATATAACAGATGATTATATATTTTCAGGCAGGGGGAGAGCAATGCTTTCCCAAATCCCAAGTGATGGTCTCGTAATGGAGAGGGAAATGCGAACCTTGGGCTCTAGAGCTCCTGGTCTTGAGGCTCCCTTGTCACCTGCAAGGCAAGCAAATGCTGGGTGTGTTGAGAGCCCTCCGGTCAGACACCTGGGGATTGACGCTCTTGTGCGGGCCTCACAAATAAGTGTGTACTACATTGCAGTGGGGTCAGAGGAGAATATGTCTTTAGCCAGTGACTACTATGGCAGTGTTTTGAGCCTCTATCGAAGAAGGACCTTTTCCATTTACAGTGTTCAAGAATGAGTGCTGGCATGCTGGATATGAAAAGGCACAAATTTACTTGAATTAGGGGGGGCAACATTTTTTTTTTCAATTTAGTTTACAACGGGTCTAAAGAAACATTTTAAAAATAATTTCCATTACATTATTGTTTTCATTTAGTGCACTTTCCTCAGACTCCACTTGCATTATGTTTTGATATGCTGTGATAATGTTTGCCATGGCTTTTTTTACAAACCTTTTTGCATGCCTTTTGTTTTATTTTTAGATTTGAAACTTCCACAATGTTTTATATGTTTCAACATGTTTTTCTGTGCATGCTGTGTTTGACCATTTTTTTTATTTTGCACTTTGCCATTTTATTATTTTTACTTCCCGTCATAACACAACATTTTCCACAATCACCCTCATTTCAGGGGCCAATTGGACTTTGAAACAAGGGAAGCTTCTTTATTTGTCCAAACCCAGCCATTCCAAAAAGCTCAAAGCCCCATTACCTTAAGTGGTGTAGATCGAACAACTGCCCACAAATGCACCAAAACAGCCATGAATGGATCTGAACTTCATGTTAAGATATCAAAAATCTCCACTTCATCTCAAAGCAGTGGTTCCCAAGAAGCATCCTCTATCCAAAGGCCCAAAGTGACACAGCAATGTTCCAAAATTTTACACAAAGTGAGAGCTTTTGAGGAACAAAGCCACAGCAGTAACATTCCAAAGGTGTCTTCATCAAGACTTTCATGGGGTTTCAATCGAACATCATCGTGCAGGTCTGAGAATGAAAGGAGTAAAGCAGGGACGCCCCAAGACAAGAGTGATGTAGCACTTAAGAGGTCTTTCTTCAAGCAGAAAGCATCCTCTCTGGAGGAACAGTCAACCTATGTAGAGAAAGGTTTTCAGAGTAAACTCTCAGAAGAGCTTCACAGAATAAAGAAACTTGTCGGAAAGTCCAACATCAAGAAAGCCTTTTCAATGGATCAGCTCACCCAGACTGACAAACAGTCTACTAGAAACACTGAGTCAGTTCAAGCCCAGATAATTCAGAAGGTGCAAGATACAAGAGAGAAAAAATATACTAATTCAAGTAATTTATCAGAGGCAAAAAAACCATCCTCCACCTTGGAAAAGGAAGAATCACCAGACCTACCGATAAAGAAAATGCCAGAGGACTCAACACAACATGAAAGGAAAGCACCCCCTGATATTACAGAAAACCAGTCCAGGATTAATTCTAACCCTGGGCGATTGTTAGACAGAAAAGTCATCAATGAAAAGGTTGCTTTCAGTAAAATACCAGGACAGTGTTCACCAAGGGTACCAAGAATAAATGCATCCTGCAAATTACCAAAGTCACCTGTAGAAATACCACCTTCCCAACACAAAATGCAAGTGGGTTTGTTGCAAGCACCCCTAAAACCTCCAAGGTTGTTTGGTTCAGTTTCCACGCTCCCAAAATCATTTAAGGAGAAAGAGGAGAAAAAAGACTCATTACTTGCACCTAAAGTAACCATACCTACTATTGTGGTTGAAAATAAGCCTGTGGATGAAGAGGCAGAAAAAGCAGAGTTTGGTCAAAAGGAAGCAAACAAAAATGAAGGAAAACCAGCCAGAAGAAACAGAGGTAAAACATCTTGTTAATTTAACCAGGTACAGTAGGTTAAAATATATTGTGTGACTCGTGTTTGTGTAAATGCTGTCAAATGTCAAGCACTGCAGTTAACTGGATGAAAGTTCATGAATAAATCTGATTAAAGTAAACATTTAAAAGAATATTCTGGGTTCAATATACTGTAGGTTAAGTTCAATCCACATACTTTGTGGCATAATATTATTTACCACAAAAATAACTTTGGCTTGTCCCTATTTTTTTTTCTAATAAACATTTAGGTTAAGTGCTTACAATGAAAATGATTGGAGATCATTTTTTGAATATTTAATTACAGACATGTGCAGCTTTATAAAATTTTATAAAAGCACTCATACTCCTTCTTGTTAAAAGTTGTTTGTGACTTGAGCTGTTAATCTGTATAAATCACTGTTAGAGAGCTGTTTTAAGGTTTTAGCTATACGTTGTCAAGGATAGTTGTACAATTTGATATAGTTTTCCATAGAAAGGGTTAGTAACCACATTTTTCATATTAAAATCATGTTAACACATATTATTTATGTCTTGTGGCTTTATTGTTGAAACCTTGAGTATTTTAATGATTATAAATTGGTACCATTCATATCCATTGTAATTGGATTTAATTTAAGGTTTTTTGCTTTTTTTACTTGAACTGAATGCGGAATATTCCTATAAACTGAAAGACCAGACACATCCTATTTTACTGCATTGCAGGAACAGAATCAAATTGTGTTTTGAGCCTAATGTTTAAATGTAGATCATATAACCAGAGACAGGTGACTAGACATTGTGAGGTTGTAATGACTTCATGATAGGTTACCTTATCATCACTTGATCTTTGTGTAACAACTGTTGCCCGATTTTCAGAGGACCCATCAGATGACTTCTGCATGTCTGTGAAGGAGGACCACACAGAGGCCCCCATGGCGGAACTTCCTTGTAAGGGTGTTATGGGATCCTCTGGATCAGAGGTGATGCTTCAGAGCATCATCAAGGGAAACCCTGGGCCCAGAGGTAAGATATGTCAGACCTAAGCTACAGTATTATTGTCTGGGACTTTAAAATTATCTTATGACCACTTTGCATCAACATCTTCATGATCTTCTCATTTAGGACTAATACAAGAACGAGTTAGAGTGGAGACACTCTGTAATTAAATCATATAACATGGTTTGAAATGAGCACCCACCAAATGAAAATCACCCATTTCGGGTAATGCTGTCAACTTACTACTAGCCAATTTAAAGAGTTATGATTCATATATTAAATATGAATCTATAATTAGAAAAACCATCTCTATGAAATAGACAACATCAGTGGTTTGTAAAACCCTTAGAGGAAAGATAATGTAAAAGCTCTGAAGATTCAGCAGAAATCTTCAATTTATAAGTCATGAAGTAAATACTATTTTGTGCAGCATCTGTACAGATCTGTCTAGCATTAGCATGATCATCACTAAGCAACAAATGACTCACATGCTGGTTGATTTGTGTCATATGAGAAGAATTTCACAATAAGGAAATATATACAGGCCTATATAGATAGTGCCATTCAAAGATTTAAAAACACCCATGGTAAAAGAGGGTTTTGGACAATATCTGCATAAATTCTTTATCTTTATCAAAACAATTCATGAAAACAATCTTACATACCCTTATGAAAAACAAGTTTATTCAAGTGTGCTATTAGTATACTTCTTTTAAAAGTAAAAATAAGAAAGTATACTGTACTTACAGTCCACTTTTTCAATGTTCTTCTCAGAAATATACTTTATGTACTTCTCAGAAATATACTTAAAATTGCACTTAAGTATACTTGACTTATACTGATAGAATTATATTTGGCCTATAATTGTATGACTCTGATTAATGAGTCATACAGTCATAGGGAACCTCCACTTGAAGGGACGTGGTAAGCAGCTAAGGCCAAGATGACACCTTCAGTGTGGAGTGGGATAACCCAGTGGAGAGACGTTCCTGCAGGAAATCCAGCACTGTACCAACCGGGCAGTTAACTGGGTCCTGCTGGTGCTCTCCACACCCAGAGGTGAAAAGTTTCCACCTCGCAGCAAATAACTTCCTCGTGGCGGGAACTCTGGATTGGAGGATGGTCTCAACGACCTCAGTCGAGAGACCAGAATCTATGAGCTGGGCCCCCTCAGAGCCCACAGCCTCCATAGTTCTGGGCGGGGGTGAAGGATGGACCCGCTCGCCTGAGAGAGTAGGTCTCTCCTGATCAGTACCAGGGGAGAGCCGTTGAGCGGAGACACTAGGTCCGCAAACCATACTCGAGCCGGCCAGAACGGGGCAATTAGCAGAAGACTGAGCCCGTCCCGGCGAACCCTCTCCAGAACTCCCGGGAGCAGAGCTATCGGAGAAAATGCACAGACGTGACCTCGGCCACAGATGTACCATCGCATCCAACCCCAGCGGGGCTGGAGGGCTGAGAGAGAAACACAGAGGACAGTGTGATGTTTCTCGGGAAGCAAATAGGTCTACCTCGGCACGACCGAAATGTTCCCATAGGAGCTCCACCACCTCGGGGTAAAGACTCCATTACCCGGGCCTCGGCCCCTGTCTTGACAGGATGTCTGCCCCCTGATTTAAATATCACGGGAGATAAATAGCTCTCAGAGAAAGAATTCTCCCCTGGGACCAAAGGAGAATCTGACCTGCCAGTTTGTAAAGTGGACGAGGACGCAGACCCCCCTGATGGTTGATATCAGAGAGAGACCACCGATGTGTTTTCGGTTCGGACAAGAACATGGTGGCCCCTTAGGTCTGGGAGGAAGTGTTTCAGAGCCTGAAACACTGCCAACATCTCTAGACAATTTATGTGCCATAGACGGTGATTGTCTTTCCACAGACCCCGAGCCGGGCAACAACTCATGATCGCTCCCCAACCCGTGAGAGAGGCATCCGTCGTTAGCATAACGCGACGACAAGGAGCTCCCAACACAGGGCCTTGGGACAGAAAACAAGGATCTTTCCACATAACCAGGGCACAATGACACTGCATCAGCAGCCCCAGTGACCAGGGCCGTGGGAAGTAGGGGTGCTGAGGGTGCTGCAGCACCCCCTGGCGACAGCTGTTTCACTACATTGAAATTTAATATGACGTGACTTTAAATAAATTTGTTTTTCAACATGTTTTTTAAGAACACCTTCTACCTTTATAAAACGACTCTAACGATTATTTCATTTCCATATGTTGTCGAAGAGTTGTATAGAAATTATAGGCTGCCTATCATAAGGCAAAAGTCGATCTCGCATAGAGTGAGTGGCATGACACTGGTTGAGGTCCAGCATGTCAAAATTGATTTGACACTCATTTTATGCATGTGAAAAAACTAAATACAGATGTCTTGATTAAAGCATTCTTTGGCATTAAGGGCTGTTCACAAAGAACGAGTTTTTCCATTACCCTCTGCTACTGTTCCAAATGCTTTTCACTGTGAACGCGCACGCAACTGTTGCGCTCACGTCTTGCGAATGAAACCTCATTCTCAAAACGCGGCACTCAAGTTAAAATAAGTTCAACAAAAATGCACCTCGAGACCTTGCATTCCCCCAAATTCGCCTGTATGTGGTGTAATGGTAGTTAATGTAATGGTCAAGTCAAGTGGAAGAACATTAGACTAACGTGCAAGAGTTTCTGAGTTCTATCCACACTCGCATAGTTTTTTTCCCCCCTCATTAAAACCGATTATGTTTATCAGTTGTTGTCAAGCAGGGACATGACAAAATGTTTGAATGCATTTTCCTTAGTGGTTTCACCGGTACGAATAGAGATTTCTCCGCAACTGATCAAGCTCGTGTCCGTGTGAAGATGTTCCTTGTGGCTGCGCGAGCCACAAGAGAACACTATCAGCACAGCACTGAGTCAACGAGTAGCCTACTATGATCACTTGATTTTAAAAAATAACACATTTCAGCGTGCTATTTCTCCTCTTATTTAACAAATGAATGTTCTGCTAGACTAGTTAACCGGATTTGTTTTATTTATTTGTATTGGTACATCCACGCCGCGAGATGTTTAAAAGTGCTGGGGACAATATCGACTCTGGCAAAAAGTGGTGGAGAAATTCCCAAATAATAATTATTAATAATTATGATAGTAGTAAAAGGTGTTTCTGGTTTGTTTGTTTTTTTTGTTTTTTTTTTTGCGTCAAAATATTTCTCAAACGGCAGTGCAAACCCCCTGATGACCCAATGCCCCTCCAGTAGATCTGCTCTGGCGCCGACTCTGTCAAGCCACGCCCATTAAGCCCCGCCCCCAGCACCCCCATGATAAAATATGTTCCCACGACCATGCCAGTGACACACACTTTGAGAGGGATGAACTATGAAAGGCAGCCTCCTGTTTTTTTCTTTTTCTGAATACTCTCCGTGACAGAGTGAATAGAGTCACCGAAGAGGCCTGCAGGTGAAACAGGAGCATTTAAAAGAATGAGTCTTGTCTTTTTCTTTCATCGAGGTCTGACTCAACCATACTGTAAGTGCCTTTCTGTGGCCACCATGACTGCCATAGACCGGCCAATAGATTTAGCGGTCTCTCTGGTGGCCCGGAGAGTGAGATCAGCAGTCTGCCTGAGCTCAGTAATCATATCTGCCGAAATTTCTCCCCCCTCACACACATCTTTAAGCAGGTCGGCCTGATAAGCCTGCATAATGGCCATTGTATGCAAACAGATCAGTTGGCCATTCAATACTGAGCTTTTCAACAGCACGAGATAACACATCCATCAAACTTTCTTCATTTGCAGTATAATCTGACAAACTAGTTTCCTCTGATGCAAAACTTTCGACATCCAGCTCCTCAGAACTGGATAATCTCAATTCAACATCATCATGTGCCTCCACCCAGGCAGAAGTAACCGCCGCAGCGCGTGCTTCCAGAGCCAGGTGAGAGGCACTGGATCCCGCCGGAGAAAGCTGAGATAGGGTGGGGCCCGTCTCAACGTCGTGAGATCCATCTGCAAACCCCAAGACAAGCGCCGCCGCTCTGCCTCAACAGAAGCGGGACCTGAGCCTTGGGGAGCTCGCAGCATACCGCTCTCCTCGAAGAGCGATCGCCATGAGCGCCGAGTTCTCAGAGGAAAGCGCTCGCAATGCTCACAATCAACTCCCTCAAGAGCCGACTGGGCATGCTGCACTCCCAAACAAGCCACACATAGCTCGTGTGGATCCCCACCTGTGATTTATTGTGTACAGGGGGGAATACACTTCCTATAATGCTCGTTCATATTGTTTTTTTAATAGATAAATAAATATATATAGTGATGAACTCCTGACAGAACAGACAAACACAATCAAAAGATTTCAGACACACACAGAGAGCTTGCTGAAGTAACAGAAGCTGGCGGCTCGTGTATTCAGGGGATATTTATAGCTTCCTGGTCGATGACGTCACTCGCTGTGACACTCCATCTCTCCATTGACTGGGGGGCGTTCCCACTGCGATTACACGCAGCGGTAGTCCCTGAAGGGGAACTTTATAACAATGCAAAGGAAATTGAGGATTTGAAAAAAAAGAAGTGATGGTGAGCTTAACTTTTAAAACAGGACATATACATTTGTTTAGAGAATTGTCAGGACAAGTTTACTTCTGCTTAAATGCTGTGACACCTTTCAACAAAGCAATGTTCCTGGAATTTTCCATGAAGCCACAGTGTCTGTTCCATGCTGAGGCCATTGCCTTTTCATCAGTGGAAACAAATTTATTGGATCAGGGACCACGTGGTAAATCTATTATCTCCCCAGCTGTGGTCAGTTATCTCACTCTGTGCCATCTGCTTTTGTTCACTGGCCAAAATCCTCTGCAGTTTTTCTCTTCTGTTGCCAACCATTACACTGTTATTACAACATTAATGGTAGGAAATAAAAACACAAGTGCAGTAATGAACTGTGAAAGTAAGAGTGGGTGGAATTAAATTACTAACATTAAGTATTTTAACATTAAGTATATATACAATGCATTTTATTGTGATGATGTTGATAGCAAAATAAATATAGTAATAATATCTGCATCAAGATTTTTTCCCCAATAATAGGACCAATTTTAAGACCAATTAATTATTTTTGAAAATTATCTGCATAATAAGTACAGTGAAAAGTTTAATCACATGATACACCTACAACTATGGTATACATAAAACTACATCTCTAATACTCTAGCTAATACTCACAAGGTGACAGAATGTCTGTTACTGTATCTGTTGATTTGTAGTTGAATAGACTACAATCACAAAATAAATTCACTACAATCACAAAATAAATTTAAGATGCAGTGAATTCACAAATTCACTGCATCTTAAAGGTAGGGTATGTGGTTTTCGGAGAGGCTAGCAAAAGCGAGCTAACTTTGAAAGCACAATATCCCACCCTCCCTTCAGAGCGTTTTAAAAACCACGCCTCCTCCAAAACACGAACTTCCTCATGTCTCAAAGCACATAACATTACAATAATAATGAACATAAACACCTTAAAAGAGCACTGACCTGTATCACCTGACTGCTGCAGATTCATTTCTCCATTGACAGTACTGCCATTGAAACGCATAAATCTGAGTTATAAATGCAGCATTAGCGCAATGTTTTGGTTCAGGAGGAACTGTAAAAGTTTTGGTTTGTGGTGCTCAGTAACTAACATCTGTCTAACTCTAGATAGCATCAAAGACACAGCTGACTTGTGACACTGTGAAAGAAAGCAGGGTTCGCGAAGGTGAGAAATATATACGTTGACAGGCAGGGAGGACATTGTCCTTTTGGAATTAGAGCAATGATTACATGAACATTTTATGGTCCTACACCTTCCACAGACCATACATACATTACATTTAGACTACTTGATTTCTGTCAGGATCAGAAGAGACTTTCAACCAGCATAACAAAGAGAAAATTCTGGAACAAATCACATGCTTTTAATATTGTCAATAAATGTTGATATTTCTGCAAGTAATTCTAATTCAAGCTGAGGCTTGAACTTCAGATTGATCATGAATGGTAACTGTTCTTTTCTGCCTAGCAGCTACTGCGGAGTCATCTCTGACCATTGTCAGACCTATGCAGGATGTGAAAGTCAAGGCAGGAGAGATAGCCTTGTTTGAATCTTGCGTAACTGGGCCACAGGCTTTGGATGTTGATTGGCTAGCCAATGGGAAGTTGATACAGCCAGCACTATTTGATTGTAAGATGCAGTTTGATGGACATCGATGCCATCTTCTGTTTAAATCTGCACATGAAGACTACAGTGGAAGCTATACTTGCAAAGTCAGTTCAGCAAAAGGTAGGAATCATACCAACTGTGAATAGTGAGCATAGCATGTGTTACATCATATATGCATCAGTAATAGGCTATATATAATATAATATAATTAATATTGTTTTCCAGTATTTGCTTGGATAACTTCTGATTGATATTAACAGTGCTTATTTTTCTTATGTGTATGGTACAGAAAATCTCTCTTGTACAGCTAATCTTCTG
The DNA here is from genome assembly GCF_016745375.1 of Pimephales promelas. The sequence continues at coordinate 17,031,865 of NW_024121765.1, forward strand.
GTGATTCCATCTAAGGAGCCACTCTTTACACGGAAACTGGAGGTACTGGAGGCTACTGAGGGCTGGTCTGCACAATTTGATTGCAAAGTCAGTGGATTTCCCCCTCCTGAAGTGACCTGGACTCATTGTGGTAAAATAAAGAGTCAGCTCCAGAAGATTTTTTTTTTCTTTCTGAAATAACTGCTCTGGAACAAAAGCAACAAAAACATTTGTCAACACTGATTACAAATACATATTTTGTGTCCTAGAACAACCTGTGGTGGAGACTGATAATATTCGCATTCTCCGAGTAAATGGACATCACTCTTTGCTCATCACTAATGTTAACAAGGAGAGTGAGGGATTTTACACAGTAATTGCTCGAAATGTTCATGGACAAGCGGAGAGCTCTGCTGAACTCCATGTGCAGGAACCTCGACCTGCCATATGTACTCACATGTAAGAAGATCAACTTTTCTTATCAATGAATAATTAACATTCTTTATTCTTTTTCTGTCTCATTTGTTCGTTCATTTTGCGCTCAGGTCCAGGTTAGAAAAGATGCCATCAATCCCTGAGGAGCCTGAGGTGTCTGAGGGAGAGTTGGAACTCAAGACAATGCCAGACTTCATAAAACCTCTCAGTGACCTGGAAGTAGTTGAAGGGAAAGAAGCAGTATTGAAGTGCAGGGTAACAGGCATGCCATACCCTAAAATCATTTGGTTCCACAATGGCAAGATGATAGAGAGCACAGATGAAGTAAAGATGATACAGTGTAAGTCCACAAAAAAAAATTGTCAAAAGCATTGTAAAGGTCCCCCAACATGGGTTTTTTGTATTATTTTATAATGTTTCCTGGGTTGCCCTTATAATGTTAGTATGTTTTTTAGATCAAAAATAGTCATAATTTAGAAATAAAAGTCATTTTTCCTAGCCTGATTTTAGCCTCTGCTTAGAACGGTCTGTTTGAAGGGGCGTGTCTGCTGTGGGATTCAATGTAACCGCCCACTGCTGCGATTAGAAGACATGCTTGCATATGAAATAGCTACATATTACATATGAAACTCTCTTGAATACGTACTACAGGTATTATACATTTTTACTATTACAGATATCAAGATTACTGAATCGCATAGGCGTAATTTGCGGGTGGGAGGGTGGGACATGTCCCCACCACTTTTAGCCAGGGTTGATATTGTCCCCACCACTTTTGAACCATCTGTCGCGGCACAGATGTAAATTATACCAATAAATAAACAATCTCTAGTTAACTAGCAGAGCATTCATTTAGTTCGTTTCTTTAAATAAGAGGCGATCTAGCGCTGAAATGTGTTGCTTTTGAAAACAAGTGATCAAAGTGCTCGTTGCCGCTCGTAGTTCTCTTGTGGCTCGCGCTGTCGCACACAGTCTTCACACGGACTCGCGCTTTAATCCGTTGTGGAGACTCTATATTCGATCCGGTGAAATCACAAAGTAAAATGCACACAAACATACAACTGATAAACATAATCGGTTTTAATCAGAGATAGAAAAAAAATGATATGAGTGCGGATTAGAACCCAGAACCTCTGTCACGCTTGGCAAAAGTTCTGCCACTGGACTAATGAAATGTTTGTGTGTCATTGTCAGATCTCTGTATTTCATCACGTGAAAATTCTAGCCACAAACACATATTACATCTGCCCGATACAAGCCCGAAACTCGTCCGCTCTCGTCGAGATAAAAAGCTGCACTTGAACACATTGGGAGAACTACAGGCGACTGTCAGCTAAATGTGCGTTCTGCACCTGCGTTTAATAAGCCAATGGTCTATTTCTGCAGATATATTAGTCTATATTCGTCATTCAAAAAGGAAAACCGACGCTGCCGGCTGCAGATACACATAACGTAAACAAAGCAGCGCATGCTTACCGTATTGAATATCATCCTGCTAAACACTTTCTTTAAATAAGATTATTTTCATCCTACTCAAAGAAACGACGTGAAGTTGATAATAGTCTGGCTTGACTTACTGATGCATAAACAGTATCGAACGATTTTGAGAGAAATATTAACTAACCTGTCTTCTGCCCGTTTGGACCATACAAAACTTCTGGGAGTTGAGTTGGCTCATTTCCAGAGTAAATAAAATTAACCCATTGTTTCTTCAGAGGCTCGGATGAAGGAACTAAAAAATACTTTTGCGTTCATTTGTACATCCGAACACTGAGCAACTGCCATGCTTCGCTCGTTTGCAAGCCATGATATTTCTCGAGGAAAAACTCAAATCTCAAAGCTATTTCTCTAGGAAAAAATAAAATCGCGCCTGGGCGTGTTCGTACTTCCTGTTCCTAGCTCGTTTTCTCATCGTCGGGGCAAATTCTCTGGGCGGGCAAAGCAGAGAAAGGGGAGTAACCTTTCTCCTATATGACGTTATATAGGGGGAGATTCCAGATCAGCGCGTCTGAGATGCAGACGGATGCAGAGAAGAGAAAAATAGCCAAAGCTCAGTTTACACCGATTAAAAATTCTAGACACGAGGGGACCAAATACAGTCTAGGGGAACTCATATTAATGTTAAAAAACCTCAGAAAATGAAAATTTCATGTCAGGGGACCTTTAAAGGATATTAGTGGCCATAGTTCTAACTGGGAGGTTCTTATTCGTTTACTACATTTATTGTCTCCCGAATACGTCATCTTTAATCATATCCTATCATGTACCTCTTCTAGACAGGGATGTTCACAGTCTGGTCATTAATTCTGTGTGTCATGGCCACAGTGGTGTGTATAAATGTATCATCTCCAATAAAGTGGGGAAGGCTGCCTGCTATGCTCATCTATATGTTGCAGGTAAGATGGAACTTCCTCTCATATATAATAGTATTGTAATATTCATGTGTTTGCCTCACTAACATTGTAGCTTCATGACAGTTAGCCTTCCCGAGCCTCCTGATGGTCCTCCACTAATTGGATGTGTGACTGGGAAAACTGTCTCATTGAGCTGGAAAGGACCAAAAAACCTGGATCCATCCATGGGTAAGTTTGTTTGTCTTTTCTTAAACTATGCTGGCATGATAGTTCCTGTTATGTTTGTTTAAAGTTAGTGTATCATGTTCTATAATCTGTGATAATTAATTGAGAACTAGGGTAGAGTATGATTATGAGCAACTGCTCACCCCAGCCATTTCCTTGGTGGGTGCCGACACAAGACGGCCTTGGCAGACAGAATACAAATGGCTGAGGGCGGAAATATGCTAATACTGGACAGTCCATCAGTGGTCGTGGACAGAGCATGAGCAATGACATCATGTTGCTCAGAAAATCCAAACGGCTTGATTATTGAGAGTGTTTAGGCTTTTTGAGGATAAAAAAAGAGGAAATGGATTTTTTCATTGTTGGGTGGTTGTGTCTACAGACTGCAAAGACACATTTGCATGCAAACTATGTAAAATCCCAGCTAACAAAGTTAGGTTCTGAGAACGTTTTTCTAACGTTCCATTTTGGTTGTGGGAACGTTAATTTAAAATGTTCTAAAAACGTGGAAATGTCCAGTTTGCTTAACGTTGCTGGAACGGTGTCTTAATGTTTGCAGAACGTTGCTGGAATGTTAGCATAATGTTGTTAGAATGTTATCCTAAGGTTAGCATAATGTTGCTGGAACGTTATGAGAACGTTTATCAAACACAAATAACCTGATAAAGACGTTCCGATAACGTTGTTCTAAGAACGTTTTTTATCAACGTAATGAGAACGTTCATCAAATACAAATAACGTGATAAAGACGTTCCAAGAACGTTGTTCTAAGAACGTTTTCTCTCAACGTTACAAGAACGTTAATAATGTTCTATGAACGTTCCGAAAACATTATTTTAATAACGTTTTGTCCTAACATTTACACAACTTTTAAAGAACGTTAGTGAATGTTCTGGGAACGTTCCCTGTTAGCTGGGATAGAATTTTGCATCTGATGACCCCTTTAAGTTGCCAGACACTGACAGCATTTTTGCTTATTTCCATGATTTCGGGTAACAACGATGATTTCAGGTAACATCAACTCGTTGAACTATGCTGATAACGGAACTTGCGACCATAGTTGGCTAACGATGCTTTCGGGAAATGCACCCCTGTTTCATTGACAATAGGTCTTGCCAGCCAATCTTGAATTGATCTCGAGCTGTGGTTAGAAGCATAGTTTCTACATTGCATGGCATGTGGACTTATTAAATCCTTATCTTGAGCAAAATAAGCAAGTTGACATTCAGTACCATCCATAGGCGCTCGAAAATAACGAGCACCCACCCACGTGTGCCAGACTGCCAGTAATATTCATTTAAAATTAAACATTGCAGTTGGTGCTATTTGAAGCGTCTGATTCCGCAGATTCCCGCTTCATCACCCACTATACAGTGACGTGCGTGTGTACGTGCGTTTGGTAATTAGAATCAGATTTCAGAGTGAGAATAAAATGGACAGATTTGTGTCACATTGATTCATAATTTCCCACGAAGCTGATCGCGGTTAGTTAAACTTTTCATCTCCAATCCTGTCTGTAGCCTATTTGTGAAAAGTGGCGCTGTCCTGAGTTGAAAGATAGCCTTACGGCTTTATTATCAAGTAAATAGTGTGTGTTCGTGTCGGCTGCTGTCCATTTCCCAAGGTTCTGAAATGCAAGCATTTTTTGACTACTTTTTTTTTTTTTTTTTAAAGGGCGTGTGCCCATGAGCACCCACGGAGGAAAACATAAATCGGCGCCTATGGTACCATCTGTGTCTTTTATTTATAATACATACAAATCATTTACATCCTTGAGTTTGTTAAGAGATTTAAAACACCGTTTTGAAGACTGCGCATGTGTGAACGTGCTCTACCTACAATGTAAGAAGTCGATCATTGAATCTGGAAATAAAGCGAAATTGAGAAAAAATGAATACTCCTCAGATGCCATGTCTGTCATTTATATCAAGTCAAGTCATCTTCATTTATATAGTGCTTTTAGTCACAGATGCTGAGGGATCCATTTGCAGCTTTTATTAGAATGGTCAACAGGCAGGGTAAAACAACAGCAAATAGATCAACGGAGAGAACACAGAGCAGAACGAGGTCACAGACAGAAGTCAGAGTAGAGAGTAATAGGCAAAGTCCAATAAGCAATCCAGGTCAAAGCAGACAGAGAACGATCAGAGCTCAGGTCGGGGTACACAGTCCTAATTCAGTAATCAAACAGAAACACACAGATAAATGCTTCGACTTGAAAGCCAGGGCATGGCAATACTTCACAGAGCAGTGGGGCGTGGAAGTGGCTTTTATGTGTGTGTGTGTGTGTGTGTGTGTGTGTGTGAATGAGGTGCAGGTGTGTGTGCAATCAGTGCAGTGCAGGTGTGTAGGGCAATCAGTCCCAGGTAAGAGGCATGATGGGATATTGAATTCATGACAGTTGCTGCGTCCCAATTCGCTTACTAATACTACGCCCAAAAGTATGTGCTCTTTTTGTGAAGAAAAAGTACATACTTTTGAGTGTGTAGCAAAACAGTAGGCAAGCAATTGGGACATACTAGCATGTCATCTTTAACGGACAGCTCTGTCGCGTGCTGTGTGCATCCTGTCACTGTAAACTGCCCTGTCAATCATCTTGTCACAGTTAAAATACTCCATTCTATGGAGCACGTTCATCTGCCAGTCGTAGGTATTTCCAGCCCGATCTCATGAAAGTTTGTATCTATGGCACGAATGTCATTTCTCGTGGCATTTATACGCCAAAAACAGTTTTTGCGTGTATATGGCACGCGATTTTCGCGTACATATGATACGCACTTTTTTGCGTATAATACGCACGAACTCCCCAACCCCCTCCCCCCTAAACCTAACCCAGGGTTTTTTAGTGCGTACCATATACACGAAAAAAACACTTTTGGCGTATAAATGCCACGAGAAATGACACTCGTGGTATAGATACGCATCTTTATGAGACTGTGTTGGTATTTCATGAGGAGACTCTCCTTGTGTTTGAGTCCAGTGTGTGGGAACATTTTGGATTTCATGTTATGATATTTTAATATAACGCTACAGTGGCACCTTATGTTTAGATAAGAGCTTCAGTCAAATGTTTCCAAATCCTGCACTTTCATTTCAAGTGAAAAAAAGTACCCTCACTCTCTGGGAATAGAAGCATTGTTGATACTGTCTTTTGTGTTGAGGTTGAACTTATGTTTCACTTTATGTTTATGGCCTTTGCTATTGCTATAGCCTAATTATAAGCAATGAAGTTTCATGTATATTGACTTATTCATAAAAGACAGTGTTTTATGAGTTCCTCTTTTTTTCTTTTAAAAGATAATTTTTGTAAGAGCTACAAAAGTTGCCAGTTGATAAATGCAAGTTAATTTCTTTGTGTAAATAAGATTTGTGTGATAAAAATGCACAAGTTCTTGTAGACATAGTGATACACATTCTCCTTTTTTTGCCAAATAAACGAAAAGCATGTCAATGTCTTCTCTCTTGCTGTGTCAAAATCTCACCTAGCTTTCCTCTGAGATAGTCCCAAAATGTGCTTAAAGTCAAAGAGTTAAATTCAGTTTGTGCATGATTGCATAAATATAATTTTTTTTATACTGTATCCTAAAGTGTGGATAATTAAGCTATATATCACATGCTGAAGTACATTTCTGGAGTGTTAAAGATTAAAAGAAACAAATAACAAGAACCGTACAGAACCGAAAACCGTGACTCTAAAACCGTGATACAAACCGAACCGTCGGTTTCGTGAACCGTGCCACCCCTAATATATATATATATATATATATATATATAAGAAGAGTTCAGATGCAAAAGCCTCTAAATGCCATTTGAAATTTTCTTCTTTAATGATGATTTTTATCAAACTTGTATATTTAAGTTCAGTAATTTCATTTAAACAACAATTAATAGGTAATTATCATTGCCATTTAAGTGAAATCACTGAACTTAAATATACAAGTTTGATAAAAATCATCATTAAAGAAGAAAATTTCAAATGGCATTTAGAGGCTTTTGCATCTGAGCTCTTCATATATAAACGTGTGGTTACACACTATACAAACAAGGTTTAAATTTTATACACAGACATCCTACGACGACGACGACAACAACTTTAGATGCATTTGTTGTTGAATTGTCTGACATCGACTGAAAAGAATATTTGCTCAAAAATCATAAAATACACTTACTGTTACTGGAGGTGTCGGTGGATCGCAAACAGTAGATGACGATCCACAGTTGAGGATTAACTTTTAAGCCACAACAACAGGATTAACCCACGACAGAACATTTATGTTTCCAAGAGACATTACCGCTGTCGTTGAAACAATGGAGGATGGTGTACAGATCACCGAGGGCGGGGTCTCTTCCACATCCACACTGTCAATCAAACCCCTTGCTCAATTTTACGTCACAAAGCGCTGAATCTTAGAACAGCTCGTTCTGAGACAGTGGATATGATTTATTGAGATTGTAAAAAAAACACTGGGTGGATTTTTATCGTTTTAGGGTGGTTTTGCTCACACACTGCCAACACACATTTATGTTCAAACACCATGTAAAAGTGAATTTTCCATAATAGATGCCCTTTAAGTTCTCTCTACGCAAACTTTAAAACGCGAACCTGTGAGAGCGCTGATGGCATGCACATGCGCTAAGAGTTCATTCTAGGTATGCGCGTTTGAATATATGTGCGCAGGCATGTAGTCCTTCCCTAAAAATAAACAACCCTCAACAAACTACTTGGCTGGCCTTAAAATTTATAATAGAGAATGTTATCGCTTCGGCATAGCCACGTGAACCGTAATTATCCCGATAACAATTATCTGTACAGAGGTAAAGGGAAGGAGGCCTTCACAGGAGGGGACTAGATACCGGCCTGGATACTAGGCTGCAGTAAACCTCGGGATAAACAGAGACACTAATTTTAACATAGATGCCATTCTTCTTATGATTTAACGAGTACATCAGGATTTATGGGAAGTGTTCCAAGTTCCGGCTGACCTAATCTATATGGGAAATGCACCCCAGAGTAGGAGCAGTTTCCTCATCAGGTCAAAATATGATGTTCTCCCATCACCACAGAACCTAAACCTCTAGGAGAGGATCCCTCATGTCCTTTGTGTTTGTCAACTACAACATTAAGGCACATTTTGACAGGGTGTAAGGTGGCTCTTAGCCAAGGATGGATTTCTTGGCGCCATGACCAGGTGCTGTGATGTTTGGCTTGGAAGACAAGTGTAACATGACCAATGAGTTGCCACCTATACTATCAAAACATTACACACAAGAGAAAACATTCCTCTGCCCAGGAGAGCAAATAGGAAAAGGTGTAAAAATCCAATCCTCGCCCAGGACAACTGGAAGCTGCTAGAGACTGGAAAATGCTGGCAGATGTTGATCAATGGCTTTTCCAATTTTCCACTTGAGATTGCCACCATTAATCTCCGACCAGATATTGTCTTGTGGCACTTGTTCACAGTTAACTGTGCCATGGGAGGATGCTGTAGATGAGGCGTATGAGAGGAAGAAACTGCGGTATGCTCAACTAGCCACTGAAGCGGAACAGCGAGGATGGGGAGTCTGGTTCACCCATTGGAAGTCGGTTGTCGAGGATTTGTGGCACATTCTCAGAAACGTCGGATTCATTAGGCTAAGAGTTGCATCGCACAGTGAAAAACTTATTTGCAGCCATTGTGTGTGCTGATGCGCCAGGGAGAAAATAAGCTGATCCCTGTAGCCAGTAGTATACTTCAGCCATTAACACCAGAAAGAAGGATATTTACTTCATCACATGGAAAGAAACGTAAATGGATGGAGACACATATGGATCACTTTAGAGCATGGCTATAAACACAATAAGGCTGTTAATGCGGGACTAGTGAGTAGTAGATGAGTTTACCTGTTCAGCGTGATGAAGTTTAACCCAATAAGACCAAGCGTGCCGCACAAGCCCTCAAAAGTGAAGCCAAAATGTCTCGATCGCCCCCCCTGTGACCAGACCTAGTATAGCTCATAACCCCCGCCTCCCCATGTTATTCAATGGGACGCGAGACCAACTAAACAATTAAATTACACTTCACATATCCTTTTTCCAAAGATAGTTTCGGTCATTTACTGTAGTTTCTATCACGTTGATGTAATTTCAAGTGTTCGTTTTTAAAATAAGTTTGTTTTTAGTTAGTTATGTGATGATAAAAACGGTGCTCTGACATCATGATTGACAGCTGTGATTGACAGGTTCTCTGTGCGAGGTAGTCACTGAAGCACCAGCGGACTTTTAAAAAAAATGTTGATTATGTGGTTAGTAGTTGTATTTATAAGTTCTGCAATCAGCAGACATCATTGGAGAAGAACAAAGCAGACAGAGGCCACTTAATAAAAGTGCGGGGCGTGTGCTTGCGTTTGATTCAGCGAGAATGAGGGCGCGGCCTTGATTTCGCGGCTTTCCTGCTCACGACTGCGCATGACTGGTCCCGAAACAAGCAAGTGCGCAGACTCAAGTTCCAAGATGTCAGCGTCATATCGAGACACTTCAGTTCTCTCTGATGGAAAAGAGCGAAGGGGCGTCGTCCATCTTTTTTTACAGTCTATGATTCAGACCCTGTGTCCATTACAATGGACATCACATGTCAGCCCCCTTTTTTTTTTAACTTCTGGAGCATTTCACCTAGTTTAAAGCCTGCAGTCCATGAGATTGGACGTTAGTCATCCAATCGAATGCCAGAAAAGCTCTGCATGTGGTAATTATATATAAAAAAACATTACATTGAAGAGAAGCATGTCAGCACTTCACTCCAAACACAGAAGCAAGCAACATTTTCTAAGTTATATTTACATTTTGTATATATTTTTGCTAGGATTTCATGGTTTGTATGTAAAATAGAAAGATTGAACTTTTTAATTAAAGTTAAAAATCGACTGTAGAATTGCACGTTTTAAATCAGGATTTTTTTAAATGTGTCTGTCCATTAGAATGGACAGTAGGTTTGAAAGCCTGTTACTGAAGTCACATTTTCAGTAATGCTGATTGAAATTTCTTTTATATATATATATATAAAAAAATATATATATATCAAAGTTCCGATACATTTTTGAAATTTTTTAATGTGCAGAATATACAGTTCTGAAGTGCTTGAACATATAGCTGATGAAAATATCTCAGATGTTGACTTTATGTGGAGTGACGAGGAAGATGAAGATGTAGGAAAAATATCCATATTTAAAACTTTATATAGTAAAATAACTTCTGGCCAAAAGAACATATGGAGTTGACTTAAATCTAAAGCACAACTTAAATATGAATATTTTTCATATTTTATATGAATATATATTTTTTTATGGATAGATACACTTTTATGAAGGATAGATGCACCTGTATAACAGAACCTTTGTAAAACAGAAACAACCATTTACAGCCAATATGAAGCTTGGAAGGGCAAGGACATTGTTTAATATAACTCTGATTGTTTTCATCTGAGAGAAGTTAGTCATATACACCTAGAATGGCTAGAGGCCAGGGTTATTAAATCATGGGCTAATTTAAATTTGTGGGTGAACTATTCCTTTAAAGGTATAGTTCACCCACAAATTATATTTGTCATCATCACTTACTCACCCTCATGTTGTTCCAAACCTGTATGAGTTTCATACCGTTTTTATTCTGCTGAACACAAAATAGGTATTTTATAGAATGTCGGTAACAAAACAGCTGACAGTAGCCATTGACTTCAATAGTATTTTGTTGTCCTATATATTTTCCAAATAACTATATGATATTATTATAATATAAAATTATCATTATTAGTAACTATTTTGAAAATTTCAATAATATTTAGCGGTAATGTATCATATATTACAGTACAATGCCATATAATATAATTGCAAAATTACAAAATACAGTAAAAATACAGTAAAGTACTATTTTGTAGTTTGCATTACTGATCTTGTGCACTGTAAAGTGAATTACACTAGTTACTGGAAATCGAAATACAGTGACTTGCTGGCAACCGTCCTGCCAGTACTGTAAAAATACATGAAAACACAGGATGCACACAGGAAACGACTCTAACAAGAATGCATTGATTGATTCCTAGGTTTATTTTGTTATGAATAAACAAATGTGCAATATATAAAGGAAAAACCTTATGATTAAAGTTGTAATGTTATAATGTTCAACTTTTTTATCTAAAAAAAGAAAGATGCACACAGAAAATGACTCCAATATGACCAAATTGATTGATTCGAAGATATTTAATTTGTTACAAACAATGTGCAATCTGTAAAACAAAAACCTCAAAATTATAGTTGAAATTGTATAGTGCAGAATTTTTTTTTGACCTTGAGAAAAAGCTTAAAGTATAGACCAACAAATTTTTATGTTTTTTTTTTTTTATTTATTTCATGTTGGTACATTTTTGGGAAGTACACCTGTTTTGACCTGATGTCCATTGGAATGGACAAAAAAAATCACAATGAAAGCCATTATATAATTTTTTTTTTTCATTTGTTTTCATTTATAGAAGCCTCATGAGCTGGGAAAATGTACTTTTATATTTTTCAGAAACTTGAAACATAATTCAGGTCTGAAGGGGTTAATGTCCCTGACAATCTCTGTTGTTCCATTTAGCCAATTAGGAACCACCCTTTTCAAGTGAAAGATTTACAAAATCACACGGGAGCATTAATATAATATCTTTATTGTCCACCAGGGTGGAAAAAATTGTCTTTGGCTCACCAACCATTGAGATAAATATACAGACATAAAAAACAACAAAGACATAAAAAAACACACAGAACATAGTTCATAGAAAAATAAATACTAAAAATGAGTTAAATAGATGGGTACAAATTAATCACATTTCATACTGTAGTCATTTGGATGGTCTGATGTATGTTATGTCATAGATTAAAACATGATATCTTGAGCTTAACCACAGATGTCATTTACTGATGTATGTTATTCATAGATTAAAACATGATATCTTGAGCTTAACCACAGATGTAATTTTAGTCATTTAAAAAAAATATCCATTAAAACAATCGTATTTTTTGAAGATCTTGACTTCTTGTCATCTCAGTCAAAGTATACCTGTTAATCCTTGCGTCCCCTATAAAATTTTCCTTGTCCTTCATTCATTTCAGATCCTGCTTCACTCATGTACGTTGTTCAACAACAAGCTCTGGGCTCCACCCAATGGACAACCATTGCCTCCAATCTCAGAGACACCTCTTATACGGTTCCCTCACTTTCTAAGGGTGTGTGTTATTCCTTCAGAGTCCTTAGTGCCACCGGAAAAGCATTCAGCAAACCTTCACAACCCACTGACCTGGTTAAGCTCATTGACAGAGGTATAGAAAAAAAAAATGTGCTCAAGTTCGCAGGACTCACTGTATATACATTTGTAGATATACTTTACTTTCTGATGGCATACTTTCATGCTGTTCCTGATGACTCATACAGCACCTTCTGGTACTCTGCACTTTAAATGAATGCAATGTCATAGCCTTTTTGCCTGGGAAATCAGCAATGTGTGTAGACTTGTTGAAATCATGTTTTCATTATTTTTTCCATAATTTCCATAGGACAGTATTTACACAAGGCTCCAGTCGTCCTGGACAAACCTGATATCGTGTATGTAGTTGAGAACCAGCCTGCCACCATCACAATAACTCTAAATCATGTCCAAGCAACATGCATGTGGAAAAGGTTAGTGATAAATGCAAATCAAACATTCAAACTACAATATAAATTGTGAATATTAAGTATGATTGTTTACCAGAAGGGGAGTGGTGCTTGTCAACAAACCTGGTGCATTAGAGATGACCATGCCTGATGATGACCAGCATGCCCTCCACATTGCCAAAGTGAAAAGCACGGATGTAGGGCAGCTTATCTTCATGGCAAACAACCAGTATGGCAGTGACCTCTGCACTCTGCAGCTGGTCATGGCAGGTGAAGGCTCACACATTTTTTTTAGCTACACATCAGCAGCAATGCATGGAAGAGCAGTAAAATAAATGTTACACACATGTGCAGTACTTCACGCAGGCAACTATTCAATGTGCAATTTGAAGGATTTGTAACATTTAGTTTCATCTTTATGTAATATTATGTAAATCTTTTTTTTCCTGATATGTTATTTGAGAAGGGTCGGTCGGCATCTCAGATTAAGCCATTCCCCTTCAAGTTATAACTCAAAGAAACAGCCCTTCCAAAAAAAAGAAGTTTATTCAAGTGAGCTATTAGTATATAACCTGGCACTAGCCAGATGAATTTCGCTCCGCCTAGCTCCACTCATCCATCTGGAACCGATCCATTGAAATGGCGTTTTAGAAGGCTGAGCCTTATCAAAAATCCTTGCATATGATTGGATAAGCCACTTGTCTGTCATCTTTATCGACATGCTATTTCAACCACTCACACCGAAGCCAACCCATGACGCTGATGAGAGTGACGCAGGAAAAAGCGACGCTTGCCAAATCCGGTCAGGAGAAGGGCGAAAACATCGTTTCCACCAACAAAAGCCTTCAGAGCCGTTCTCTGATGTTCTTTTAATGAAACAATATTAGGTAGATTGGACAACACGGATGAAATAGCAGCATCAATGTTAACGCTTGCTTCCTCGATGCGAGCCGCCATTGTTGTCTGAATCAAAACAGTTGCTGCGTCCCAATTCGCTTACTTATACTACGCCCTAAAAGTATGTACTCTTTTTGTGAGGAAAAAGTACATACTTTTGAGTGTGTAGCAAAAGAGTAGGCAAGCTTTGGGACATACTATCACGTCATCTTTAACGGACAGCTCTGTCGCATGCTGCGTGCATCCTGTCACCGTAAACTGCCCTGTCAATCATCTCGTCACAGTTAAAATCCTCCATTTTATCTAATTTTATATCCTACCGTTTCGGAGAGCACGTTCATCTGCCAGTTGTGGGACTTTCATGCTCTCCTTGTGTTTGCAATTTGAATATAATGATGCATTTAAAATGTAATGGCTAAACGTGTCTTTACAAAAGTTCACAATGCTGCTGCAAATGCAATATAATGTGGACAACATTGAATAAATTCATTTTCGTCAGGTTAGATACTGATAATTAATCACTCAAAGCTCTTTATCTAAACCTCTCTACACAACTCGCGCGTCCTCCGTATCGACTACGTGTCTGTAGTTTTTTTTAACACTTTTTCCTCGTGTTTGTAGTTCTAACCGAATCCTCGTCCAACGCGCAATGGTTTGTGGGCAATATCAGCCGTTAGAGAGTGTGCATCAATCTACACTTCGGATTCTGACCGGAAAAAGTAGACCATCCGGGTATCTTTGAAACACTTATTTCAACATGCTACGGTTTGGGACGTAGTAATTCTATTTTCGAATACTATTTAGGACGGATAGTATGCGAATTGGGACGCAGCAAGTCTCACGGTCGCTTCTCCACTACGTCACATCTATGAAACTCCCGCCCTGCGTCCTGATTGGCTAAGCCATAAAGTTGGTTGGAGAAATCACTCTCAATGGAAGAGGTTCCAGATGGATGTGAGTGAAGCTAGGCGGAGCTAAGCGGAACGACATTCATCTGGCTAGGGCCAGGTTAATTAGTATACCGCAAGTACGCAAACATGAACATTTTTACAGTAAAAATTGTGCAGTCATTTACGTATAGTATACAACAACCAGTTCTTAAAAGAATACTTTTACACTCTAAAAAGTGGGCCCAAGTAGTGCTACTACTTAATTGATATTAGTATACTTACTACATAAAGTATACTTGAACATATACTTGAGTTTATATTTAATAAAATGAACTTCAAGTATACTTATTGTTGGTTAGGGAAGTCATTTCCTGAAACAATCTTTTCAAGTACATTTATCGGATGTTTTATGGAATGTTTGTAAGGCTAACTTATAGTGCTTTCGAATCTTATGAAGTATGAAATAACACCTTAAGTAAAATATCAAATAAATTTTAATATTTACCACTTTACGGGCGGTGATGGCGCAGTGGATGAGACACATGCCTTTGGTGTGAGAGACCTGGGTTCGAATCCACTGTGAGACACCAATTTGTTCCTGCGCAAGACACTTAACCCCTAGTTGCTCCAGAGGTGTGCGACCTCTGACATATATAAATGCGTGGATAAAAGCGTCAGCTAAATGAATAAAAATGTAAATGTAAATAGACCTATGGTAATTTTAGCTAAAACCTATCCCCATCCCCAATCTTTACTCTAATAAAATTCAAATTTTCTGTAGAGTTTCATAATTAATATGAGGAAAAGCAAACAGGAGGACTTATGGCAATTATCAATAGATTAATAGGGTAACGTTAGAGGCTAATTTATATCAGCCTCTCCTGAACCAGGGATTGATTGCAAAGTTAAACCATAATAGAAACAGTTTTACTGCTGCTGTTACATTAAAGTTATAATGTTAACGTTACATTGCGATGCTGACCAGTGAAATGATAGAAAAGACGGATGCATTATCTATGTTTGTTAATTCGCCTCATTTGCGCCGCAGAACCTCTAGACGCGCGTAAACGCGTCTTTACATTGAATTAACATTGAAATCACTCGCGCCAGATGTTCAAGAGTGAGTGACAAAAACCTTTGCTTTAGTCTCAGTTGAGTGAAACACCGGGTCCGTGTGTATAACTTCGGCCATTTTCAGTGACTGGACACTAGCTCTGCTTGTCATCATAGAAACAGACAATCAGATTGTGATGTTTATTCTGTATACTATAGCTATGCTGCCTTCATTTCTACAAGCAGCTCCACAGCCCAGCGCAGACCTGCAACCGTCTCGCAAGTGTTGATAAGCTATTATACGAGGTGTAACCAATCAGATAGCGCCGTGGGCGGGACATTTAGCAAGTCTGCAGACTCGTGCAGAGCGGCAGCTATATGAGAGCCAGCCAAAGTAGCGCATTTAAAACTAAAACTAAAAAAAAATTTAAAACTTTAAAATTAACTTTAATCAAAGCACGGATCCGTGATACGTTTTTTGATCCGTCTCACCACTAGTGTAGGATCACTGATCACACTGAGGGGGGGATAAATTTATCCCCACCGGGGATAAAAATAATTAAGCAGAGGCAGGGATCCATTGACCAGAAAGGGGGAAATCCCACGCATCCCTCCCGGCAAATCGCACCCTGATGATCTGTATGACTTAGGTGGTAATAGTGAAGCTTAAAAAGCAAGCTTCTTGCTTCTCAATATCCCTCCTTGTTTCTTCACTCCTCCGTCCTCCATCCTATGACCTGGAAACCGATCAAGCTCAGCCATCTTGAAGGACAATTCTCAATTCTCTAATTGCTCCGCGAGGAGGCATGAATCGAGGAGTGAGGAGGCTTCCAGAGGAGCTATGAGTGAGGATCCTTTGCGGAAGTGTTTTATCGACTAAACATGACGCACATATACGTTCTCCTCCCTTTTCACATCGGTCACAATAATTTAATTTATACTTTATCTTTGCAGTTTAAATAAACCACACATCTCACATAGCCTAATTCAGCATGGTCTCTTGCTTTATTATTGTTTATCATGAATTCATTAAATAACCAAACTTCAACAATATATGGACAGATCCTTTGAGCGCTGCTGATGACGCTGTGAAGTGACGAGCGAGTGATCAATTATTCTAATGTATAAAAAAGCTTTAATTTGATTCCGCTGTCCTCCTTTTCTTTCCTTGCAGCCTTCTCTCACATCCTACAGGGGGTGGAGTTGAGAAGCGAGGAAAGGAAACGAGCATACACAAACAAGAATTGAAAAGCACCCAATGATTCCAGAGGAAGGGGCTCTGTTTATATTGCTTAATTGGCTGTTTCATTGTAGGGGCATCACTTGTAGAGGTGGTTTGTAGTACTGCAGGATGCATTGGGACACACTTGCATGATTGATTGAACTGTATTGTCCAGTCTGTTTTCACAGAGCAGAAATTTTTCTTTGACATTGTAACACATCAATAGCACAAATACAAATATATATATATATATATATAGTTATAGTATTTTATAGAAAAATGTAAAAAATATTAACAATCGTTTATTGTTTCAATTAAAACACTGTACGATTTAAGATAATCACTGCCATTGGAAGAAAAAATCTTTTATAGAATTTTTTCCTAGCCAAGAGAATTTTCAGTCTACGTCCAGACGAGAGCAATTTAAAAGAGGGTGTGTGTATCTTTAAAAATCGCAATTGCCATTTTCCCCATAGAATGATCGAACAAGCTCTGAAGTGGCTGTTGTGTTTGTCCAGTAATCTTATTTGCTTGATTAATTATTTGTGCGAGTTTGTTCTTTGGTTTTAATGTTAGATTGCTGTAACATGAAACAATATTGTATGTAAGAATACTCTCAATCATTGATCGGTATAGCCTGCCATAGTTAGGGTCTGCTGACTAATATTGAAGCTTCTCAGTTTCCTAAGGAGACCCAGGCGTTGTCATGCTTTTTTATGAACGTACTCCACATTACTTTCAAAATTAAGTTTCTCTTCTGTAATTGGACCCAAATATTTAAAATTCGAGACCTGCTCTGCAGTTTGTTCCTTCATGACAACTGGTTCATATTCAGATGTGGTATCTACTTTTCTTGATTGATTTCTCAAACATAACTCTTTTGTCTTTTCAATATTAAGATGTAAAGAACTGCTCTCAAACCAACAGTTAATAATGTCAATGTACTCAAAATATGAGGTGCAGTTAATTTCTTTCTGACATGAGACCAATGCCATATCATCTGTAATCTAATCTAATGTAATAAAAACATTATTATTAAAGGAGCTGTATGTAAGAAATTTATTTCAAATAATCATAAAATGACCCTGATGTGTCACTAGACATTAAGAAATCATGTTCATTTCAAATACTTTTATCACTTACAACAGTAGTCCGGCCAGGATATTGTCATTTAAAAAATTGTTGTTGCAGCCCTCAACTGTCATGTTGTGTTTTGGTCTGATGCTCCACCCTCCACCGATCTACCAATCACGAAGTCAGTTAGTGTTGCAGCAATCAGGTTGCCAGCTCTGCTCTAGTTACCACAGCTGCAGCTACAAACGTGTGGGGTAAAAAAAGTTGGATCCTGCAGCATACCTGGCAACCTGGAGTCAGGGGGAAGGGGGAGGGGATACACTGCTCTACAGTAATTTGAAACTGATTGCAGTACCAGTTTTGGCCACAATCTTACATACAGCTCCTTTAACACAAACTTGCTGAGGGCGACCTTTTAAAAACTCAACTACTCCAACTACTAGCACCTAACTCATAGAGGCGCTTTAAAAGAAGATAAGTTTGGAGAGTATTAAAAGCGGATGAGCAATCCATAAAGAGTATTCGAACATAGCAATTTGAGTTGTCTAGATGATTTTGAACCTTATTTAAAAGAGTGAGAGAGGCATCCACGCTCCCATTGGCCCGATAGGCAAATTGCAGGGGGTCTATGCATGTCTCAATTTGGGATAACAGTTCCTTACTTTGCGCTCCATATATTTACACAGAATAGATGTGAGTGTGATTGGGCGAAAGTCTTTGAGAGATTTTGCATTAGGTATTTTCGGCACTGGAATGACAATGGAATTCTTCCAGGCTAATGGTACAAAATTGTCCGGGAAGATTTGAAACAACCTACACACGACCAAGTTGTGCTGCACATTCTTTCAAGACTTTCCCCTTCAGGTCATCTGGGCCAGATGCCTTATGTGGTTTAATTTTATGAAGCACTGTGACAACCTCCCTCTCCTGTTAGTTAAATAAATAGGCATCATGGTCATCATTAATTCATTACTAACAGACAAACCATCATTAAAATAATTATCAAATCGTGATTTAAAAATATTACGATTATTTGCAATAATTAGAATGAAATGCTTTTCAGATTATGCACTCTAACAGACATCTTTGTATGATGTGTATATGGAGCATTCATTGTAAAAATATTCCATCACCCTCAATCTAAATTCGATCCAAAATTTAAAGTTAGTTAAATAAAAAGGTAGATTGGTCTAATTTGAATTGAAAAAGGGTGATTGCTCTCATGTTGTTCTCAAGCAAAATTGAGCTGGTGCAGCTGGTCCAGCAGCACTCCCAATTTCCATGCTGGGGATTAGCATTGCATACCTTATGATGGTGACCAGCAATGCTGGATTTTTTAGCAGGGAGAATCACTTTTCATGATGAGAAATAATCAAAACATAGATTAACTTGTGTATGATCCAATAAAATCAAAACTCATTAGTTATTGGACATAAAGGGTAAAAGTAATATAATAAACAGTTTGTATAATCTAATTTGACAACATGTCAATGACATCAAAACTCTCATGACATCATCACACAAGCATCACACATTTTTTGGGGGGCGAATTATTCCTTTAATTTCTTTGTACTTGAGTATTAATTGTAAGCATTGATCCTGCTTCAGTTTTTAATTTGTTTTTAAATAGTTTTTTGGTGTCCATTTCAGTGCCCCCTACATTTGAGATCATCATGGAGGACTTGGATGTCTGTGTGGGGGAAACATGTCGTTTAGCTGTTGTTGTAGATGGAAAACCTGACCCTGATATCCTCTGGTTCAAGGTACGTTTACAATCTTGATCATGTTAATGTCTATAGTCGTGAGAATGTGAATGTCTATAATTGAAATTCACTGGAGATTTTTAATTGTTTATGCTGTCCTTGATTATTTGCTTTTTTTGACTTTCAGGATAGTATTCTTCTTGTAGAAAGCAGTCGTTTTACCTTTGTGTATGATGACAGAGAGTGCTCGCTTGTTGTTCTCAATGCTCAGCCTGAGGATGTGGGGGTCTACACTTGCACTGCTAAGAACATGGCTGGGTCAGTGTCCTGTAAGGCTGAGCTTACTGTCCATACTGGTAAGTTATACAAATTAGTTTGAATATGGCTAGCCTGGCCAAAAGCAGTTTTAGTTTTTATTCTCATCCTAATATAACACGCTTCGGTTATGGGTGGGTTTAGGTCTGGGGTAGTGTTAGTGTTAGACCACTAAGACAACAGATAGACGCAATGTCAAAAGCGTCATTTATGCTGCCTTGGGGATAAGACCGGGCTGGAATAACTCAAGGTTTACTTATTATATAATGTATATAAAAGAATATTGTATATTGTACTGTGTTGTGTTTTGTGAAATGTGTAGCCTCCTATGGACAAGTGTTGTAAATTAGCAGTTTTGCTATAACACTAAAAAAACAATGTACTTTGTATCTGGTTTGTCCAATGCTGTTGTTATGTCCATATCAAATAAATAAATAATAATAATAATTAGAAACTTGTTTTGCATGTTTGGTATAGTTAACAGGATAATGTGACACACATAAATATATATTCACAGCCAAAAATGTGGAGGAAGAAGAAGAGCAAATGGAAGATGAAGGCACAATTCTTCGGAGGATGCGTAGGCTGGCCGATTACTATGACATACACAAAGAGATTGGCAGGTCAGATACCATTCTAGAAGGACACTGCTATTATTAGGAGAACACTTGGTAACACTTTATTTTAAGGTGATGTAGTTACACATTACTACATTAAAGTATGCATAATTACAAGTATACAACTCTACAAGTATATACTGTACTCTCTAGGTAGATGCAGTTAATTAATATTACTCAGTACTTATTTGAGTAAGTACAATGTAACTAAATGTACTCTATAGGTACACTACATGCAGTTAATTAATATTAGGCCTACTCAGTACTTATTTGAGTAAGTACAATGTAACTACATCACCTCAAAATAAAGTGTAACCGGACACTGTGTACTGTATATTTGGATCTGACAGGTCTGTGATGTCTTCATGTGTTCACAGAGGGGCTTTTTCATATGTAAAGCGAGTGACACAAAAAAAAGGTAAATCATTTGCAGCAAAATTCATCTCAGTGCGGGCAAAGAGAAAGACTTGTTCCCTGAGAGAGATGACCCTCCTGTCAGAGTTAGACCACGAGAAGATCATTCACTTCCACGATGCTTTTGAAAAGAGGCGTGTAGTGGTCATTATCACTGAACTGTATCCTTTCCCTCTGATTAATTATCCTTTTTTTAATAAGAAGCTGTTTGCTTGCATCATTATCCTTAAATGATTATAAAGGTGCCACGAAGAGCTTCTGGAAAGAATAACAAAAAGAACTACCATCTTAGAATCTGAGGTTGGTGTTTTGATTGGTGTTTGAACTGTGTATTCAGTTAAAATGAGTTGCTGCTGTTTGATGCTAAAACAATGTAAATTACTTACAGATTAATATATTCCATAGAATTAATGTTTGTGTTCTATGTGCAGGTTCAGTCTATCATACGACAGCTACTTGAGGGTATCGCTTATCTTCACCATAATGACATAATCCATCTTGATATAAAGGTCAACAGATAAAACTGTATAATTTACTATGCTTTACTAATAATTTTAAATTACTGTTTTGACTTTTCAGAGAAAAGTAATTATACAGCATGTGTGTATATTTCAGCCTGAAAACATTCTCATGGCAGACCAGAAAAGTGATCACATTCGTATTTGTGATTTTGGCAATGCTCTGAAAGTCAAACCAAATGAAGAATTGTACTGCAAATATGGCACACCCGAATTTATTGCTCCTGAGATTGTAAACCAGTCACCCATCTCTAAATCTACAGATATTTGGTAAAACACCATCACATCACCTAACTCTTTGACAGTTGGTTAAACTTTAATTTTCTATATTGTCTAAAAAAAAAACCCTTTCTCTCCATAGGCCAGTGGGTGTCATAGCTTATTTATGGTATGTATAGCCTATTTGACGACGACGGTAACGATGACATCACAGTTTTCTCCAGAGCTAAATTAATAACTTTTTACAACAAAAATGAAACATTACAGAATTTACTTAAGCTGGACTGTGCACTATTTTATTCTGGAAACAAATTTTGTTGCATTATTCATCTCTGTAAAGCTGCTTTGAAACAATCTGTATTGTAAATAAATGTGACTTGACTTGACTTGACTTTGAACTCTCCACTGACATAATTTTCAACATTCAACATGTGTAACATGTCTTTATCTTTCACATAATCCACAGCCTAACGGGAGTTTCCCCATTTGCTGGGGAAAATGACCGTGACACTCTGCTGAACATCAGGAATTATAATGTTGCATTTGAGGAAAGCATGTTCAAAGACCTTTGCAGAGAAGCAAAAGGGTTCATCATAAAGCTCCTCGTATCAAACAAACTGTAAGTGTTTATTGCACCACAGTCATTGTGGAAAATATGTCTGACGGTTGTAATTGTCATGGAGTTATGCTCTTTTTAATGTAATGTTCAACCATTTGTACTTTAGGAGACCTGCTGCCACAGAATGTCTTTTTCATCCTTGGTTCAAGGTATGATGGAATATTAACAAACAGGCTGCAGTAACGATTAATGAAGAAAAACATACTTGGTTACTAACATAACCTTGGTTCTCTCTAGACAGGGAACGAGTATTGCGTAAGTTTAGCTTACGCTACGGGAAAGATTCACCATCTTGAGATATTAAAGCCAAAAAATGAATAATTCTTAATTTTTGTATTCATTGTCAACACGTGCAGCAGCTAGCAGACCTAGAGCGGGCATCCTGGCGCGCTCATTGGCTGCCCTGCAAGAACTGCACAGCCTACCAGTGAGCCCGTCGTGACGTCACGTCCAAGATTAGCGTATATAAGCAGGGCTGGGAGGCTGATTTCTCTGGTTTTCATCGACTGAAGCGAAATAGCACTGTGAAGCGAGCACGGCACGTAATACTCCAAGGTTACGTTAGTAACCAAGTACATTCTCTTACGAGAGGTTCTCTTATATTGCGTAAGTTTAACTTACGATACGGGATCACTTTATCAACGCCATGCACGCCAGCATCCACCCCATGAGTCCCAAACATTTCAGGGGACCCAGATAAGTGGGAAAAGCGCATGTGCATGAGCGCGAGGCAAGTGCGTGTACATAAGTGTGTGTCACAAGCACATGCATATAAGCACTCACAGGCAATACAGAGCGTTGCAGTCGGTCAATGTATAAGCATACAGCACATAACCTGAAACAGTGCAGCTCAACCAGGAGAGCTTGAATTATATGAGAGTAGTCTGCACATGATAACATCTGGACAGAACTGACCTCTCACTTAAACAGACAGCAGTCTGGCCTGCAAGGCGGGAACTTCCAGGTTGTAATACCTGACAAAGGTGGACGGGTACGACCAGCCCGCCACCACACACATGTCATGAATAGAATTTCCGCTGGACTATGCCCACGAGGAGGACAGACCTCTCGTGGAATGAGCCCTGATGCCCAAAGGGCAGTGCAGACCTTTTGCTATTATCTGTCTAGTCTATTAGCAAACTAGACTTTGTTTCGAGGCGGCGAGACCTTTGGTGCGCCCTCCAAACGAAACAAAAGCTGCTCAGAGCGCCTGAAAGGGGCAGAGCGCGTAATGTAAAATCTCAGAGCTCTGACAGGGCAGTGGGATTAACATCACTCTCGCTATCGGATGCTGGCAGAGCCGATAGGGAAATGACCTGTGCTCTAAATGGGGTGCCGACCACTTTGGGAACATAGCCATGTCTAGGTTTGAGGATGACTTTTGAGTAGGGTTGGGTACCGAAACTCGGTGCCAATAGGGAACCGGTTCTGACGTAAACGGTAGTAACGAGACCGAATTAGAATGAACATTTCGGGGCCTGATTTCGATGCCTGAGTCTGTGGCATGAGGCGCACACACGCAGTCTCTCGCGGTCTCCCTCTCCATCTCTGACGTGCGCGCACTATACGGTTTATTGAAGCACTATCTGATCTGTCTTGCACGCGCGCTCTTGCTCGCTTGCTCTAGATTCCGGGAGATTTGAACTAATTTGCGATCATCCGGGAGCCGTTATCAATATGCAGGAGACTCCCCGAACGTCTGCTGATAGCGAGGAGATTAACTCTTTCCCCGCCAAACACGGAATTTTCCGTGTTTAATGAAAAAACGCATCTGCGCCAAACACGGAATTTTCCGGGTATCCGTGTTTTAGGTGGTATACGGTAAGGAAGACCCGCGCGCATGTCCTGAATGATTGCGCAACTCTTTGATCAGAGAAACAGATCGCAATCGTCTCAAACAGTGGAGTAGTGAGAATGTATCAGACAGACAATGCAGAGGTATATGGCTGAAGTACTGGAGGTTAATGGACTCGGAGTCCGATCACTCTTTATTTGATAATTCTGAATCTGATCGGGACGAAGTAGTCAGTGAGAGAGATGCACATGTTCATGCTAGCCATGGACGTGCCGCAGATAGATCGTATAATATTATGACACTATAATATACGTGTGTGTGCAGGCATTTATGTGTGGCTGTCTAAATATGAAGGTGTAATTGTCAAATTATTTCTCTCTTTGTGCACATTTACCACATTGTAATATGTATTTGTGTGTGTGTGTGTGTGTGTGTGTGTGTGTGTGTGTGTGTGTGTGTGTGTGTGTGTGTGTGTCTAGGCCTGTTTATTGTAATTCCAATTATTCATTATTCACAGGTAGAACACAGAGAGGCAGAGGCAGAAGTTTTATTGCAAAAGTTACATTTCCCTTACATCCTGGGAAATTTGATATATTTTACATTTATTTTATGTTTTTAATTTATTTTGGAAAGTTTTATATATGAAGGAAACAACATCTGAATGTATTCTGCTTTTAAATGCACTTGTTTGATAAAAATACCTTTTTCTCAGTTTTTTGTCCAAAATGTTGTGTTTTTGACAAAACCTACCTCTGTTCAAGAGGCAATAAAAAAAGAACAGATGAAGATAAAATAAAAACGTTTTTTTTGCCTAAAAGCAGAGGCTCAGATCTTTATTTTTATATATATCATCTTCATATATTCATGGAAGAAAATATTCAGCGGGGGCATTCAAATTTAGCGAAAATCGTCAAAAACCCTGGCGGTGGCTGGCAACTTTTTTTAAAAACGCTGGCGGGGAAAGAGTTAAACACACGTAAAATGTTTGGCTGCATTTCACATGTAAAATTATGCGTCAGAATATCGATTGTCTATGGATATAGAGGAATCACCATTCGCGCCGCGTTGATGCTCACGTCGTCATATTATATTAGTGCGCGCAACATCTGCTCCTCAGAGTTCTCTCCCGAAAAAGGAAGCTTGTCGGCGGCGCAAGATATTTGGCAGCGAACCACTGATGACTAATCATTCTACATAGATCAGTGCAGCGAACGCAGTGTCTCGTTCCCTATTCAGAGAACACAGAGGCGTTCTCTTTAATATACTCAAAGCTGCGTATAAGACGCAGTGGGAACGAAATATCAAACTGGCTAAGAGCTTAATTAGTAAATGACAAGATAACTTAGCCCAGGGGTTCTCAAACATTTTGGTGCCAGGGACCCCTTTCAGGGGAAAAAAAATTCCAAGGACCCCCCTCATATTTATAACAGTTATTGAGCACAAAGTTAATGTGTGAGCGGCAAATGAAATATTTTTGCACAAAATGAATGGTCTCCACCCAGGGTACTATGCAGGAATTTCTAAATAGCCTACTGAGATAACGAAAGTGATCTTGCTAGGAATCACTTATCCCTCACTTAGGAATTTTTGATGTTCTTGATCTACACATGTGCATTTTAAGGTGTTTTAAGGCCCCACAATTGGATAACTATAGATTTAGTAGAAGCATGTCAGTCAGTGGCATACATTTTTTTTTTTGTCAAGATGTCACGAAACACAATCACATATTCCAATCAGGAATGGCCTTAAAAGAGAAATGTTTCAATAATTAGGCCTATTCTGCACACAAATAAAGCCCATAAGCCTATAAATACAATGATAATGGCATTATGTTTAATAGGTGCGTGCGTTGTTAATTTGAGCTACTGTAATTAGCTAAAAAAAACATACAGTATATGTTAAATATATGAATCCATAATGTTAATCTCATGGGCACAGTATGTTTCTATTGACCTGCTTTTTCCTTTGTTAAAGTTGAGCTTCATTAATACTTTGCAAACTGATTGTTTCAGTCGTTTTTTAAAACTTTTATCTAAAACAGCTGTTTAGTTTATGTTAATAAAGGCCTACATCTTATCTCGCACTTTATGACCGTTGACTGAAACGTCGTGCGGGGAACTTTGAGTTCACTCCGACTCAAACATTTTGACATTGACGAGCTATCGTTGTTAGTCTGCTGAAGCACCTCATACGAGAAGGTCAGTATCATCGCGATGTGCATCCTTGCAACCTCAGTTGTGGGTATGGCCCTGTCACTATGCACTTTTATTTTGATAATGATCAGACTTCTAATGTCAAATCTACAGTAGCAGTGCTAGAACTGACTATTGTGCGCGCACGCGAGACGCCGGCGCGCAATTACATGGGAATTTTTCCTCAGCTGTGGAAACAGGAATACTCTTATTTATGGTCATAGATAAGACAAGAGTGCATCATCCGAAACGGTAAAGTGTCCATTTTTTTATTTGTGTATAGGCTACATTATAAATGACTACAAAATGTCATGCCTTTTAAAAATACAGAAAAGAACCGGATGCGGGTTCATGCCGTCTCTCTGTCTCCTTTCTGGCGCACGTCCCGCAAAATCAACAGCAGCGAATAGTCTACTTGACGCAAAGACGTAGATTATCTATCTATAGAAAACTTTAAGTGTCTACTTTGTATTGTTTTATGTTAAATGCTTTATATAAGTTACTTAGGAATAAACAGCATGTTTTCAGATGATAAAGAAAACATGACTCATAGCATGGAAAAAAACGTTAGGTTGTAAATTATTTCGCGGACCCCCTGGCTTTAGCTCGCGGACCACCAGGGGTCCGCGGACCCCACTTTGAGAACCACTTAGCCTACATGACTAGTTAAAGCAGACAAAACATGGAAACCTGTAGCCATGTCGATATTATACTGTATACCCTGTTAGTAATCTCTATTAATCTCTAGTATAATTACATTGTTTAATATAATATTGTTTATTGTTTTATTTGATATTATGTAAATATGAACTTTTATTTTATATTGGTTTATTTATTATTACCATATGCAATTTATTGTTACAGTATGTTACTTGTATTTATATTGTAAGTTAATATTGTGTCCAGTTTGGCCCTGTAAATAAAGGGGTATTATTATTTTTTTGACAAAGTGTGTGCGGTTTCGTTTTCTTAAGTACCGTTTCAAGAATCGTTTAGGCACCGGAACCGTTTACAAAATACAGAGTAGGTACTGGTATCGGATAAAACCCAACCGATACCCAACCCTACTTTTGAGTCATTCGGGCCAAACTCGAGACACGTAGCGTTAACAGAAAGCGTGTGTAAATCCCCCACACATTTTACTGACAGTGCAATCAGAAAAACGGTTTCGAGTGACAAGTATTTCAGCTCCGCTGAGTCTAGGGGTTCAAAAAGGTGAGCTTTCAGGGCCTCGAGGACCAAAGAAAGATCTCACATAGGAACAGAAGGGGGGCGCGGAGGGTTCATCCTTCTAGCTCCTCTGAGGAAGCGGATTATGAGCTCGTTTCTGCCTATTGACTGGCCGTGCATTGACTCTGAGAATGCTGCAATGGCCGCCATGTAGACTTTGAGCGTGGAAGGGGATCTTCCCTTATCCAACAGCTCTTGAAGGAAGCTAAGTAGCTGTGGGACCCCACACCTTGTGCATCCAGATTTTTGTTGCGCACCATTTAGAGAACATTTAGACGCATAGAGCCTTCAAATAGAAGGGGCTATAGACTGCGTGATAGTGTTCAACACTGCATCCGGCAGGGCAACGAGTATCCGTTGATCAACCACACATGCAGAGACCAGCGCTCTGGATCGGGATGCCAGATTGAGCCGCGAGCTTGAGAGAAAAGGTCTGCTCTCAACGTGATTGGCCCTGAGTGGCGTGTTTCCCTGATGCTCTTGATCACTTGTGGCAACATAGATATCAGAGGGAAGGCATACAGGCAGGGGCAGGTTTGGGCCAGCGCGTCCTCATTTTTTGAAAAGAACTGTGGGCAGTAAGCGTTGTCTTGCGACGCAAAGAGGTCGACTTCCACTTTGCCGAACAAGCGCCATAATAATTGGACTGTCTGCGGATGAAGGGACCATTCTCCCAGGGGAACATTGTTCCTGGACAGTCTGTCTGGACCTTCGTTTAGGTGACCTGGCACATGCGCAGCTCTCAGCGAGCGCAGATGGTGCTGGGACCAAACGAGGAGGTGTTCTGTCAGATTGCAGAGATTTCTGGATCTGACACCACCCTGGTGATTTAGGTAGGACACTACCGACATGTTGTCCGAACGGACAAGAACATGGTGGCCCTGGATGAACGGGAGGAAGCTAGATCTATATCCTTTCTAGACAATTTATATGAAGGAGTTTTTCCCGGGTTTGACCATAGGCCAAAAACTGGTCTGCCTTCGAGGGTTGGACGCATTCGTAGAGATGCCCTTCCGGAATGCAACAGCCCCCATAATCACTCCCCGCTGGTACCAGTCGGTCGTTAACCAGGGCTGCAGAGCTGTCACACAACTTTGATTCTCACATGACTCGACCTCCAAGCTCGGTGTGACACAGCGCCGCCAGCCAGCGCTGCAGCGGGCACATGCGCAGTAAACCTAGCTGAAGTACCGCCAAGGCTGAAGGTATCCCAACATCCTCTGGAATTCCTTCAGAGGGAAAATGCTGCCCTTCTTACATGATGCGGCCAGTCCTCGAATACAGCGAGCTGTCATGGCCAAGGAATCCAGTTCTATTCCTAAAAAGGAAATTGACTGACTTGGCGATAATGAGCTCTTGGTCCAGTTGACCCTGAGACCTAGGCTTTTCAGATGACTGAGGAGCGGATGCCCCACTCTCTGACTGTGCTAGAATCAGCCAATCGTCAAGATAGTTTAGAATCCGCACACCCTGGTTTCTCCAGTTTATGCACTTTGTGAATGTACGGGGTGATTAAGAGAAGTCGAACGGCAGGACGGTGTATGGATAAGCCCGACCGTTGAAGACGAATCTTAAGAATGGCCTGTGATGGGGTAATATCTGGATCTGGAAATAAGCATCCTTCAGATCGAGAGATATAAACCAGTCCCTTGGGCGAACGTGCGCAAGGA